>VYXH01005872.1:209253-265127 GCA_013397275.1 Burhinus bistriatus | reverse complement strand
TTTTTTTTTTTTTTTGGCATATCAAATGCTAGATTATGAGTATTTTGCTTTTTTCTGTGGGTGGTGATTATCAGTGACCGCAGATCTAATATTCTGATGATTTTATAGAAAATGTTTAGGAAGACGAAGTGGTGCAAATTGTAAAGGGCTGTCCAAAATCACAAAAACATATTTAAAAACTTGATACATATTTTTAACAGATGTTCAGTGAATGCAGCGCCTCAACAGATATCAGAAGCATCTAAAGAAGTAGAGAAATTTATAAAGGGCATAGCTAGAAGTAAAAAAGAGAGAAAACCTGTTCGTCCCCATGTGATTGAGGTAAGAAATTACTTCATTTGTGACTAGGGCATCAAACACGGTTGGATTTGATCTTGTGTAAAGAGCACTGTGCAATCAGGAGCAGATCGTTTGAACTCGGATACCATGTCCATACAAAGATGTCTGAAGAAATTTGCAAGAGTCAGCGCTGTGATCAGCTGCTATCTATGTGTTTTGCCAGAGAGGCTGTCTTCATCTCCATAAAACAGACAATAGTAATCCTGTAAATCAGCTGTCAAGCCTTACCCTGAGGTTACTGCTTTTGTGTGGGATGTGGAGAAAGAAATTCTTACTTTCTCTCACACAAAACTGTAATTTCTTCTTTAGCTAAGCTTTACTTGAAATGTTGGCCAAAAGGAAATAGGGCATGATGTGCAGTTCCTCAGTTGCGCAGGAATTTGTTTCGTTATCTGGATGTTCAGGACATTTGGCACAAAATGTGCTTGGCTCAACAGAGTTGACAGAGAATCTGCTCTGTCAATATGCAGGTCTGTCTTCATTTCTGATGAGACTGGAATAAGCTCCCAGTTCCCTGCCCATGAGGGAAATGATAGTCTGAAGCTTTCTGGGCCTCATTTAGTCTCTGTCTTGGTGTCTTTCAGTGCCAAATTACTCTTGGAAGGAACTGTGTTTGGCATTTGTGTAGAAATTCAAATATAAAGAAATAATGGAGTAGCTTGCTTATGTTTGTGAAGACAAGGGCTGATGGTGGTTTCAGAGAGGTTTGAAGGGTAGGGGTTGCGTCTGTAGTATTATTAGTCAAAATTGTGAATCATCTTCTAATATGAGGGCTGGGTCTCTTGTAGAAACCTTCAGAAGTCAAGCCTGTGGGAAGCGAAATGCTTACTGGTTTGCAGATCCCAAGGAAACTAGTTAATGTAAGTACATTATTGGTTGGGGATACTGGTATTACAGGGCTGTTACTGATACTAATGGTCCATCTGGAGCTGTTACAGATCCTCCTGCTATTTGGAAGCACACCACTCAAACATAATGTGCCCTTCAGTTCCACCCTCTGACTGGATTGTTTCTCTAAACTAGCCAGCAAACTTCTCAATCCCTCTGTGTCATCCTCTTTGTTATCTTCCTTTTGGTTCTGGTGTGAAGATCATTTAGCTAACTCCACATCCATGCATGCAGGCAAACACCAGCTTGTGCTGTCTCTTGTAAGTGGTGCTTACTTTATTTTTGACCTGGTTTCTTGCAGAACCAGGCTCGTGTGGTGTCACTCCAGTTAGTCCCTTCCTTTCCTTCCTAAATGATTCTGAATGTGAATCACACCTGACACAAGCACGTCAGTGAGAATTAAGTAAAAATGAAAATCTGTATTTGGCTACAGGAGAGAAAAACAGTTTAGCATACCCTGAGCTGTCCTTTGAGAAGAAGGCAGGGAGAGCTCAGCCCACCGTTTTGCTTGCTGACCAGTGATATATACGCTGCTGCGCTTGGCCCAACCAGCCAGAGTGTTGTGAGGGACTGGGGAATGGGTCTCTGAAGTTAACAAAGGTTTGGGAGTATTGAAATGGGGCCATAAAAGCTACTGGAGGTGTGTAAGCCTCTGCTGTTGTGTAGGTAAGCACACAAGCAGGTCTATATGTGAAAGAGGCAAAGAAGTGAGTGCTGTGGAGGCCTGGAGACGTGAAGAGGACTGGAAGTTTTGAAGTGGGGGTGTACGGAAGAGTCGAATTTATTGCAGGGGGTGTTTGAGCAGAAATTCAAATAGCTGCTGCTGTTGATAAATAGTTTGCGTTTTTTTTGTGGGTTTCAGGTTCTGAATCTGGTTTCAATATCTAAAATGGAGTAGATGGACTGAAATGTGATGTGTTGCCCATGCACTTATGTGGATGTAGAAGTGGAGAGTTACGAACACGTGGTTCAATCAAAGTAAAGGCATGGCAGGGGAAGCATGCTAATCAAAACTTTTCGTTAATAATACAATTGAGAAGCTGGTGTGCAAGGATGGGGAGCTGATGTACAGAGTCCACGTACTTTAGTTTCCCAGGGCAATTCTATGTACTGGATTGCTAAAATGGGCACAAGCAAAATGTCAGTGATTGCAGTGTAGGTCGAGTGGCAGCTTCAGCATTTGTCTGTCTGTATGTTTGGCAGAATTTCATAGTTCTCAAAAAACCCAGAGTTCTCAAATGGATAAATTGTCTCATCTATGCTAACTGTGACAATAATATATTTTTCTCTTAGGATCCTACTTTCAAACCATGCCAGATGAAGACCCATTTTGTACTTCCCTTCCCAGTGAACTATATTGGGGAATGCATTCGAACAGTACCCTACACCACTGCGGACTATGCAAGGTGGGAAGCAGGATCAGCAGGGAGCTTCTCTGTATGTTGCGTAGCCCAAAACAAAATGGAAAGTGTTAGGCTGACCACAGAAAATGGAGTGTTGATAGAAAATGCATTGCAGCGCCTTTGTCACAAATTCTTTATGGAGCAATCCTTGCATGGCTAGGTCCAGAAATGCCCTGTTTTAGTAAATGTTGAGATTAAGTAACAAGGGGCTGTTATCCCCTAACTTCCAAATAAACAGCCCTGTCTGCTTGTATGTGTCCGAGTTGACAATCCTATCGCATGTAACAAAGTTTAGGAGGCTGCTCTTGTATTTCATTAAAGTGAAATAAATGGAAATAGTCAAGGAGTGTTCCAAAGCAGTGCCGCTCTTACAATGATGTCACATTATTCAGCTATTATTAAATATTGAGTATTGTTATTGTTATTGTTGTAGCTTACAAGAAGTGATGCATTGCAAATGGGGATCTTTGAACTTCAGAGGAAGTTGAGAATATTACGGTTGTCCAATTCATTTAACATCTCTGCTGTTATTTCTCTCATTACAGCCTTCGAATTCTTGCACGGTTGATGACAGCTAAATTCCTGCATAGAGAAATCAGAGAGAAAGGAGGGGCTTATGGTGGAGGTGCTAAACTTAGCCACAATGGCATATTCACTTTCTACTCCTACAGGTAACAGTAGGTTCATTCTTTCCTGCTCATGTCTGAGGGGACCGGTGACTGAACTTACATGTATCTTTTTTTGACTTAGTTGTAGTTCTCTTTCAAGATCAAGCGAAATAAAAAGAATGTTGAATCACAAGACAGTGATTCAGTGCTGCTGAGGTTCAGATTAGTTGCTCAAGGCATATAAACTTCGTTGATAAACGCCTCCTTCCTGTCTCTGGTTTCTGTCCTTAGGAAAGCCTAACTTACCTCTGCTGGTAGCAACCGTTGTTGTGTCTCTGAACTTAGATGTTTACTGTCTCGGTACCAGGTTTATATAAAACTGGCTTTCACTTCTTTCTTCCTGGGTTGAGGAGGCCCTAAAAAAACAAAAGGGAATTCGAGGCTATTCTAAACTTGAGACCAGGAAGTAGAATGATGTTGTTCCTTAAGATCCTGGGTTTGAAAATACGCAGCTTCCTTTGGTGACTGTGGCTGGAATCATCAGAGATTTGGCAGAAAGCATTGCTGGTGAAGAGCTAGAACTGCTTTCTCCTTCTTTTCCTCTTTTTGGCCAGTCCGGAACAGTTACCTTGCATTGGTCCTTACCAAAGCACTTCCGGATGAAATTTGAACTGGAGGTATTAAAGACTAGTTATAATCTCCACTAAAAATGTTAGGTGGCTAGAGTCCTGGCTTAAATAGTTTCTCTAGACTGAAGGCAGCCTAGCACAGTACTTGGTTGGGATTTCTAGCTAAAATTTGAGCAGCCTTGCCTCTCTGTGGAGCTTCAACGTGGTGGGACTTGTCTTGGTTAGCATTTCAGTAGTTGTTAACCTGTTGCACCAGTTTTACAGAGAGCAGGAACGGGTGTAGCAGGAAACACAACTTAGAGAAGATAGGGCATATCATGAATACTGCTGTTGTTGATATTAATGGCAGCTGTGCTTACTAAGCTGTTGCAGCAAATTGATAGTGCATTGTAAACAGCGCTGGTTTACCATCTTTTTAAGTACTAGCTCTCTACACAGTGCCTTGGAACTACTTTTAGCCAAGTGAACTTGCTTCATTTGTGTATCTAAAATTCAAAATATGCCTGGTTTGCAACACTTCTTTCTTCTGGAAAAAAAAACCCAAAACAAAACAAAATCCAAACCCTCTTTTTCTAAACAAAAAGGAAGCTTATAATTTGTTTTAATCCACAAGTATGTATGTTTTTGTGATGCATAGTAAACTATGAATGAAACGAGAACAAAGCAATTACTGTATTTCATTTTGTAAGGCTAAAGTAATTAATTTTACTTTTTTTTTTCTTCTAAGAGACCCAAATTCGTTAGCCACCTTGAAAACATTTGAAAAAGCAGTTGAATGGGCCAAATCTGGAGAATTCACACAACAAGATATCGATGAAGCTAAGCTAGCAGTATTTGCTGCTGTAGATGCACCAATAGCTCCTTCAGATAAAGGTATATTCTCACCAGCCTCCCAGTGCTGCCAGTATTTTTTTAATTTACATTTAAAGGGAAGAAGATAGTTAGTTTGCTAAACTGTATTATATGATAAAATTTGTACTTGGCAGATGTAAGACAGTTGCAGTCAATTCCTGTTGCTCCTTTTCAGAAATACCACACGCAGTCAGTCTCTCGCTGGTTTTTGTACTCATACTGCTCCTCCATGTCAGGTGAATACAGCTAGGAGGTGGAAGTAGATTAAAGAAACCATTTTAGGCTTGGAAAGGGCATTAAATGCAAGCAAATAAAAAGAAATATTGCTCTTCTGATTCAAAAAAGTTGAAGGACTGTTTTCCCGACACAAGTGTGCATATTGACTATGAATGTCACTAACCTTTTGTGCATTACTTTTTTTGAAGAACTTAAAGCATAGAAGTCTGCCTGCTGTGGTGGAGGGTGTTATCTTCTTTACATATCTGCATACTTAATGATGGCTGGTAGTATCTTCACACATTGCTTTGCTTTCCTCGCTTTTCCCTCCCTCCCCCATTCTCAGCTTAATTTCAGTACAAAACTTGCTAAGTTAGAATACATTCCTTTCCTATACATAAAGGAATTACGTTAAAATTAGCATTATTTTAATATGTAGTTGTATTAACACTAACTTATTAAACAAGAAAACTTAAAATGAAGCTGACTTTCAGCTGATGAAACTTGGTTTTGGTCAGGGCAATTAAAAAATAAGTAACCTTAGGTGCATATGAGTGAAAAGCATATATATTGAATGTTGGTATTTGTGAGAGTAATGATTTACATTCTTTGATGAGTGAACACGCATCTTCACTGAGCCGTGGCAAATTTAGTGAAACACTGAATAGAAGAACATTGTCCAATGGGCCTGAAAGCTGTTGCAGAGAGAAATACCTGTCCCTTCACACTACTGTTATTTTGATCATTGGTGCCGCGTAACAACTTGAATGACCTTACCTAACTTTGAAGTCAGCCCTGCTTTGGGCAGGAGGCTGGACTAGTTGAGAGTTGTCCTCCCAAACCACTTTTTTTTCCTCTATGATTATTTGTGTGACAAAAAGTTTTTCTGTGATTATATTGGGAGTTCTCTGGTTGTTCATGGACCTATAATATTCATTTTAATATTAACACTAAAATACTGTAGGCAAGTATTCCAACAAAAAGGTGATCAAACTTTGTCTTGCACATATACTACAACTGATTGCAAATTTTAAGAGTTTGTTGTTATAAACCACAAGAAAAATAGAAGCTTCATGAAATGCAGTTTGGCTAAAATGTTAGAAAGTACTGGGACTCTTTAGAATGAATCACGTTACGGTGTTTTAGGTTTTTTGGACCACCATTATGTTTAGATTTTTGACAACAAAATCAGTTGCCAGAATAGAATATGAAATTTTTTTATTTTTTTTTTTCCTTTCTAAATAGGAAACTACCTCAGAAAATTAATTTACCCAGTTCTAACCTTTGATACTTGATTTACAGTTAGGTATTGTCTGAGAACAATGGCCTAATGGTAGTCTCTATTCTTTCCTTCCAGCACATGTACCTGTTTTAGTTGGCACTTGTTCATGCACTTAGCTATAACTGACATTCCAGTACACCAATGCAGTGCGTGGTTTTGTTTTCTTTTTTTCCTAGGAATGGATCATTTCTTATATGGGATTTCAGATGAAATGAAGCAGTTGCACAGAGAACAACTTTTTGCTGTCAACACTGATAACCTGGTTGACGTATCAAACAAGTAAGTCTGTGTTCAACTTAGGAAAATGTTTACTTGAAAAACAAAACAAAAAAACTGCTAGGAAGTTCCATCTAAACATGACAAGGAACTTCTTTCCTTTGAGGGTGGCAGAGCACTGGAACAGGCTGCCCAGAGAGGTCGTGGAGTCTCCGACTCTGGAGACATTCCAAACCTGCCTGGATGCCATCCTGTGCAACCTGCTCTAGGTGACCCTGCTCCGGCAGGGGGGTTGGCCTAGATGATCTCCAGAGGTCCCTTCCAACCCCAGTGGTTCTGTGATTTGAAGAAGAAAACAGTTTATGAAAGTTGTCAAAGTTCTTGGATTTCTTCCCTTGGCCTTTCGTACTACTTTCACTATTTACTTAATTATTTACTTAATATCCCGCTTCTTGTATTTTAGCAGATGTAACTCCCTTCTACATTCCCAGTTTGTTTTACTTTTGAAGGGTCCTCAAACTGGACAAAGAGTATGCTCAGACATCCAGCTCCTGGCTATATGAGCTGGTTCTTCTAGACTTGTAGCATTTTTTGCTTCTTTAGACTTCTGAATTCCACTTCAGACTTAAGAATTCCACTGCTGAAGAATACAAGGAGATAGGCTAGTTAGGGCTACGCCCTAACAGTTGTGATGACTGGGGGAAAAAACACTAAATCCAAAAGATGCTGTAAAAGCAAACAGTGGGTACATACCAAACAGCACTTTTTCCTGAGATGGGAATATTTTTAACTTGTATAGCAGAGTTATGGATAACTGAATGCAGCAGCTTCTCATGTGTTTGTTTTTTTCTTGCAGGTATCTTGCAGTTGGGAAGAGCACTCGTGGACAAGCTGTACTTGGCCCAGAAAATGCAGATATCACCAAAGATCCCTCATGGGTCAAACGATGAATTGCTGCTGAACATCTACCCTAATACAAAACAAGCCAATCTGCGTGACTATATAATTAGTTTCTTGTAACTTTTAACTGTGCTATGGTCCAACTTAAATGTTGACTGTTGCTTTTAACAGTATCCAACAAACCAGTTAAAGGCTGTCCTTGAAATAACTATGTGGAAAATTGTCTAACCACACAGTATTTGAGCAAGAATGATTTCCTTTGTTATGGCACAGACAGACGTTAATATTTTACTGAAGACTCACTCCTCCAATCACATATGAATACTATATAAATTAAATATTTTTGTATATGTAAAACTCTATAGAGTTTTAAATGGTGTTTGTTTGAAATCGTGTCTGCTGTTGGGTATATTATATTATTATACTGACAGATTCCGTTCTTTGGTGTGATAATTCCAGCTTCTTTTGCATAAGCCACCTAACAGGTAGAGGAGCTTTGTGACAGGACATTCCACCTTGCACCAAGCCAAGTTTGTAGTGAACTACAGTATAGTGGTGCAAATCACTAATCAGTCAAGTGTACAGGGTATTTTAAGTTCAACTCATTCTTGACAGTTTGGGCAAGGTTCAGTCACATTGGTATGACACAAGTCTCATTTTTAACTTTTTGTCAAGGTCCCGTTAACAGATAAGCTGGCATGAGGAAACATTATTACTGGTTTGTCAGCCTAATTTCAAAAAAAAAAAAATTTTACACTTTTTCATCACTGGGGGGGGTGTGTTTAATAGTCTTGAAGGAGCTGGGAGAGAGGAAACATGAAGCAAGGACCAGATTACACCCTTCTGAATCTCAGGTTGTTAAAGCTCCCCCCCCTCCAAAAAATCGTTTTATCATCCCTGTACAAGGCGAAAGGATTCTGAGTTCCAGCCTAATACTGAAGAAGTAATGCAAACCAGCTTACTCCGCGGTGAATACAATTTCTGACAAGTCACTCATGATGTTTGCAACAGTACTTTATTTCACTTCAGATACATTAAGCACATCCTGTAACTCAACACAAAGCTAGCCATCTACACTTATTTTTTTGGGTGTAAGTACTCTGAAACAAAGTGCAGTAGATGAGTAACTTACAGAGTGCATAGAGCGGGTGTTGCACTTTCTGTTAAAGGGTAGTAACAGTAAATGGTGCTTATCTATTAGATGCTAGGGTTTGTTTCAAACGTAACACAAATACAGGACAAAATCTCTGTGACATCTGAATGTCTTGTTTCACATAAAGTGCTGGTACAATAATTTAATTGTTACAAAACAAAGCTGTAACGATTCTAAAGCATTGTTACTCACAATGTGCATCTATTACAATACTCTAAAAGTGATGTGTTTAGATGGGTCCGGTTTCTGCTTCCTTTGGGCTGTGCATAGCAACATGCTCCAGCTGTCCTGAATCTGAAACATCGTAACTAGTCTTGTACTTGGCCAGGATTTTCATCAGTGGTCGCAGCTTCAGCCACCATTGCTCCTTGGGAATCCTGTGTCTGTGGAAAAGAAAGAAAAAAAAAAAAGAGGCGATTTACTTGGTAGCTGTGACCAACACATTTTGTAGGTCATTTGACAACATTAAGAGTAATGGCCTTCCTTACAAATAGGATCAGATATTGACATTCATGGTGGGATGTAAACACTGACCCAAAATAGGGAGAAATAAGGACAGAATACTGAAGGAACTAATAGCTTTTGTTATAAAGATGTTCTTTATAGGTAAGTATAATACCAAATTGGGCACAAAAATGCTGCCCCACTAAACTGTAGCAGAAGTAAAGTAATTCTAGGCATTAGAGCAAAGACAATTATGAGAACATTATTTAAAAGGACAGTGGAGTCCCAGAATTCTTAACAAGAGACTTCCAAGTATAAGGAGGATGAAGAGAAAGCATGAAGGGAATTGTTAGAAAAGACAAGTGAACAATCAAAGTGAATCACAGGCTGAATACAGGCCAAAGACAAAAGTGGAATAAAACGGTTGGCAAATGCTGTGTGTCAGCACTGTAGAGAAGATGTTTGATGTGGTGAAAGGAAGCCTGTGTTGAGATGTTTAAAATACAAGCAGCATATACGTACACAAAGTCTGTTTCATTCTTAAGCTCAGCCACAGGTTGGAAAACAAGGTTGCGTCTACGCATTCCCAGCAAACAAACTGAGTCATCGGTATTGGCAAATACTTTTCCTAAAAAGAATTAAATAATTCAGCATCTTTCTTACTCATGTTTTTAAGGGCAAATACCCTTTTCCTGTAATTAAATTGAATAGGGAGCTTACAGTAGCTTAATTTCAATTACTGAATATTTAATGTAATGATAAAACATAATTAGTACTTTAATAGGGTTAGGAGATCTCCACTTTTTAATTTAACTTTGGTGATTAGCAATGAAAATACAGTGTAATTAAACAACAATAAGACTGAATTTTAACATCAAGTTTTAAATTAGATTTTAGTAAATAATGCTTTACAAAAATTCCCAAAGAAGACATATTACCTTCTTCTGTCTCCCATGTAGCCACCATGAAACAAAAAGGAAGAACAGATGTAACTATATAACCATCAATTCCTTCATTCATGAAAAACTGCAATCACACTAGCATTTTTAAAAGAAAGATAAGAAAACAGCTATCTGAATTATTGACCTCACTTGAGGGGAAATCTTCCCACAGTAGGAAGCACCACAAGGCGCTATTGAATAATAAAAACATCATCAAAAGGGAAAGAAGTATGTTGACTAACGAACTAATACACATTCATATGTTTGTGTAGTGGACTGGTCTTACATACTGAGAGCTAACCAGAGACAGTAAGAAAAGATAGCACCAAATATTTCTGCACCTTTTCGGTAGGTTTCTTTCAGTTTTTTGGAGATCCACTGCATAGCTTTTGCAGAAATTTTTGTCCCGAAGTTTCTATCAAATGGTGAAGGTGCACCACCCTGTGTGAAAATTTGTGTGTTAGTTATCGAATCAGTGTTTGTGTCTTTATTTTATTAGTCATCCCTGTTAATGGCCTGCTTTACCTCTTATTTCCATTTCCCCCACTGACAAAAACAAACAAACCAAAAACCCCACCATGCAAATCAAGCTAAAACACGTAAAATTTGTGTTAAGCACTTGTAGAACTCTCATTGAATCACTAATACTTTTCACTTAGATAAATGGAGGGCACTTTCTTCCACTTCCCCTTGGGGCTGATCATTCCGCACTGCCCAGCTACCCCACTGCCACAGGGCAACCTGGATTCAGCGTAACGTAAACCAGGGAACAGTTGAAGGAGGGGTGTCAGAGGGAGCCTAAGAAATGCAAGTGCTGACTCTCTAATCTAGGAAGTCGGGAAGCATAGCTCTCTACTGCAGCTAGAACAAGGAAGGCCACAATGCTGTGTGTGTAATACTAGGGTGAAACAACTGTGCTGGGACTTCCTAGAATAGNTGTCTTTTAAGAGGAAAAAAAGTCCTACTGAACTTTAATTATAAATCAGATGCATGAATTAGTCGTACCAATAAGCAATCTGACATGTAACTCTGTAACTGATCCACTGGCTTTTAAACCCATGCCATATACACACTCAGTCTTGCTCTCTATCTTTACAGCACTTCCAGCAAAAACATCAAATGCCAACTGGAAAGACCATTTTGAGAAGTATCCTCACTTCTCATCGCCTTTTTTTTTTTTTTTTTTTTCTGGCTGCTTTTGTTCCAAGTATTACAGCAGCCTTTATATAGTTCTGGGAACAAAAGTGTTGTTTTGGGTTTTTTTTAAACCCTCTGTCTATATTATATAAAGTCTGACATTTCTGTCCATTTCCAATGCAGCAGATGGGACTGAAATCATATGTGAAGTAGTTCCAAATAGTTCCAAACAGATTGTTTGACTAATGCTGGTCTTGACCTTCAAAATAAACTTTGTGAAATTTTATGCAGAAAGTGCCAAATGTTGAATAATCTAAAGATATATATGAGTAAGGGGAATATACATACAACTTGAAATGACTTAAAAGGAAAGACAGTTGTTTCACTACTAGTACTTGAGAAATTCAGGTCTACATGTATTTTTCACTCTACCTCAGCCTTGGTGGTTAGTGTAGCCAAATTAGAAACTTACTATTTGCCCACCAACAAGCGGTATAGTGAGATAAAGAGATGCAAGGTACAAAGACCACAAGGAGTAGCTCACTACTGTCTCTTCTACAAGAACAATCTAACTGCACATATTTTCTTAACAAAATCTCATCTCTTCCAGGGTTCAGAAGCCAGATACATTATGGATTGGCAGATGAGTGTGTTCCAAGGTTGTATTACAATAATAATACGATAGTTGTGTTATCTATTAAAAAAGTGTAATCATTTATTAATATAGACAGGAGAGGAAAAAAAATGAAAATCATTAAGAATCTAATGTGGTTTTTTTTCCTAGATTTTTAAGAAAGAATTGCAATAAAATATAGTCCTAACAAAAACTTCTGAGTTACCTACAAACAAAAATCCACACATTTTTTTTTTCTTTCCTCCTGAGTCAGACTTGCTTGAAATGCTTGAATAGTGTATGCACTTTGTTCACACAAAGTTAGGCTTAACTGTAATTCTAAGGTCATTTTTACCTGCTGCATGTGGCCCAATACATTTTTTCGACAGTCAAACACTCCTTTTCCTTCTTCAGAATACAGCTGATAAATGAAGTCAGTTGTATAGTTCTCATTGCAGTTCTCATTTCTGTAACAATTAAGGCCAGATACAGTTAGCAAATTTACTATTAAGTAGCGGATGCTTTACAGCTACTGAATGACAAATGTTTTCCCGTTTTCTTGATACCAGTAATCATGGCTTGAATATTTTTGTCTATGTAACATGCTCATGATTTTGAAGTCTGCATTACTTTTACTACACTGACATCGCTGGCAGGTCACTTGGAATCAATTGTTGAATAAGGTAGTGAAAAATGTCATTTTAGGTCAGACAAGTTCATTATGCGGAGGAAAAACTGCATTAAAACAAAAAGTCATTGACATCCAAAGTCATCATTTTGCCCTTTATAAAAGGAAGGATAAGAAATAGTACCTTAGGTTGTTCAGTACCAATATTGTAAATGTAGGATATTTTCTCACCCTAGTGATATAACTAGTAGAACCTGAACAAATATAATGGTATCCTCATACAATTTATTGTGGTATTAATTTTTCAACCCTTTGCTACTTGGCATACTGAGAATAAATGCTCAAGAAAGAGAGAAGCTACAGCCTGACTCATGCTGCCTAAGAAGGTATAATTTTAAAACATGCTAGTCAACGTATTTTAAATGTTTCGATTTTTGAAATATATTTTTTTCTGTATTATCTCCTAAAATCTAAGTAGAATTTTTATAGTAAAGGCCATACTATATGTGTACACAAGTATGCTAGTTTTCACACTATCTATAGTAAGAAAGAATCTACAATAAAGCTGATAAGAAACTAAACTGAAAACAGGATAAAATATTAGATTGTAGAGCAAATATATTTACATAGAAAGACGTTTTGGACCTGAGCATTCAGACATCTCTCAGACTTGCCTTCTGGAGCTACAACTTTATAAGAATCTCATGCTAAAGGAATAATCAAGGAATATAGACTTAGAGTGTCTTTGCAAGCGGCCAAACAGCCTACTTGGCTGGAAGCACTCAGCATCACTGATGCCATCTATTAAAACTACTTTTGCTGACCTCAGGACTAGACCACGCTGGATACTGGTTTTCATTTTTTCAGTCAAGTGTTCCACATTAGCCTAGAAAAAAACAAAAGTATTTTTAACAAGCCGAACAGAACTCTAAAACAACTTTAATGAGCCTACATATCATGACAACTTCTGTAAACTATTCCACATCAAATATTACATGCAAATTCAAATAATCAGCAGGGTTTTGGAGATCCAGGGTAATATACTGTGTATGTTATTCATCTTGGGTTAAAACAAACTTCCTCCTCCACATCACAAATAACTGATTTTAACAGCAACACAAAGTTATTGTTTTGTATGCTATACTAGTATAGCACCAAGTTGGATAACATCAATATACATAATAATACAGAAATTGCCACAAAAGATCCTATCTTGCCCTGACTCCCGTCCTTGCAAAAGTCCCGTTGTGGATACAACGATGTTCTGCTGTGCTCATACTCTCATATATGACATGAAGAGTACAGGCCACTGAGAAATGAATGAGAAGGAATTACAATTCATTTCACACCTCTTTTCCTTTCAGTAAATTTCTGTCTGTTTAGTTTCATATTTGTCCCTGACCACAGCTAGTGCTAATTACTTGAGAAGTGTAAAAACCTCACAGTAGACAAGTTTCGTATCAGCTTACATCCTAATCTGTAATCCTTAAAGCCCGAGATCTTTATTTTAGTAAAACCGCCAAACATGCTCCAAATAGTTGTGGCATCAAAGTCAATATCTAATACACCTTACATACTATTCAAACTCCTGACATGAATAGCCATCTAACACAATGGAAAAGGTATTTCTTTTTTTTCCCCTATTTTTGTTTCTCTTTTAAAACTGCCCAGGTCTGTTCATTTACATGTAATTTGAATTTCAATCAAAAGAATAAAAATGAATCAATTCACCTAGTAGTGTTTAATGACTAATAAAATAATTTTGTCAGTTAACTGAATCTGATGCCAAGAATAACTGGTATATGTTCCTTTATATAATATGGCGTAAGAACCAGCATTATACGAAAGTGCTACTGACAAACATAGCTCTTAGACACGATCTAAACATTTGGGGGTTTTGTAACATGAACTTCAAATATACGCATTATGCTATATATGTACAACAATTTTAGGATCGACTTAAAAATTAGGAAAACATTTCTAATGCTGTGTACCTGGAGCTCTCGAATATCAAACTGTTCTTCAAAGATATAAGCAGCATCAGCTCCTGCCGCAAGCGCCCCCATATTAGCCAGATAACCACAATAACCACCCATGGTCTCAATGATGAATACCCGACGCTTGGTACCACTGGCCGACTGTTTGATGCGATCACATGTCTAATCAAAGACAAGATATTTAAAGTTTAAATTAAAAAGTCTCAATTTCTATGTTTTTGTATGTCATGTAATTTTATGCCACTTATTGGTAAAAAAAGTTTAAAGAATTTATAAAAAATACATCCTTAAAAATTCCAACATAGCATAATCCATTTAACTATAATAATTACCAGATAAAGTAATTCTTATATACTATACATTGAACACCACAGTCAAAATAAAATGTTTTGCTACTATCAACTCTTATTTGCTTCCTGCAAACACTAAAATAAGAATTAATTTTGGTTTGTGCATGGAATTAGAAGTTGTCATAGTTTTCTAACAGAGATACAAACAGATATAAAGGAGCTTTTTAATCAGCTCTGGTATGAGTAAGTTTCTCTTCTTTGCTTTAATTCTATTCATTACTGAAGAGTTTATTTCTTCTTAGTATTGATTTTAAAATTCACTGCATTCCCAACCATACTTAACAGTTACAGTTTCTCAAACGTAAGTCCTGAGCATGTACTGCCCCATTGTTTACTTTCCAATAATGATAGCCACATAAATATAAGTCTTTCAAGTACCGAAGCTTTTTTTTTTTTTTAAATGTTTTTGGTTTTTTATTAACAGGTACATACTTACTATAAAAAGACTGCCATCTCCACTTGCGTCTTACTCTGACCAGCGTAAGAAATGTTCTCTACAAAGAGGTCTGTTTACATGTCACCAATTAACACTAATGTTTATTAGAGATGCCTAAGAGACTTAGAAAATAACAAAGAACATCTCCAGTGTGGTACGACCTACAGAACTTAGGAAAACACAGAAACTTAGGAAAACATACAAACCTAGGAACTAGGTTACTATGCATCTCCAGGTTTTAATAATACTCAGAAAGCTATTTGACAAATTCTTACTTCCTAGAATGAGTTTTTCTACTCTTCAAAGTTATCATAAAGTAATGGGATAATGTATCTTCCTTTCAGAAGGCAAATAATAGAAAGAAAAAAATATTATTTCCTTCTTTGTCTTAATAATAAATGTTATACTAGACTTGGTGACAAGCAGAATTTTGCAAAACTGATGTACTTTCCCCAAACCAGTTCTGTTTAATAAAAACGATAAATAAAAGTACCTGGGAAGTTCGTCACCTTGAAATCTGAATTATGAGAACGTTAAAAAATCCCCATGCCTTACTGATTTTCTGAATGAGTAACTGCAGATGCTGCAATATTTGAGGTATTTCTGTTTCACAGGTATTTACAACTAGAACCTTCATTCAGCTAACTGACAATAATACTTCATGCTGAAATTAAGACTGTGAGCAATACAGTCTTTAAAAATATACTTAACAGACTGCAGAACAAATAATTAATTGGTATGTGAGAAAAGTTAAAAGACTTGAGCTTCTAACATCATAAGGTTTAATTCACTGAAGGACTAAAAACAATGCATGCATTTATTTAGGTCCAGCTACCAAAAGATACATGTAATTTAATTTATACATATTTTATTTATATATTTGCATATATGCATGTTATGTGTATACATACAAACACACATATATACACAAGTGCACAAGCGCAAAATTCACATGAATTTATTCAGAATATGGATTGACGTTCTGTTATCCTGTGCAGGAATTATCCCCGTAACAAACTACATCACAAAAGCCTATGTTGAACTTCGTAGTTTTTTTCAAAATGACACTTTCTTTTACATGTCTTGGATTTTACAATACAATGTCCTCAAGCACTGAACTTTCTCCTTCCAGATCTGGTTTTATAAGAATTTTTACACAGTACTAGCATCTGGCATATAGTAAACAGGAACAGATATATAAAAATCCCCATTACTTTTAATAGTGGCAGATGCAGCACTCAACCAGTTTTAACTCATTTTAAAAAAGTTGCCTGGAACTGGATAGATTCTATGTGTTTAGCTTATGATATAAAAAAATCTTGGCTTTAGACACTGAAGAAATAAATACACATGTGACGACTTCCTTCATTTTGAGACTTAAAAGATAGATAAACGACAAGCTTTCTAAAAAAGTTTTCCAGCTGCTGGTAGTAGAATGAAATTTTCTGCCTTTTGAGAAGTTCTAAGCAAGGATGTAAATCATTAGTTGCTTTTGGGATTACCCACTTCAGATTTATTTAGAAGGATTTCTAATCTTTGACTATACAAGAGACATAGTAGAAACTTTCTACTATTCCTGCTCTCTCAGAATGACTGTGACAGAAATACCCAAACACAAAAGTGGTACAAATGGATTTTAAAGATTCATTAATTCATATACTACCCCATAGGCTGGAAAGGTCAAAGCTCAAACACGTGATGCAGGTTTCAGAAGTTTTAAACATGGAGGCATAGTGACTCTTTTCAGAGTACTCTGGAATTCCATTGCTAGTTGAGCTTTCATATGAACTGAGCCAGCTTCATGAAAAATACAATATTCAAAACTTTACCAAATCAAGTGTTCTATTTTTAGCATAAACTAAACATTCAAACCATAATGAAATTCAATAGATAAAACCATTATTTTATTTTTTACTGAGAGCATTACTGAAAGCTGTACAAACTGAAATTAATAACAACACTGAAATAAGAGAAAGCAGCTATACATGCAATCACTTTTTTCCCCCCATTGCGTTTTCATTTTTTCACTTTTACAGGTGCCTCACTGTTACAAGTGGTATCAGTCATAATTGGCAGACTTAGCCTGACATTTATAGAAGTAGTTAAGGGGGAAGCAACTAATGGAGCAGTAAAAGTACCCATGGTCCTGCCTACGGACATATTGCTACAATTTACCCACACTACATCTTAGGTCGTCTTCACCTCAGGGATGCTGTACTGCATCTCCCAAAGAGCAGGCCACAATGTATTCTGACACAGCTCTTTCAATCATCTACTGGAGTTTTTTAACTCTATATAATAAATACCACTGTATCAGAGCAGGAAAACAAACCTGCATTTCTCAAACCCCCGGATCTCTATTCTGACTTTCTTGGCCAATTACTTCATAATTAGTTATATGGATTGATAATGTGGGGTTTGATAAAACCCAGAGCTGTTCAGCTGCTCATCTGTTTGCATTAGACTTCAACTCAGTTCCCCTTGCTGCGGCTCCAGCAGACTCAATAGGATAGTAAAGAACTTCAAGACTTCATATAGCATTTATACCCAAGGGAAAAAGCTATGGCAGACTAACACAAGAAAACTGATTGTTCTGACTTAAATGGAGAACTCGGTCATAGCAAGTTCTGGCCTCTAACTGTTTAGTTAGCATCAGTGACAGACTTAACTGCTTATACTATGCATGTATTTATATGCACTTAATATATGTTAAGCCTAATGCAGCCTATGGGATTATTCATGTGTTTAGTGTTAACCATGTACTTAAAATGGTCTACTGCGCTGAGCTCAGTCATTAGCCCATGCAATAAATGTGGCATTTATTTTTAAAACATGTGCTTTCTTCTTTCATCTAAGTAATGCTGAGGAGTTATGTAAGATAAAAAACAAAATCAAAGCAAGCAAAGTATTTTATTTCAGTAAAAGCAAATGTTCTAAGCACTAATGCAGCAGTCTTGGATAACAAAACAGAGTCCCCAAGAGTTAAATATCCAACATAATTAATTTTTATGAGGTTAATCTTTAACCAGTCTTGGAAAACTTAGCTATAAAACATAAAAAAAGAACAGTAACTGAATTATTTTAGAAAACTAGACATTTCAAGGTCTTTAGGTATCCTCATTTTACGCACTTTAACATCTTAACTTTTAAAATATATGCAGTCTTACCTCCACAATAGCATTCAAGGCAGTGTCAGCACCAATGCTAAAGTCTGTGCCTGGCACATTGTTGCTAATAGTAGCAGGCAACACACAGATAGGTACGCAAAACTCCTCAAAGCGGGAACGTGCCTCATGTAGCTGCAGACAACTTTCATAGGCCTGAAGCAGTGGTACAAGTATGAGTGATACATTCCTTGTCTTTGGATTGCTCTGCTAACGACTCCTTGCATGTGATGGTAAATTTGGCTGTCCATTGGCCCATGTAAATACAATTGGTGAGATTACTTGCGGGGGGGATATCCTGTACATACCACAACAGTGCACTGGGGTTGCATTGGCACAATGCTCTTTGAAGAAATGCAGAAGATTAGTGCAAGTTAATACAGAGTGAACGTGAAGTGTGCACAGCACAGAGGTCCGAAGCAGTTGGGCAGAAAAAGACAGCATAAAGGTAGATTGGAAATTGTTCCACAAGCAACCACTTAAAGAACAAAGTTTGATACATGTTAAGGAGTTTAGGAAGTTAACTAGTAAAACACCTACAACCTGAAGGAAACGCTTAAAGAAAGCCGCTTTTTTAAAAACTATGTTATCCTATAAAGTCAAGACACACATCTATTTCCACCAAGAAAAAAGAAAAAAAGTTTTGTCTATGCCTTCCAAGATACTATCAACATCACACAACTGCCTCTATGCACATAGAATGGACGTAGGCCCAGAAAAATCCAGGAATGTGTGCACATAGATGAGTTAATAAAGTTTGCAAATACAGTTCAAGGATTCTTTGAAAAGGAGCTGTAGGTCTTTGGGAAGATTCCAACCACTACAAAATAAATCATCATGTGAAAAGGATTAAGTGTTCTTAACACATGTCAAAATAATACTTAGAGGTCAAGATTTTGCAGCTGTTTTAAGTCAGTAAACTTATTTTTTAGTTATATTAATCCAATTCTTTCTAAACTAAACTAATCAGCGTCTCTCATGGTATCTGGTGATTTTTCAAACTGCTTATGTAGTGACTCTCCACAAGAAAGCCTGATTACATAATACATTTTTCTTAATCTCTTTCTCCCAGAAAGGACTGATGTTCACAGAAGTCTCACATTTTCGATTTCTCAATCAGTTCAGACAACCAAACTACTGTGGATCAAAATTAGATAGCTATCAAGCTATCTCCACAAATATTTATACAGTGACTGATTTAAGCAATAAATTAAGAGAAAATGATGGGAAAAAAATTCACCTGTGAGTGCTCTCTCTCTAGATTTTTTTTTTTTCCCTAGATAAAGCAGATCCTATTCAGTGAGGACAGGACACATGGTGGTAGGTGCATAAGTGAAAACTGACTTTCTAAAGTCTCTCTCTCTCCTCACTATTTCGTAAGTGCAACTTTCAATTAAGCTCAGTGCTAGGATGCACTTCCAGTTTAGCACCAGTTTACCTGTAGCTCTGAGAAGCAGTATAGCCAGAAGAGCAAGAAATGGGGTTTTTTTGTTTTGTTTTTGGTTTTTAGTTTTGGTTGGTTGGGTGGTTGGTTTTGGGTTTGGGTTTGGTTTTTTTTTTGAGTGGACAAGATCTCATTGATAAAATTTCAGTAATTGCCTAGCCCAAGCTCAGTCAGGCTGCTTTGAATTTTTATTTCTACTGAAAAATAGATGTACACTGAGTCACAGTGGTTTGATAAAACCACATGACTTCCTGGAGACCTGCAAAACATGACTTTCTCTAAAAAGTTTTATATTGAGGCTTTTGGGAAACCAAGTTGAAGGGAGATTTAGAACAATAACTAACACAACTGGTTAGTTTGCATTTATGGTATGTTAAGATGCAGTTAAGATATGTTTTACTTGCATTAAATATTGCCATTTTATTTGATGCAAGTGATTTCAGCAAACATATCCAAAGACTGTACCTTCACCAAGCACGAGCATTAGCTGATTATATGCAACATTTTCACATCACTGCAGCAAAATATGAAAATGCTTTCAATAAAGGGTCACTTAATAATTATAAAAGGGTAAACAAGTGATTGGTGGTTTTAATAATCGCTTTACAATTAATTTTTAAAAATAGTTACCACAGTAAGATCATATAGAGATACTGCACTATGTCAATAAAATGCTTTAATCATTTCACACCCTTTTATTATATTTGTGTTATTAAAAAGGGTATTGCCATAACCAAGGATGCTTTATAAAAATACATGCAGTTAAGCAAGACCATGGTTTGTTGACTTTCTGTTGATCTAAATGCAAATGGCCATTGAAAGGGATGCATTTACTGCCCTAGCTCCATATCCAGCTGTTGCTAGGACTGAACTGGATGACAGTTTATTTGGTTAGCTAGCTTGGCCAGGCTAATTTTCAGCTTCCTAACAGACTAATGTGGAGCCACATATGCTAGTACCAGCACTGGGAGGGTACAGGAGTCTGTGTTTTTCAAGGAAACTGCATTAAGGCAATCCAACTGTAGCTTTATTCACTCCTCAGTGAGAAAGAGTTTTCTTGTGGCTGTTTGCTACTCTTTTTCTCACAAAACCAATTGATCACCCTGTACCCCCTTCCCTTTGATGAAAGGAAAAGGCAGATTCTCAAAGAGACTCAAAGAGAGTTTTAGCATCTTCCTTTTTCAGGTTCTATTTTTCTCCATCTCCAGCTGATACCTTCTCTTTTCATTTCCCTATTTTCTTCTACATCTCCTAAACCAAATGAATATTCTTCCATACCTTGTTCTGGTTTATTCTTCTTTCCATCAGTTTTCTCTAGCCCATCAGTAGGCTTTGCTTTCAAATTAAGTTTTCATCCTTTCCATTCTCTTTCCATGTTCTGTAGCTGAAGAGTAACTTTTTACTCATTCTGTTGAATTACAGAGTAGGTTTTTGCTTTTTAGTTCCACCTGCAAAGAGTATTGCTAATACCTCTTTTTGATCAATATTAAGTAATCCAACTTTCATTCAAAAAGAGATTTCTATCCTTCATGATTATGTAGGAAAAAACCTAACACTTCTTTGTTTTCACATTCCAGAGGTCTACTGTCTGAAACAATACTTTATTTGTTTCACTGGATTAGTAACGTGAAGTTGAGAATATAGATATTTTTATTATGGTAGTTATTTGCTGATGCTTCTTTTCACAAAAAAGTCAAAATTCATGTTTTTATCCTGCAAGTCTAAACAATTTTTTCTATATATCTAGATATACAAGCCTTAAGCATATCCTTTTCAGGTACAGAAACCTCCAGCTTTCCCCAGGTATTTTATACTGTGGAGTTTTCATTGACAGTAGTTCTCACTAATATTCTGAAAAACTGAAGTGAAAAATACAGTGCAAGATAAATTTGAAACATTCTTCAAAAGACAAACCAAATTCTACTATTCAACTGATTACAAGCCTGTATTTTAAAACAAAAATGGAAAAAATGGAGCATTTCAAGACTGTTATAGAATCTAAATTCTAATTATTGAGAAATGTACCATCCGCTATCCAGGGAAAAGCACACTCTTGCCTAATCTCTCATTCAGATGTTATGTATTTGTTGGCCTGGTTTTTATTGTTTTTCTTTTTAAATGCAGCATCTTAACATATTTTATCTGCAAGTGTCTCAAGGTACCATTTACATGCCTTGAAAAGTTTCAAACAACTTAACACTGACAAGCATCTAGTAATGCCAAACACTAACAAGGCCTCATCACCCAATAGAAATGTACTTACCTTACTAAAAGTTGTCAAGAACATAGACGTAAGAACAGTACCACATAAAAACTGTGTGTGATGACATTTTGGTGTTCATAAGAGGTACTAATCTCGGAGCATTGAAAACTATG
Source organism: Burhinus bistriatus (assembly GCA_013397275.1). Lineage (NCBI taxonomy): Eukaryota > Metazoa > Chordata > Aves > Charadriiformes > Burhinidae > Burhinus > Burhinus bistriatus. The sequence continues at coordinate 243,111 of VYXH01005872.1, read as the reverse complement.
ATGCGTTTATTGACCTAATCGTAGCAGCAGGAATAAAGATGCTATAGACTAGATATAATGGACATTCATGTCCATCTGCTGCTTCCGCTTACCACAGTCAATTGTATGACTTGTATTGAGCCTATCAGTCACATTTAACAGAGGGCATCATCACTATTGAACCTGATCTGAACATACAGCACGGGAATGAAAGGATACATTTTTCATTATCAGTTTTAATGAATCATGTTCAAACAGTCAGAGCAGAAAACTGAAAAGATATCAAGCAGAAATGTTTCCCCAACACAAAAGTCTGCTCCTTGCCAAAAAAAGAACAACACTTAACTTTCCATTGGATTGAATCTATATCTTGCAAAGCCATCACATTTCATATTTATTTCAGAAAAAAATCTAGGCAAAATAAAATGCAAAACCAAGATGGAAACTATTAGTAAAAAAATTATAATTTTGAGAAGTTTTCAACTACTACATTGAAAATATGGAGATACTGACATTTTATTATCAAATGAAGGTGGATGACATCTAGAAATCTAAATATAAAGCAAACCACAGCAACAACGAGAGAGAGGCTGACTGACTACGATATATCCCCTTACATGAAATAACCTATAAAAAGAAGTCAGTTAGGTAAACAAAGCTTACAAAGAAAAGAAAAGAAGAAAAGTAGGTGTTATGCACAATCATTTTACTCACCTTAATTTGTGATCAATTATTTTGGAGAGATATTTTTATTTACCAGAACTGGAAATAACATCAACACTTATAACCTAAGTTGTCTATAAAGAATACATTCAAGATAAATTTTAGTTAGTTTACAGTTTTGCTCAAAGCAATAGTTCAGGAAACTGAAATTTCCTAACTGAAGGGTTTATTTTGCTGGACAAAAATATTTATTTTGGCATGCTAAACAAACAAACAACAAACAAATAAAACCCAGAAACAAAACAGGTGAAAATTATGTGTTTTTGAAGTTGATAGCATTTGAGGAATCCTTCAAATTTCTGAAAATAATATAATGATTAAAATCTTCAAATACATCTAAGTGATAGAAGAACTGACATTTAATTTTCAAAAGCAACTTGAAATTCTTTTTCTGCTTTACATGAGCACTATGCTTGTTATTTTTAACTTTTAAAAATGCAGTTCGATACATACAATCAGTGCAAAATTCTACATTCTGGCTCCAACACGGCTGGAGACAAAAATCAGAAAGTGGAACTTGTAATATAATATGGTTATTCATTGTAATTTACTAAGTTATGAAATAATTCTGTTTCTTCTTTATAAGTGAAAATATAAATTCCATTTTGAAGACAAATGCCTTATTAGACCTTTGCTGCGTTTTAAACAAACTATGGGCACTCTGCAACTGTATTTGCAATACGTATGTGTCCACAGATTACACTGACAAGAAAAAAAAAAAATTGAACAGAACAACATTCACTCAGTGTTTGTTACAGCTAGGTATACTGCTACTCTACATATAATAGGGATTTTTTTCCTCTACAGTGCACCAAATGATCATCAAGTCTTAGCTTTAGGTTTCCTTCTTCCACATCCAACACATATATGCCATCTTATTTTGCAGTTTACAAATTTACAGGTCATTGTATTTCCAGAGGAAAGCTAATGGAAGCATTTCGGATCCTAAACCTTCTCTTTTTTAAATAGTTATCATGAACGTGGCTGTATCAAGTAACTGTATCATTTTCCAGATTACATTTCCAAAGTTCTGGTCTATAAAAATATCCAGTTGTAGCCAATTTAGTCAGTTTTAATCAGAACTGCTTTGTTAGTAAGCGCACACACCAGAATAGACTTACATCAGTTATAGTGTTCAGAGCAGTATCTGCACCAATGCTGAAATCTGAACCCGGTACATTGTTGGATACAGTTGCAGGAACCATAACCATTGGAACACAGAATTCGTCATATTTCTCTCGGGCAGCTGACAATTCCAGAAGTCCGAGGTATGCCTGTTGGGCACAGGCATTGGGTGAAAAATTAGGATGAATAAAATAAGGGCAAAGTTGGAATGACAAAACGGAAAGGGCCACAGGGGGAGCCATTTCTACCACAGCACACTTCAGCAAGTCAAATCACTAAAATCTAACACATATAAAAAAGAAAGCATTAAAACCAGGTATACATTTGAAAATAAACAATAAATAGCACATTCATTTTCAAGGGAATATATAATTTAGACATAACAAAGTGCTTTGTACAACACAAATATGCTGCAAACTAGTTCCCCAATCTCCAGGTACTGTTACTCCTCATTTAAAGTCTTAATATTCCTGAACTAGGGACATGCCTAACAGGCTGGAAAAAATGGATGATTCATTCTTTATCAAGAAGCAATAAGCATGTTCTTCTCTGGAAAGAGCTGGCAAAATACTTTCCACAATCAAGATTTCAAAAATTTATTATTTTGGTAAAATGAAATGAATATGGAATACTGAAAAACAAGAAAATACTTCTCTAAACCAATTACAGATTTTGAAATGCACTATGTGAGAAAGAGTGGCTTAAATAAGGGACCACAGTGGAATTACTACTAAAGGTCAAGAACTTTTGGAAGTATTGATACAGTATAGACTGGAACTTGCACTACTGAAGTAATTAATTATTTTTTTTTAATACAAAGATACTATCATGTTATCTCACCTTATTTATCCATCTAGCACATCCTGTTTTGCAGTTATTAGTTGTTGTCTTGAATGTCAACTTTCCACAGAAACAGTGATTGACAGTACTTCAGATCCTAAACACTATTTGTGTTCTGTATCAAATACACTTCACATGAAGATTGGGTAAAAATTAAAATGGTCTATTCTTTTTGTTAGGAATTCTACTCTACGTAGACATAATTAGACATTTCAGTGTACCTCAAATCCACCAATAACCATAAGGGCGTTAATGTTGTTAGCGCGCATCTGGTCAGCAATCTTCTCCAAATATTTTGCAGGAAGAGTACTAAAAATTATTAAACCGAAAGAAAAATAAAAACAATTTACAGACTCTGCAGCAATAAGCTGAAACAGTAAACTGAGCAGGCACTGCAATATTTTTTGTTTTATGTATTCATCCATACAAATAATTCTTCCTGACAACCAATAAGGAATCATGTCAACTGTAAAGAAACTACAGGTTTGCAACCCTGTTAAGTGTAAGGACCCCAAGAAATTTTTAAGTTGAGGTCCTGACTCCTATTTTCATTCTCTCTTCAGAGCTCTGCTACAGTACTATAAAGATACTCAAGTTGGAACATAATGATTTAAAAAAAAAAAAGACGACTTGAAACATTCTGTGGAAGGAAAAGAGCATGGCCTCATACACAGGTTATATAAAATAGTAGAATTCAACATATCAATTGGCAAAATATTGACGTTACCGTTTTGTACCAAGAATTGATCCTCCTTGACCAGTCCAACCTCCAACATCTCCCCAGCTGATTTCCTTTATCTTTGAATAAAAGTAAAAACAGAGATTCTGTTAAGTAATCATCCAATTACTTCTCTTGACGTGCAGGAAAAAGCTGTTGGAACAAGTTGTTGGGCACAGACAGCACCAAAAATGAACTTGGCAAAGAAAGAAAACAGCATCAAGAGGTCAACTTAATTTCTGTTGAATTCTTACCAATCCCTTTCCATTCTATTTGTTCTTTCTTCCTCCAGACCATGATGAACCCTGCCTCCTTGTTTCATATCATGATCCTACTTTCACATCCTCTCCTACTGAACGTGAAACACAAAAATCTAAAACTAGATCTTTGAAGTTAGTTTTGGGACCTGTGGCTCCAGCTAGGTGTAGAAGCCCTGAGTATTGTATTCAGTTTCTCCTCAGTATGCCAACTGACGCTTAACATTTAAAACAGGGGAACAGAAGAATCTTACGCACTGGGGGAGGGGGGGGAAGCTTCCTCCCTCAAGAAGCACCACTGCAAAATTTCTTATAGCAAAGGAGCATAGATGCAACAACTCATCGCACAGAATCAGCAATTCTTCTTATTCTGTAGAAAACCTACCATATGCTAAATATTGCTCAAAATCTGAAGGTAGGATTCATCTGAACTAGTTTTGTAGTTCTGAAGCATGGGATTAGCAATACTTAAGATAAATTAATTAAATAAAAAAATAAAATAGTTGAGAAATACAGTTACAATTTGGGTTTTATATACCTTTATGAAATAAAAGAACTTGCAGAATCAGCTCCCTCAACAGTTATGACAGAACATACCCTCTAAGAACATAAACAAAGGTGGTGGTGTGGGATGGAGTACACACTACTATGTAATGCACACGTGTAATACTGACCTTCCCTCTAGCAAAACCTTCAAATCCATCAATGACAGCAAACATTTTATGGCCTTCAGTTATGCCAACTCTCACTGCAGCTCTCACTGCAGCATTCATTCCAGCTGCAGGGGCACCAACATTTAAAACTGCCACATTAAAATTAGTCTGCAAGAGAAAAATAATATTTAATAAGCACTTTAACTTCTACACCATGGTTAACTTGTCCATTGAACATAGTTGCTAAATATTGAAATATAGGAAAGGTTATTTCAAAGCCCCTAAAACCATCCAAAATTTTAAGTTAACTAGAAAATACATACACATTTCCTCATTTGCAGAATACCACATAGAAACAAACAGTTTAAAAAAAAGAATGTTTGTTTTTAAATAAGGTTTTATCACATTTTCATTTGGTTTGTAGTTAAAGTTATTCAGGTTTTTATATTCTAGCTCAGCTATGTTCAAGAAATGTAAAATGCCCTGCATTATTCAATCAGTTTCATGTTATCAAAGCAGTAGTTTTTGCAAAAACACTCAGAATAGCCAAGAAAAGAGTAGGAACTGATTCCAGCACCATAGCAGTTAGGTGTGTATCATTGGTACCATGCAAAGCGGAACAGATGACAACTTTTAAATTAAAGTATAGACCAGGTTTTTAGAGCAGCCGGCAAGATAGTAGTAAAGAGGAGCACTCAGCATCTTTCACAATACCGTACATTTTCAGATTATGGCAGTTTTTAAAGCATCTCCTAACGACTCAAAGTAACTCTGCTTATATACAGTGTCTCCCCAAGCTTAATGAGAATGCCAGGTAAGTAGCTAATCTACTCAAATGGAAAAGTCTGAGATACCAAACATACATTTGTAATTTAAACCACAGGCAATGTAAGAGAGAAGGTTCTATTTAAAACATAACAGGAAATAATAAATATTTTGATATATAATGTGTATTTCATACCTACATATTTAGTCACCATTTATATTGCTTTGTTATCAATTGTACTCTAGATAAAGCAACGACATCTAAATGGATGTAAGCATTACAAACTGAACAACACAAGTGGCCAAAATCACAGAATGTAACTACGAAATACTATTCAAAACTTCTGTCTTGTTACAACAGACCCAACTCTAAAACCACAACAGTTTACAAGTTAAGAACAGTTTCCTCAATGGAATTACTACTTTATGCTGATAAATCCAATATCATTCAGATTAGGGATTCTTCTCCGCAGGAAAAAACTTCAATACTTGCATTAAAAAGAAAAATATAACAGAAAAACTACTCATAAATGTGCACTGTAAGGGTAAACAAAGCAAGAATGCTACTGTGTGCAAAATGCTAGTAAGCATTTTTGGATTAAATTTTAACTGCAAAGCTTGAAATGCAGATCTTCTGTACGTGAAGTATTCCTTGAAATAGAAGGCTTATTTCCAGATAAATCACAGGCCACCACATTTGATTAAGAAACAGTCAGCTAGCATAAATCAATACAGTTTCACCGACATCAGTAAGTGTTGACTTACAACAGATAAAAATATAATCCATTACCAAAAAATGGAGAAGGCACTGCAATTTATTAATTCTGGTTTACTTTTACAGCTTTGAAATTAATAGTGAGAGCAAAATATAAGTAAAGAATTAAAAGTTTACATGCCTGACGTTTGGGAAAGTTTAACCACTCTGTATGAATTTAGCAAACAATTTAAATTATAGCAAACTATGTAAGCAGAATGCAAGAAAACTTGACAGCCTGAGCTTATATGCTAAAATTCATCATGCTTTAGGTCAGCTGGATGACCTTAAATTGTTTATAACTATTGACATGGCAGAACTGTAACAATTTGGTACTGCAGAAGAGCAGAAGTTATTAGCTTTATACTGGAAGATGGGAACACAAAACAAAAAAACCAGAACGTTGTTAGGTAATGAACATGGAATCTCTTCCAACCAAAAAAGAAAAAAAAAAAAAGATTCAAACCAGAACGTATATGGTTTCTTTCTTAGCTCTGGCACAATGTAAGGATTGTAGAAAAATGCAAAGGAAAAACAAGCAGCAAAATATCTGTGTGCAGCAACAGTGCTGAAGCAAAGCATTCAGTAGGCTCTATTCCAACCAAAAAAGTAGCCTTTTCCTCAATTCTTGCGACACGCACATTTCATCTACTTTTTAATTCCCATCCATCCCCTTTTATTGAAGAATACAAATTTAGCTATCCTGGTCAAATCCAAGTAGTTAATAAATACAAGGAGCCTACATTTCTTTCTGATGTAATCCATCACAAAAAGATATGACAAAACTATTTTAAAACAAAAGAAAAACGTCCAGTGCCAACAGTCCTAAATTTGCATTGGTATATATAAAAAAAAAAACACAAACACACACCTGATCTGGCAAAGCAAATGTTGAATATCCACCAAAAAAATCCTGAATTCTTTGATGGCTTGAAAGTCAAACTTAGATCCTTATTTTTTTAAAAAAAAATTATGTTTTTGGCAGGTATACTTGAAATAACTTTTGTCTCTATAGAATCACAGAATGGTTTAGGTCGGAAGGGGCCTTAAAGATCATCTAGTTCCAACCCCCCTACCCTGGGCAAGGACACCTCCCACTAGACCTGGTTGCTCAAAGCCCCATCCAACCTGGCCTTGAACACTTCTAGGGATGGGGCCTCCACAACTTCCCTGGGCAACCTGTTCCAGTGCCTCACCACCCTCAGAGTGAAAAATTTCTTCCTGATACTTCATCTAAATCTCCCCTCTTCCAGTTTGAAGCCCTTACCCTTCATCCTATCACTACACACCCTTGTAAAAAGTCCCTCTCCAGCTTTCTTGTAGGCCCCCTTCAAGATACTGAAAATGGTCTTCCCAGAGCCTTCTCTTCTCCAGGATGAACAACCCCAATTCTCTCAGCCTGAATACACACGCACACACACGCGCACACACACACATATACCTACTTTTATGTTTAGGCAAAAGTAAAAGCATAATTCAAACTAGAGTTATTTTATTGTACTCTCCTTGAAAGCTTCCACTATGACTTTTCATTTGTAATAGTTTCCTTTACTGTGTGAAGTTTTCCATGACATATTATACCGTAATTTTTGACAACTGAAATGGCTAGCTGTGATTATGTTACCTGCTATCTGCAGAACTTCCGAACACGTTACCTATCCAAATTGACTTTTCCTATTTTCAACACAATTTTTCTCCTTAATAATATTGAGAAGATACTATTAAACATTATTCAAATATTTAATTGTAATAAAAAAATCAAAAAAACATAAAAGTAACATAATCATGTAAATAAGGTAACAAATCATCACAAACTACAATTAAAAAAGGAATTAATCACTGAGGTGACATAGTCACTGACTATGGTCAAAACCAGAATTATTCGGTAAACCATTAATGAAAACAAAAAAAACCCTGTCTGAAATTTCGTTGCAAACAACATTTAGTGTCTACTTCCTAATAAATCCAAATTTCCTCTTATGCACAGCTTACAAACTACAAAGAAAAGAACAACTAAATGTCCACCACTGTATTATGCACAGTGACTTATTAGATCAGGTAAATGTGATGCATCTGTCTTCACTATTCCACCCCATGAATTCCTGGACTTACTCTCATTGAGCTGTTTTGCCCTTCAGAAGAAAAGGCTAGAATTTCTTTTATATTGAATCTTCCTCGTTTATCCCAAGATTTTTAGACTCTTAATCATGATTACCTGACCTTTCCTTCTCTCCATGTTAAGGAACAGAGGGCATAACATTAACTATTAGGAACAAACACTATAGCAATTGGGACCAGACATATATCCAAGACAGAAAGAAACTGTCTAGCAGGAAATTTTCTACTTAGAATGGTATTTCACTTTAAAAAAATGTTCGTTATTATTAGAATAAAGTGTGTTGCAAGCATCTTTCTACCATTACAGTATTTAACTAATTTTATAAAATATCCTATGGCATAGGTTTGAAAAGAGTGTTAAGGCGGGATGAGGAGGAGAGAAGAAGAAAAACACTGTTAAGGTACTCCAAAAGCAGACATACATTGCACACTCAAAAAACCCCCTTACCTTTGGAAGCTCGGCATCTGGTTTTTTATGTGACAGTAATTTGTAGGTGTTAAGGTTGTTTTCAAAGCTCCTAAATAAATAAGTAAATAAGATAAAATAAATAAGATAAATAAGAGTAAATTTTTCAACTCATAGTTATTTTAAGGAAGGATTTGATTTTTTCAGAAACTTTTAAAAGCAGGTATGTAATATTTGGACCAAAGTTATTAAAAATGCAAAACACAATAAAAACTGGAAATGAGAGAACACTGGAAAATACTCAATCCTGTAAGACAATAGTGAAAAAAGTATAAAATAACTATATAAACTGTCAAGTAAGTTTTATACGTTGGTGATAAAGCATTTTATTATCAAATAACTTGAAACAGAAAATGCTCTGTTGACACATAGTGTCTCCCTCCAACATGACTGCTGGAAAACTACCAGCTACTTACAAACAAGCTCACAGGATTGGCCTTAAAATCTTCAATAAACAAACATATGGTTGCTACCAGTCAGCTTATACAACAGTTCTTTACTTTGTGATTAGTTATCCTAGTATCAGTCACTAGCCTGACACAATACTGAACTACAGTTTTGTTTTGCATGTTTTTAAGCAGATAAGAATTTCAACTATTGTATTCTATTCTCTTCTTCTGTCTCCTCTATTATTCTCAAATACATAAAAACATATGGATATTAATTTATTTAAAATAAAATGTCAAGTGCCAGCAGAACAGCAAAGCAATTCAGCTTTTCTGGAGCAAAGAAATTGATACAAGTTATGGGCCATACCTTCCACGGAGCCTCACAGCTTCAACAAATCTTCCCTCATCCATGGCTTTCTGGACTTCTTGAGTCTTGAAAAAGTAAGTTGATTACTCAGTATGTTTAAAAAACACAGGAAGTTGATTATTTAATATATTCCAGCAAATAGATCATTCTGAAATAGCATTCCAAAGGGAAAAAAGAAATACTGACATTTCATTAATTTATGAGCTACCTCTTATCATAGCATAGATTACAGTGGACAGAAGAACAAAGCAGAAGCAGACACCTAAAGCTTTCCTGGGAAAAAAAATCCCCACCAATGTATCTATTTTGTGCTTTCTTTTATCAGTTTAAACTGAACAGTTTTAGTGCAGAAACCTGACTGTTGTGTATGACATGTAAATGGATGCAAGCATCTGAAGAATCTGTTGTAGCAATAAAGAGATGATGAGATGAATTTTAGAACAAATTAAATATAGATATATTTCTTGTTTGTTGATAGTTCGCAAATAAGTAATAAAACATAGAGAACACACATTAAGTTCATTATTCCCAAATGTGGAAAATTGCTGCATACATTCCCATCAGTATTTTAATGACAACAGACAATTATTGTACACAGTGATCTGTTGTACTTAATGAATAACTATAAATTGGCATTTTGCCTGAAACTCACCATCTGCACACACTCCATCAAAGGCAGACGGACAGCCTGGTTTCCAGACAGGGACACGACACATGCAGGGGTAGCTGGAGTAGCTTCTAAAAGGGCAAGCACAGCTTCCACACCCATACGACTTGCCTGAAAAGAGATAATGTTTGTATGTTCAAGCAAGTACTTGAAAGCACAAGGCTTCCAATTACAGAAATGGCCACAATTTCTCTGTAAATCAAGCTAAACCCAATTATTCCTTGGTAGGTGAAAATGTCACAGGCTGCTTAATACTCTTAAGTATGGATGATTGTTCCTGCAGCTCTGCTTTTAATCCTAATATAGATTCCTTTACACAAAGTCCTTCACTATTCCGCATTTGAGATAGTAAGACAGTTAATGTGTGATAATAATTGTATTTATCAAGTTAATCAGGTAAAGAACCACCTCACCCCCAAATAAATAATCAAAATGTACTTGTACCATGGAGTTCCATGAGTGATAACTAGGTTCACTCACCAAAATTCTGTCAAAAGCTGAAGGTGTTCCACCTCTTTGCACATGACCCAAGATAGTTACTCGGGTGTCAAAACCGAGCCGCTGAACCACAAGCTGCAAAGAATTTCAAAACACAGTGGTTTTATTATCCCTGTTATTTTATATACACGTGTGTTAGCATTACTCTGCTTTACATGCTATTGGAATAATAAAATTCTACATGTACTATATATCGGTATGTCAACAGTAATGAAAACACTACAAAAGTTAAGCCAGTCTTTAGTTTATACCTAACCTAGAACTAAACTCCAGGTTCATAATTTAAAGGAACACTTTAGTTATTAATGGTAAAACAGTGGCTTAGATGGCAATGCTTTAACTGCATTTATACTGTCTTCACTATGCACAGGCCTCAGCCTTATAAAAACAGGTCTAAACATCATAATTAGAATACTTGAAATAAGTTCAGTTACAGTGTTTTATTCACTCCATGTTTCATCAATGTCCAAGATTACACATCCCAAAAGACTCTGAGCAAAACTTCAGCGATGATGACTTTTAACCTTACTTGACACAGCTTTTAAAACTTGCAGTAAAAATTATAATAACAAAACTATTTAATTCAGCCAGACTTTCTTTCCATTTCCTCTGTTATATATCAAATCTAAAGTCCCAGAAAGACATCTTTTATTAATACTTCTTCAGTGTTCACGTAAGGTTAGGCATAAGCAATGGATTCCATAAACCAGAAAAAAAAATCTTGGTTTATGCAAAATCTTAGTTTATACAAAATTTTAGTTTTTACAAAATCTTGTCCCTGGTATTTATAGTTTTTGAATGTTTTAACTGGCTGAAATTTGTAGCAAGCAAGTAATGTTTCTTTCATAAATGCATAATAGCAATCTGCTGTATGTACACTTAACGCTGCTTAGTGCTAAATTTTACAAAGCAAAACTGCAATTCTGAATTAAGAGTTAAAGATTACTCTTAAACTGACAGCTATGGAAAACAAAACTTCATAGTCACAGATAAACCTCAGTAAAGTCAGAGTCATAGCTCTTTCCTGCAAATAACTACTTTTCAATTTCTTTTCTTAAGGAACCCTTTCCAAGAAAAGCAGAATAATTTCAGCTCAGAAGTTTTTCTTTATCTTAGACACCAATGAAATTTTTGGCAAAGCATCCATTTAGAAAAAAGTGACAAAACTTTGTCTGAAGTAGACAGCATTATTTCTCTGTGAGACAGACTATTATTAAAATTTTACAAGAAATACAAAGTAAAATAGGATTATAATTACTGATCTGAGCTGATTTCAGACTCTCTACCCATGAAGTAGGTGGTTTGGACTGTTATTTTACAAGGAGAAAAGGTTCTAATTAACAGCCACTGAAATAATTCCCCCGCAAGTGGACTATGGATTCAGATAATAAAGCACAAATATAAAATACAACCAGCAAGCTACTTTACAGGAACAGTTACTTTACAGAAATGTTGATAGAAACAAGCCCCATCTTAAGAACAAAACAGAAAGTGCGTCATAAGGATGTTGACACTTACATCCTTAACCTTCTCTGACGTTATAGGTTTGTTGTGGCAATCAATAGCTCCTTCAGCTACAATAATAATATTCAGCCTTTTCTTTCGTGCACGATTCTATAATAAAAATAAAAGCACATCCACATAATAAGAAAAACCGAAAGAAATTTACAGCACAATTTTATAATGGACTGCCATACATTAAGCTGCTAGGATTTGAGGAAATATTTCTTATACTTGATCACTTCAGAGTTCTCACACATTTTATCTTCATGCAGGTCTTTTTATTGATGAAGTGAAATGTCTTATATCAAATTAATGAGGAAAGGTACACACACTGCTTATATAGGAATAGTTTATGTAATCCCTAGAGTAAGTCACAGAATTCTTCAAAACAATTGCAGAATGCAGGAAAAGAACTGTTTAAGATCAAATAGTACTATCTGTGACAACAGAAGCGAAGACTTGCTCAAAGTCCTGATCACATGTTTAAATCACTGTTTTCAAACAAACATCTGCAAAGACATTAGGAAATCCCAAACATAGTAATAAATTACCTCTGAAAGCTTAACACACATTGAATCTTCCCATCCTTCTTCTGGTGGGTATTCAGGAATAAATACCCAATCTGCACCACAGGCTAAGGCACTAACAAGAGCTAGATACCTAATAAACACAACAAATGATTAGACATTTATGGTTCAGATTTCTTAATCTTTCACAATTATGTCTGTATGAGACACAAACTGCTGAAGACAATACATACCCACAGTGTCTCCCCATAACCTCCAGAACAAATGTCCTCTGATGACTGTAAAAGTAAGAAAGAAATTAACTGTAATACTGCAACTGAAAAGTCCAGTCCAAATTCTTGAAATCAGAACCTGATATCAGGAAATAGCCTGTGTTCTCCATGCTTACCAGACACAGATTTCATTAGCACAATAGAAGGCCATATGAAACAACGTATTTAAAATTATGGATCTTCCAACGCATAATTCATTTTCACTACTACTTTCTTCTAAAACATGTAAGGGCAGTTAGGAGACGAGGTGAATATTTACTATAAATGCAAATGATGCAGACCCACAGTTAAAAACTATAACAATACAGCTGTATTAAAAAAAAATAATTAAAAATAATTTAATTGCTTAGATTTTACCTAGGGAAAGCTTATATACAAACAGATGCTACTTTGTACTATTCAAAGTGTGTCCGGATCTTCTCTAGAAAAAGAGAGTTAAAATTAACTTATATCCACCACTATTGTATGGCAATAGAAAACTGAAGATTTGAAGCATAAACAACTGTATATTTGCTATAGTTTTCTATAACACGCACAATTTACCTTTGAGCAGTGGTCATGATGGCATCCACTACTTCAATGATTCTGTGCAAGGCTGAGTCAGTACCTATGGTCATATCAGTGCCACAGAAGTCATTGTCTATGGATCCAACCATTCCCACAATGTTAAGGTAAGCATATTTCTTAACAGCCTCTTCATCAATCTTTTCTGTAAAGAAGTATCCAGAGAAAGAGTTCTAAGATTTTTTTCTTTCTTTTTAAACATTTTAGACATATTGCTTCGGTGCGCTACTTTTGTAAATTAAACATATCCAAAAATTAAATTATGTTTAGATATTTTAGGTAACAAGGTTAGTCAAAACTACAAACAAAAGCCAATCAAACAACCAAACAAAAGAATCCTGCATAGAACTCCTTACAGTAAGGAAGGAAACAAGAGCTTTTCAGTCCATTTCAGTGTCAAAAGATGCTATCAAGTTTTGTAACCAACATTAAAATTGATGGTTTGGACTTAAAACAATAGCATTCAAATTGTAGTCTCAGTGTATGATGTGCAACAAAGAAGTAAAAGGATGCAAATGGATGTGGTTATGGGCATATGTAAACAATCAAAAATCAGCATTAAACTTTTGAAGACTTCTCTTCTGCAACACTGAAAGGCTCTGATTTCATGATTAATAAGCATATAGAATAGAAAAGCTCCTATTCAAAGTCTTAGTCTGTGTCTCCCAAAACATCATTGAAAATACTGAATCATCCAAGAGCTCTAAAGGATCTCAAGGATGAAATATCTTAGCACTTAAGTGCTTAAAACTACCTTAGTATTTGTGGATGTGATGGTAATGAACATAATGCCAAATTTTTAATATGGGCTTCAAGAACTATGTATCAGCGTGTTTAATGTACGTACTAGAGAAAATAGTAGAAACCATGATGAAAAATATAACTAGTGTCCATAAAGATAAATACAGCATTCTGAAGAAGAATGAAAATGTTTTCTATGAATGTATACCATGCATTACAAACCTTTTCTAGAGTTCCAAAGGTGACTTAATAATCACATGAATAAGGGATATCTGGTTGATATATTCTACTTAGATTTCCAAAAGGCCATTGACAAGGTCTGACTTCAAAGGATTTTGAGGAAACTAAGTAGCCACAGCATAAGAGAGAAGGCTTTTGCATAGAATAAATAATGTGAAACAGAGGATAAAAAATATGAAACAGAGGGCAGTAGTAAATGCAAGTTCTTGTATCTGAGGAAGGTAACCAATGGAGTTCTACAGGAATCTGCGCTGTTCAACATACTCAGCAATAACCTAGAAAAGGGAATGAGCAGTAAGGTGCCAAAGCTTACAGATCAAACTGAATTATTTGGTTCTAAAGGTGTGGAGTGTCTGAGAAGAAATGAAGACGACTAGCAAGACACAGTGAGCAGTAAAGTATCAGATGAAATTCATCGTAGATAAATGTAAACTAACACACATGAAAAATGTACCCTATCACCACAAACAAAATAGTGCTATTTTCAGTATAATAATACAATAATGCTGTTTTCATTAATAAATCAGCTTCAATGCTCGATAGCAGTCAAAAAAAAATAAATCAAAATATTAGAAAATATTAGGAAAAGAATAGAGAACAAAACAAAGTTCATTATACTACTGTGTAGATCCATGGTTTGCCCTCATCTTGAATATTGGGTGCAGTTGTGGTCCTCCCCACCTCAAAAAGGACATGGTAGAACTGGAAAAGGTTCAGAGAAGGGCAACAAAGAAGATCAAAGGTATAGAACTTACATACAAGGAACAACTAAGCAAACTAGGACTCTTCCATCTAGAAAAAGAGACGATGAAGGGAAAATAAGACAGCTGTAAAATCTCAAGTGGCATGCAGAGAGGAAGCAGGATTGATCATTCCCTGTTTGTTCTAACACAAAAGTTACAGGACATCAAATGAAACTAGAAGCCAGCAGGATCAAAATAAACAGGAGAAGATTCTTCACAATCTTCATCATTCAGTGAAGCTGTGTAACTCCTTGCCACATAATGTTTTCAGCAAAAATCTGTATGCTTTCAAGGAGACTGTATACATTCACAGAAGAGAAATTCATTAAGGACTGCTAACAGCATCTGGTTCAGGAAGTCCTGAAGACAGAAATGAATGGAACCTATCGGAGTATTTATATATTATGAATAACATATAGCATCCATACAGCATTATTTAGGCTTATTCTGTTATTTTACTCTTCCCTATACATTCTCTTGGATGCTATCAAAGACAAGTACCGGGCTGGATGCACTTTTAGCAGTAGCTACTTAATGTTCTGATCCTAAACAAATAGTTACATATAGGCAGGAAAGCATCATAATTTAATAACAACCAAGTGCTTAGCTTGTTGTAGGAAAGGAATTACCATCTCAGTTTGGATTTGAGGGCAAAAGGCTTTTCAAGCAGAAGGTTCAAAGTTCAGGCCCTGAAAATTATTCATAATGGGGGGAAAAAAGCCACAGACAGTTGCCAAGTAACTTATTTGGCCTTTTTGAACCTTTATGGTATATAAAGAGGATGTATAGAAATCAAAAACTATTACTTTATGAAGAACTGTGTAATTTCCTAGAATTTATGTATTTGATTTTTGAACTTAAGAAATATCCTCTGGATATAGTTTCTGTATGTATAGTTAGGGCACATAACCTCCCTGGAGATTGGATGAGAAGTCTAGAGGATCTAAAAGCAAACTTACCTTTCTGTGCCAGTTCTTCTAGAAGTCCACTCCATTCCTCACGGAACAGATTGGCACCAGTTAAGCTACCGTCTCCGCCAATCACACAAAGATTAGTGATTCCTCTCTGAACCAAGTTGTAGGCTGCCTGCAGGCGGCCCTCCCGGGTACGAAAGGATTTGCAGCGTGCACTACCAATAACGGTACCTCCCTAGAAAAGGAAGTATAACAGTTTTAATTTACAATCCAGTATTTCACTGCATTTTTTTTAAGATGGATTAATGATGAATGGTTATTTTGTAGCGTAACCTCCATCTTTAATTTTACAGTGAGTAAAAAGTAATGAAAACCAAAGAATTATCAAACCTGTGGGAAATTATGTTCTCAAGAGCGGATACACACACCAGGGAAAAAACACTCAAAAATGACTGATAAAGAGCTACTCCTGAAGGAAAATTAAATGATTTGGGATTAATTTCAGTAGCATTCCAATTAATTATCTAGTTATTACTTATATGTGCTGACAATAGTAAAAGTGATATGATACTAAGTAGTTAAGAATTTAGATGAATTTGCTTCAAGGCGTGACATTTTTCCCCTGATATAATGAAATATATAAACAATAACAGAAAAGATGTATCCCTAAAGCTCGAAATTAGTATTTATTGTCATTTCATTGAAAGAACTGCATCCAGATTTATTGCGATACAGATCAGACTAATGTTAAATTTTCTGTTTTATTAATTTATCTGCTGTATTTATTAATATGATTTAAAGAGCTTCCTCCAAAAACAGAAGTCCTGTTTTCAAAAAAGACTGAAGCACCCTGTCACTGAAAATTGCTGGGCATCTTGCTGAAAACAAGTTATTTCCAAATCTTCTGTGTTTATGTTGTTCAGTCACTCAAGAAAAGTCTACATTTTGCCTTATTTATTAAGACTGCAAAAACTTTTTTTTCCCAGTAAACAAATTTGGAGATGAATACCTCACTTTTGCACAAACATTTCCTTCATTTTAACTTATTATGTCAGTCATGCCAATCTAAATTTGAGCTCAAATCTGTAGAGGCTGTACTGATATGACCTGCCCTATGAATTGGTGTTTCAGCTCTCAAGCCAGTCCAAGGCACTATTTTATCGTCTATGTTGCAATACACAACAGCTGCTAGTGGAAGAGAAACAAGAAGAGGAATAGAAGCAGTTCAGCTTTCTCCACAGACAAAAAAGTAGAAGCATACACATGAAGATGTTCTAAAAATAACAATCAGGACTAAAAAACATATCTAAACTAGATATTTTTATACTTAAAAAAACATAGTTATGAGTGGAAAAAAGACTATGTATTTGAAACAATGTAGTACAACTTGTTCTGATTAAACAGAAAGATAGGTCGGGCTGAAAAATCTTTTATCAAAACAACTAAACATATTCTTTAAGATGCATCCTCAGCTTCACTGTTGGTCTGTTGAATTCCTAGCAATCAGGCTGAGCATGGTGTTATTCTTATAGTATGTATGCTATATACATATAGAGGATGCCTACATCCTGCTCCTGCCTATGCTCCTGTGTGGCATGGCCATGACACCTCTGTTTTCTCTTAATCATAAGATTACAGATTCTAGAAGATAGAGGATTATAAAAAACAACCAATAAACCAAACATACATGGACAAAATATGTCACAGTATTCCAGGGTATTTGTTTGCTTAAAAAAAATTTACAAATCTATTTTTTCTCTCTGCTAACTGCTTTATATTTATTATATTAGCTTTACAGAAAGCTCCGAAGAAATCCACGCTTCACCTGGAGGTAGTTTTCAGAAAGCTTGGCAAGCACTAAGGCCTCTTCGCCAAACATAGCATCTGCTCTGGAAGAAGTAACAATATTACCATGCTGAGGAGAACTGTAAGGAGATCCAAATGGCCACCTTGCAGAACGTAGTAATATAAACATACAAGCAAAGTCACTGCTATTACCTGAGCTCTGGAGAACTGTACTGTAATTACACCCATTACTATAATTTCAAATCCACTTACAGAGGAAGCAAGCAGGGTTTCATAAGAAAACACTTGCCTTACAAAACACAGTTGTTTCATATTTTGGCCCTATAATGTCTTATTTATTAAATATAGGCTTGTCAATATGGAGGACAAAGGTTTTCAAGATTATTTCTGTGCACCAAATACAACACCACACAAAGATCTTTAGAAAGTGTCAAACATCCATACTGTAGAAATCAGGATAAAGTGGTATGTACTGGTCACTCATTCATCACAGAATTCGAGTGCATAATTACAGCAATTGCCTGGATCTAGAATTTTGGTTCCCTGTTTAAAAAGACAGGGTTTGGGTCCCACCCCCACCTCCTAACACTTACCACTTGCAGGATACTTGAAACACTTTCCCATGAAACTTCTACAATATTATCACCTCCATCAACCATTCCCTGGTAACCCTGAAAGAGAAAACGTATTTCAGAAGTCTGATTTGAAAAATTGTGTAACATTTCCACTGCAGTAATACTCACCTTGTATATTTTAATGCAACTTCAAGTAATTAAAAACACTGAATAAAAAAAATACTCAGTTTAAATGAAACAACATTCAAACAGGTATCACATTAGGGGCAAAAAAAGCCAAACCAACCCTCTTCCTAAAAGATCCATTCCAAGGACAACTTCAAGACAAAGTAATACTTTACACAGATTACACAGCTTATAAACTAGAATGGCAACATATTTCTTCTTTCTTGGAATAAATATTCAGTTACTTTTGAAAAACTATAAAGACAGAAGAACGTAGAAAAGCATTATAAAATGTGCTTCCTAAAAACATAACTTCAGCCTGAGGTCATGATCTCCGAAAAATATCTAACTTTGTAACAATTTGTACACTTTTCCCCCCAAGGTAAGTATAAGCAAAACAAAATAAAGAGCAACAACGAAAAGATTTTCATAGAAGAAGAAATCAGGTCACATAATCTTTATTCTTTTTTGAAGGCAGTTACACAATAGATGAAAGAAATTTAGTAGAAAAATACAACTCTTAGTGATGCATTTAAGAAATCCTTAATATCTTAACTCAAATGGTCTTCAGAAACTAAGGCATTCTGTAATAGAGAAAGAACTACACTTAGTTGAAAGAAGAAAAACTATCCAGTGACCAGCTGAAGCGTTGTGTTATGCCTGGCTTTATTAACTCAGCAGAAAGACAGTGACAACTACAGATTCTTTTCCATTAGGTGATATTGTGAATACTGTTGGTTTGTTTGTTTTTTTTTTTTTTTAAAAAAAAAAAAAGAAAATACAGCAAAGTTCTAACCTGGAAAAACCTAACTGCCACAGACACTAGGATAAAACTGGAGTTACCACTCAACTTTTGGACTTTTTTTTAAATCCAAAGGGAAAAAAACATGCTGGTTAAAGAAGAAAAAAAACGAAGCCACAAAACCACCAAACAAAAATAAACACGACCATGTTTACGTCTCCATTTTTAGATTATGTGTACAGATGGATAATCACGCCAAGGAACAATTAGCTAACCTTTCTTCTGTATGCAGTTTTTGCAAGACTGTACAAATTTAGTTTTAGAGTTCTCAGTCATAAATCAGGTGGAACCAGAACTATAAGAGAGTTTAGAAGTCAGCTAAGCTGACGCTATAAACTGAAGGCACTTGCTTTAGCACAATCTAGACTACATGTGGATTTTATCTGGTAAGTAGTAACTTGGAAATGTACTAAGCCTACACTGGCTTAAAAAGCCACATATATTATATGAATACTATATCATACTTGGAGTCCCTCACTAACATGATAGGATAAGAATATAAAGATAACATGGACTCAGCAAAATTAGAAATTACTCAGATTAAACTTTCTGCGATTCCAGTACAGATTCCAAGGGGAAAGCGTAACAGTTTCCGCTCAATGGGACTTGACTAATGAATTTACATCTAAGATGATCAAGTAATAGTAAAGAAACAGCTAGGCGGAAAACAACCTAAGTGTCTAATTTCTGTCATTCAACAGATCTTTTCAAGATTATGTACACTCTCCAGACAACTTTGATATGTATCTAATGTATATACATACTGTCTTGTATACTAATGTATGCACATAATGACTTGAAGCTAATACCTTATTCGCACAATGCTTTCAAAATTAGAGCAAGTTGAAAAAGAAACAATGCTTAATCTACATATCAACTTAAAAAATAAATTCTTTCTCAGATAAAATGCAAAGATCTTCAGACAGAAGCATTCTACTGGATCCAACTGAGCTTGATGAAAGCTAATAAATTAGAAAGTTCACTTATCACGTTTGCTTGTTTTTTGTTTTTAAAGAAAAGAATCTGCTGTTCCTTGCATCACTCAGTAATAGACTGAAAGCTTCTCCTATCGGTGTTCCTATTGGCAACTACAACAATGCAAAGATTCATAAGCAACAAATCCTGAAAGAATAGTGTGATGTTGCATCCCAGCTCAGTTTGTAACACTGACTATAGCAAGCTGTACTACAAGCTGACAAAAATATATACAGTTCACATATTTGCTCCAATCATTCACCTTCCGTTTTTACTTGAGAGGAAAAATGAAGAAAGTGGATCCAAGAAAGTATTATAGACACTAAATATATACATAATTATATATATATTATGAGAGTCATGGATGAAAATTCCCAATTTGTATTTTATTAACAAATCTAAAACACAGGGAAAAGCAAATGGATGAACTACTATTTAAAATTGCCTGTAAGATTTGAAACACCTTACAGCTAGGCTAAGGATGAGCTATGACAGACTCCTGCACCATGAATCTTTGAAGTAGAAAGAA
The DNA here is from genome assembly GCA_013397275.1 of Burhinus bistriatus. Classification (NCBI taxonomy): domain Eukaryota; kingdom Metazoa; phylum Chordata; class Aves; order Charadriiformes; family Burhinidae; genus Burhinus; species Burhinus bistriatus. The sequence goes on along the minus strand of VYXH01005872.1, from coordinate 222,436 downwards.
CTCACTTGTTCAGGTCAGGAGTCCACATCAGTTCTACTCTCTCTGTGTAGACAAGCAAGAATATTAACAATTCCTCCCACTATAAGGTGAAGATAGGGATCTTTTGGAACAGGCTTGACCCATTTTAGCTGTTACATTAGCTTTTCCTAACTCAGTTCTGCTTTCCGCATAGAGTATATAAGCTAGCTCTGAAGAATGTAGCTAGAATTTCTACAGTTCTTCCATACCATTAAGAGATACAAAAGCCATGGAATTAAAATAACTTTCTAGACATCTATAGGAAAAAACCCATGATCAATTATAACTGAAGTATTAATAAAGATCATGATTTCCATTTATCATTTTAGTTATTTAAACACTGATGCTGACTTGGGAACTAGGTAATCCATTTTAAAGGTGGAATTTAACTTGAAATATTTTATCAAATAGTTCAACACTGTTACAACTGTCTGGTTACTGAAAATTACTGGCAGATGTGAACAAACACCTTAATAAAAAGAGGGGACCTGTCAATTTACATTTAAAAAAAAAAATATCTTACTTAGATTCTAAAAACAGGAGCTTGGGTACTAAGATACTAAAACTACGGGGCAAGAATGGAAAAAAGCAAACTGTCAAAAATGTAGCAAGCACTATACTTGAAGTTCAACCCCATTTTATGCTTATTCCTTCCTCTACTCAAAATCTGAATATTCAAAGACAAACAAGAGGAAATTTCTGTGGGTCATATGTTCACAGGGTACATACATATATACTGTAACTCCTCGAGAGAGTGTCAGAGACAGCAAACCTTGCTTCCAGTCTTAACTCTACAAACAAAAGCTTTTGAAAAAGAACAAGCCATCTTCTGATATGTTACATGCGAGACATTTGGGGCTTTAACAGTTATTTAAGTTTACTTACTGAGGTTTTTAAGCTATTGCTCAACAACGTAAAATACTAGCATCACTGAGTGCACAAACCACCACATAAAAGACATGAAGTTTTCCTCACAGAAATCCGTGACTGCCGTACCATTGCATTTCCAATGCTGGCCTCTTGAGAAAAAGATTCTTAATCAAGATGAAGAATCTAAAATTTCCATAGCTTAGTAGTAAGAGCACGCATCCACTGGGAACTATGTGCTTCAATCCTGGAAAAAGGGCAGGTTATTTGTATTATATTATATTTAAGACCTCAATTCCTAAAATGAATTGCCATAAATGAGAGGCATTGCTTTTTCTTCTCGTTTTCAAACAAACAAAAAAAAAACCAAAAACCAAACAACCCACAACAAACAAAAAACAAGAATCACCTAAATCACCTCTGATTAGTGAAAAAAATTTAAACTAGCCTCCTAGAGCAGCCTGGTATTTTTACATGTACTTCCATCTCCTAGATTTTCACAGCACAAGTGAAATAAGTTCACAGGTGTTCAGATTGGGGTAGATTTGAGAAATAATGTGACACTAGTCAGTGAGGGTGTCTATAGACTGTTTATATACTAAAATTAAATACTAAAAGATGTTAACATTAATAAAATATGAAACTAGGGCAACTGTATAGAGTAATCAGTGTTTCCATGAATTAATAGCAAAATTTTCAAATGTGCTAATTTCAATGAATTAAGATACAAGGGTTTTTTTTAAATTTTATAGCTGTAAAATTAGTTCTTTAGATAAACTATAAGTTATATAAAAATATAATATATTATAGTTTTTACATAAACTTTTATAGTTTTAACTTTCACAAGAGTTTTCTTTTTTCTTTTTTTACCTTTTAGAAATCAAAATATGTCCAAATAGCCCACGAATTTCAATATATAACTGTTTCTTTCTTTGGCCTTTGGTAAACCCAGCTTAAAAAAGTCTAGAAAATTACTTATATATAGTTCATTGCCAATCTTTATTTATTTATCTCGGTAATCCCTCTCTCATCACAAAATGAAGCAAAATGGAATTAGGAAACAAAAGGTAAATAGTTATTGTTTTACTTAGAATATGGAGCTACTTTTGGCCACAACTGTAGAAGACAGATAGTTTTACAGTGCAAAAAAAGTTCTTACGACAGAGAAAGCTACAGGAGAAAAAGAGCGTACGACAACTAGAGCAAAATAGGCTTGAAAAGTCTGAAACCTTTAACTCCATTATAACATCCAAATAAGAAAACATTTTTCACCTTTCAGATGTTGCCATTTCAAGTTTTTTCTTCACTTTTTCAGAGCAGCTTCAATACAAGTATCATTTTACCTTGACATACGTGTGTCTAGTCAAGAAGCCTACTCAAAATGTGGGCTAAAAATATACTATTCTCATTGCTTAACACACTGAAGTCTGCATTTGATAAACTGCAATTTAGAAGAACCTTATTTAAAATATTAAATAAAATCAAGTATATACAAAAATACCTCTCCTCTGTATGCATCCTGCAGAGGCTTACATAGGGATCATTAGTGACAAGCCTTACACTAAGATTTTTATCTTCCGTGACACTTGTCCCTGTATCTGTTTCCCATTTCAAAGTGCTGAAATTAAATAGCAGTTTCATTTCAAAGCTTGCAACAGTGTTTTTCTGAAGTACTTATACGCATTGTGAAAGAAAACTGACTTCATATTTTAATTACCATAGAGGCGGAGAGGAAAAAAGTTTGGCATTCAGTCCTTCCTGAAACATAGAACTAAATGGAATAATCTAGAAGCAAAGATCTCTTTCAGAGCTATTACCCATACCCATACACAGTGAAATGTGTATTTTTCTCCCAGACCACACTGTTACAATGAAGATAGAATGACAATATATAATGGAAACTCAAGACTCCAACATTGACTTGATTTTTACAATCAATTTTCATTCAGAAATATCTATGACTTCACATTGGCAAACTCTAGCAATTAACAGAGGAACACGATAACTTAAACATTGCATTTTTGCTAAGTTCAAAAAAACCCAGAAATATCCAAATTTCTCTGGAAATTTATCATTGAATACACTTCATGATATAAAACAGTTTTTAAAAGGTGACAAAAGTAAATATACTGTAAGAATTGCCATCTTTGTAGTTCATCTTAAGTTAAACATAATTTAAAAAAAAATAAAAAAATCAAGTTCTGGCTTTTAAAGACAGCCAAAAAAACCCTCCTTATTTCCACAAAAGTACATATCTGACCCATTTCAGCAAGCCTGCAAAACAGCTGAACACTGAAGGAATTCTAGAGATTGGTCATGTAATTAGCACACACTAATTATTCAGAACTACTTGCTGTAGCGCTGTAGTACAAAAGAATTTTGGACCACAGTGCTCTGCTTATTTGCATTTCAATATACTTCACATCTCTTTAGTAAACGAACTATAGGAATAAGCAGACACAGAAAGAAAATGGATAAATAGCTACCTTTTAAAGCTAAATTGTATATCATGCATGCACAAAACTAAACACAAAGTATTTTCCTAGTACTTCTATGAATTCTATTACTCCATGGCTTTTTATTAAACATTGAAATTACATTTTGCTTGGAATACTGCCTACCAAGTTTTTCCCCATATAAAATGGTTATTATGATTTGCAATCACCGCAAACTTCTAAGGAGTTGTACAGCAATTCCAGTGTGAATAGAATGACTTCTCACTAAATATATTTACTGTATTGTTTAATCCGCAAATTTTATAAAACCTGAAACTGTCCTTCAGGCCGAAGTCTAACTATAACTTAGTCTTCCAGTAAGATATACACAGATAGTATTATTTTGGCATTTACATTAAACTTGTCTCATCTTTTCTTGATATCAAATAATTGTTACAGAAGTTAGGAATCTTCATGCACACACAGTCATAAGTTTCAACCGTAAAATTCTGATGTCTGGATACACTGTCAATGCCACAGGTTTTTTGGTGGGGTCCAAACCAGTTGGTTTGAGTTTTGTCACTTACAACTTTCACCTATAAGCCAGGAAAGATGGCATCAGCCTGACAGTACTCTTGATCAAAAACAAGTTGGGTAATCTGTGATATGAGAGCAATGGCACATCCTTATCATACCCTAGGAAATGAACTAGTGAAAAGTCAAAGGGTTAAGAATTAGTAATTTAACTAGGTTTAGGAAGGTATTTATAAAGCACAATATTTTGGGCCAAACATATAACAAGTACACAAATACATAGCTCATTGCTGGGTGACAACCCCCTTTGGTTTTCTCAGTATTTTCAAGCTTCACATGAAGAATTCCATACAATAAAAAAATCACTTTAAATGAAATAGTTTTAGCATATACCTTGTGAGAAGTATGTTCCACAAAAAAAAAAAAAAAGAAATAAAACATTTTTTAATTTATACTATTCATTCTCCATGAGGTTTCCACAAAAACTCAAGTATAGTCAGCAAATACAGAATGAATAAAACAAAAACTAACCTCATAAACAAAATACACTTTGGCTTTTACATAGATTCCCATGCGTACTACTGCGCGCACAGCAGCATTCATACCTGGGAAGAAAAAGCAAAATCGTATTGTTATAGGTTATCCAATATTTTTGGTATACTATACATTTTCAATGTCTTTAAAAAAAGGCAACATTAATTCATTCCTAAACGAAGACAATGATTAGCATCTATTAAAACAGAAATTTGCTCAATGACAGTGCAATCAGCCCATGAATATGAAGGATGCAGAGCTATTTCCTTTGTTACAATAATTATGTTGATGCCTGTATGTGTGTTAATCAGAGATTAAATTGTTGCTGATTGTAAAACGACATTGTAAAAGTAACAGCTACTAAACCAGAAACAGAAAGTAAATTCATTTCACAATAATGATTATTATTCTATCTGAAATGTAAAACATGCAGCCAATTAAAATTTAGCTTCTTCAAAGGACAAACTGTAACAGTTCTTTTTCCTAAGCTTTCCAAAGTTAACACAGGTGTATACACTATTTTGTGGGCAGCACAGCCAAAGCTCCTGACATGGACAGGTGCCCACTTAAAAAGATAGAAGTAGTAGTAAATTAACATAAGAAATGCTGCATGGACTCATCTGCCAGAAAAGTGCCTAAATGCCACTTTGCTTCCCAGAATTGCAGCCTCATATTGGAATTCTCTGCTCACAGACATGTGACAATTCATACCAGTGTAAAATCTTCCATTTCAGTCCAATGGTCAAACACAACCTGAGCAAGTGAAAGCTCCACTGGTCCCTCTACACGGATCAAACGAATTTCTGTTATAACCCATCCCTTCAGATACTGTATTACCTTACTCATTATTGAAGAAGTTCCCAAAAGTAATAAACGAATTTCTTCCATACTACTTAAACAGACACAAGAGATCATGCAAAGCATGAGCACAGAAGTTATTAGGCTACACTGAAAGAAATAGCCTCAGCACATCAGTTGAAAAGGGATGCCAGAAACGTGACGATCGAAAATACCAGGTACTGATTCTTTAAATCTGTTGCACTTAATATCAAAATAGCAGAGTAGTACGTCAGCTCTGATGTTCGACATAGGTGTTAAGTGTTCACCTATCTGGAGATGTAAAAAGTCAGTAGCTTGTGGGTACTTGTGGGCAAACCCACAATGCAGTGAGCCATAAAGATCTATTCCTACAATATCCACCATTACTGGAAAAAATACTGAGCTATAAAAGCTTACCTGTCTGAATAAAGAATGAGACTGAGGTTTTCTCAAAGATTTATTACTTAGGAACATACCAGAAAGTCCCTGAAGTTGCCCAATGCAAAACAAAAAAATTGTTTGCCAAAATCAAAAGTTGCTTTGTTCTTCGTATAGCTGTCACTTAGCCTTAAGATTAAAATTACGAGTAACAGTGTTTTCACATCAATTCTGTATTAGGAAATAACAGCAAGAATTCTCTCAGCCAGTCAGCCTTGCCTTGTGGCAGAGCTAGAAAAAGTTCTCAAATGCCAAGACAGCTAAAAGTGCAGCTTTGGACGATGAACAGGATGATGCCAAAGAAAAGCAGAAAATCTCCTCTGACAGGCTGTACTGAAGAGAAAGTTAGCATGCTAAGTCTCAGAGTAAAATAGATCTACTACAGAAAGTTATCTCCTCAGTGAAACAGTTTTCATAACAAAAAGAACTCCCTCACCCAGCCCCCTCACACACAGAGTCCCCTGGAAAGCAGAGACAAAGACCTTTAACTTCATAAAACTGATGGTTCTTCACAGCACTGTCATTTTCCTCAAACAGGGAAGACACAAGCACAAGCTACTCCTTTCATCAAAGTCCACAGCTTGCTTCTATTAATGCACAACATGTGTGGGAGGTTGGGTTTTTTTTTCTTGTTGTTGTTGTTGGTTGGTTGGTAGAGAGGTTTTTTGGTGATTTGGGTTTTGAGGTTTTTTTTTTTTTTTGAGGCAGCAGGTCATTGTCATTGTTTGTTTGGGTGTGTTTGTAAAGGAGATATTTTAAAGATAAGAACAACTTTTTATATTATCCATTTGGCTGCAGAATTCTAGAAGAGCAGCTAAAAGGTTCACTTTCTGAAGGGAAAGAGTTCATCCTCACCAGGTGGACTACTCAGAACTCTTAAGAGCCTTCTGTTCTTGAAGTTCAGCTTTGTCATCTGAGAAAAAAAACCACTGAAGACTCAGGTATCTAACCTATGTTCAGTTATAAAGACTCTGGTGTCTCATTCACCACTAGTCTCTGTATTCCAAGTATCTAATTAGAATAAAGAAAAAGCATCTGTGATCCAAACAGGCTAAAGCAGAATAGCTTTGTCAGCAAAAATAAATATTTAATAAAATAGGAAGACATTAAACATAAACATTCATATGTCTACCAAAGATACATACTTGTCTTTTATTTGTTTCTTGCTTACATTTCTGTTTTATTGATCATGTATCCTATCCATGTATCAGTGTGTTTTGAAGAAGGGTAGTTATTTTGTTCTTGTTACAAATTCTGCAGATGTGCCATACCTTCATTATATATAAATTACCCTACAAATACTGATTTGGCTTAATGTTCACACTTCTTCTAAACCAGAGTAGAATATAAGCATTTATTTCTCAAAATGACAAATCCATTAATTATTTCGATGTGAATAAATTCATAATACAGCCACATACTTTCTTAGTGAAGACTTTCCAGGTTCTATGTGTCTTACGTGAAAAATTTGTAAAATTCATAGTTTACCTGCAAGGAGAGGCAAAAGCCCATGCAAAACCCCACAAATTACAGACAGAAAGCATCTTCTCAGTACCACCTCTGTAACTTTATAAGTTTACATAACATACATTTTATTATTAATTGGAGATGTATATTTTCTCTCTTTATATAGAAAAGGGATTTAGGTGTTTATTGGCAAGCTCCTAAAGAAGTGGCTTACATTTCAGAAGGGTTGAGGACTGAAGGGTGTTATAATTTGTTATCTACAAAATACAGTTAAAATACTGAAGCTTTTGACTTTTACATGTTGACTATCTAAATCTGAATACACTGCTTGCAGTGATTCAAGTATGTAAATACAGAGAAAATCATTAAGTCTCTGTGGAACTTGTCCAACAAAATGTTGCTGTATCTGATTATTTGTGGAGTCTTACAATCGTATTTGTGAATTACCATAATAACTATGAAATGTAATTATATGCTTATTACTGAAAAAAGAGATTTACTGGGTTAACCGTGGATTTAGTCCTGAATAATAAATATAGCCTGATAAACACAGAGGATTAGAATAGCAGCTTCAAGACAAAGTCATGAGTAACACCAGTATTTTTTTAAAACATAAGAATTATATAAAATCTTTCTGAATTACCACTTCCTTTTGCCTTTGACAGAGGAAAATATTTATTTTGCTCTTTTGGACTCAGCAATGGCTTTACATAATGTCTGAAATTAATTTAAAAGTCCTTTTTAATATTGTCTATTCAATTGTCTTTGAAAGCAATAATTTTCATAGCAGGGTTGCAAACAGTACTGCAGAAATCTTTAAATTATTTTAAAGGCGTCCCCTCCCCCAAAAGGGTATTCCTTTCCCATGCCTACATCCTGTTCCACCATGCACCACTACAACAGAAGAGTTTAAGTAAAACACTCTTTTGTGTTTAAGCCAAGTTTTCCTCACTTCAGTCAGCTAGACAGGCCTTTAAATAAATAACTGTAATGCTAACCGTATAAAAGAAAAATCAAAACTATGCATCTTGGACAAGCATCAAGAAATACTTAAGTACCACCAATTTTAAAGATAAACATTGGCTTTAATGCATGCTTAATGACTTAGCACATATGTTTAAGCGCTACCCTGAATAAAGCTTCAGACTTAAAAGACTATATAGCAAAACACATGAACTAGGGAAAACGTCTAAATATTACCAAACAGAAAGACTTTATTCAAGTATGTAAATGGATATATCAGTAATGATGTAAGAGCCTATAATCCTCAAAAGGAAAGATGAGAAGAGTCAAATACAAGAACCAAACAAATTATTAAGAAAACAATTTGGGTTTGTTCCATTTATTTTTAATTACATAACAGATTTTATTGCATATAATCACAATAATGATTCTAGACAACTGAAGAAAGCACTATACAATTTTTCTAAACAGTAACACTGTATCAGATCAGAACATTCCACTGCACAAATATATACAATATTATACTATCTAGACTACATACATATCTCCTTCTTCAAAATTTAAAAAAAAAAAAATCTTAAGGGACTAGTTTCAGTCATAGACTCCACTAATTATAGAAGCAGTTCCTCCAAAATGTTAAATGCATTGAAATAGTTACAATCATTCCTTAATAACGACATTCCTTAATTTTACATACAAATTATATCATAATATTATATATATAGACACATATATATTTTATATACTTGCCTATACACATACACACTATTATTTGCTGGAAAAGGTGCCTTTTTGGAGGACTAGAATTCAAAAATTCCTTGTGACAATCTTCAAATTATGTAAGTGTTAACAAATAAATTCTGTAATTTGGACAACATAAAAGGAGTATGGGTTGGGTTGGTTTGAGGGTGGGTTTTTTTTGGGGGGAGGGGGATTTTTTGGGGGTGGGGCATATTTATTTATTTTATTTTGGTTTTTTAGTGGCAAAATTTCTTTTTCCATCATACACTACCAGGACAAGATCAGTACATCTGCACTACCATACTACATACATCTTGTGATGTTCCTTGGAAGCCTGTAATGCTTCTGAGTAGAAGTATGTAGATCTTTGCTTCCACAGTAATGGTCTGTAGTATTCCAAAACTCTGGAGTCTAAGAGGTCATAGGGTTCTTTTTAGCTATTTCTAAGCTCAATATTTGCTGAAGGAGTGGAAGAAGGGTTTTTTTATTTGTTCAGTGGCAAAATTTCTTTTTCCACTGTAAGGTATCAGGACAAGAGTAGTATATCTATGCTACTATATTAAATGCACCTTGAAATGTTGGTAAGCCTGTAACATTTCAAACATAGAGATATGTAGATCTTTATTTCTCCAGTCATGATCTATGATATTGCAGACCATTACCATGCAATCCATAAGTCCCTTACTTATGCTGTCTTCCACAACAGTAACCCTTTGTGTTTATCTCAAAAGTAACGTCACATTCAAAGACAATAATCTTAAGCCAGTAAATTGGGCAACAGCTCAAAGTAGCCACAAACACATAACTTCCCAACAGTACACAATCGCCCTCTTTCAGAAGATATTGTTCCCGCTGCTGAGCCATACCTATCACAGTCCTAGAATAAGCAGTCTGATTGGAGGTTGTATGAATGTAAGTCACCTACGGCAGCCAAAAAGGTCTATGGCAGCCACTGGCAAACAGCGTAAAGTATAACAGGTGTACTTCATGACCTGAAGCAGACCATGGACAAAGTCCCACAAAATGAAGACAAAAGCATGACTTAAAACCCATTTATTAGTCCACCTTTCTGAGTTGCAACCACTACAATTTAGAAATAGTCCAGAAACTGAGCTAACCCATAAACCTTGAGACTTAATTGTCAAAACTTCTTTTGCCTCTCAAGGTACTTGTGATTATGGTGGAAAGTACTTGTTTTAGTTAATAGTTTAACAGCGGGCTAGTTAAAGTGATGGACTGCCAAGTTTAGTACTTACATACACTAAGTGTACAAAACAAGTATTTTCTCCTGTGAAATACATCACTGATAAATTCTTTTAACTCCACCAAAGAATATAGACATGTTTAAAATATGGTGACTAAACCATAGTATTTCCAGTATGACATACACACATTCTATAGTCTTTAATATTGCACAGGTAGTAAAAAGGAAAAACAAGAAAAACCTTGCAAGGAAATACCACAATTGTGGGGAAGTAATTTAAAACTTAACGTGGGCTATAAATAAAGGCTTGTGTAATTTACATAATGCTACTTCTAAATTATTAAAAAGTATACAATAACAGCAAAGACAGTAACTTCTATTTTAAAATATTTTCAGGCATATTTTGTTCTAGGCTAAGATTTACATCCCAATCTAAATCAAGGCACCTATTAATATGAAGATTACATCTTTACTGCAATACTAATGGGTGTTCTTTCCACTCAATTTCCTGTGAGTTTAGTTGGCATTATAGTTATTCTGAAGATTTCTAGGGTCTAACAAATCTAAAAAAAAACCCAAACAAAAAAAAACCCTACCAAACAAAAAAACCCCAAACCAAACCAGGAGACTGGAACTTTTTTTTTTTTTAATATTAGAACTTTTTTGCCTACTTCAGAGTTAGTAGTTTTTCCTCACCTACAGTTTGCTTGAACATGTATCTTCAAACAGCTCTGCAGTAATAGCAGTGTATTTCCTTCTGTTTATACTTCACAACTTCACTTCTCTTGCATATTTGCCCTACAGAGGGCAAATGACCTTGACAGGGCATGACTCATTCTGTCCCTTTTTTAACTCCTAACTCAGCATGCAAGCAGACTTGAGGTTGCATATTTTACACATCTATACGGTTACTAAGATAGTAAGGGTTATGAACCTCAACTGTGTTGTGTAACTCAGTTGAAACGATCAAGTTCTAAAATGTTGGATTTGTTTATTTTCCTTCTTCTAAGTTAGGACAATGCAGCCTACAAAACAACTTGGAAGGCATCCAGTTTACTTTGTTAGGTCTTTGTGACAACCTCACTCCTCAGACAGCAACTTTCACAGGCTGTTACTTTTTATCCCTCCATGTAATTATGCTGCAGTTGCAGTCTGCCAGATAATAAAGTCTAGATGTTACCCGTGGATTCTGCAAGAGCTTTAAATGCTTTAATTCACATAGTGGCAAGAGCAGATTAATACTTTATAAAAAGAGATACATCTGCTGCTGCATTATATAATCTCCAGCCACGCGGAAGCAAGCAGCAGGGCTCAGCCTCTTGCTGAACACGCTGCTGCTGCTGCTAGAGGCAATGCCCTGTCATGCTTTAAAATTAAAATGGCGATTTGGCGACCAGACCATTAAAACAGAGATGCCTTGATTCACGGTCCCTCCTGGGATCATTTAGCAGTAGAATTGATGACACCGAGAGCAAACTGTGGATAAAACTTGAAGAAGTGTAACCCCACAGAGAGGCAAAAGAGAAGCCATTTACGGGCATCAACTTGCCGTTTCTCCGGAAGGGCAACATTTCCTCTCCGATCGGTTCCAAATCCCTCCTACCCCTGACTAGAGAGTTTCAGATAATCCCAGGTAAACCCCGGGGCTCCCCGTTATTCCAGCGGGCAGAGGGAGGGAGGATGCTTCTCCTGGCCCGGATGACGCAAAGAGGCGGAATCTGCAGCGACTCGCAGCGGATCACGTACACAGCGGCGGCGGGAGAGAACGCGGAGACACCGGTCCACGCACGCTAGCACCCCACGGAAAGCGAGGGGAGAAGGGAGAGGCTGCCGCCTGCACCCGCTCGCACCCCGGGACACGCAAAAAGCTGGGGAAACTGGTCATGAAACCACCGAGCCCGCGCAACAACAAAAGAGCGGCTTCCCCCCCCGCGCCGCGTTCGCTTCACAAACGCGAATGAATGCAGTTTCTTTAAGTGAAAGTACTTTAGAGACACTCTCGGCAAAAAAATAAAATAATCGTAATTTAAGGGAAGGAGCTAAAAGCAATCATCACTAAATAACTCTCCTTGAAAAAGCGCAGCAAGAGTCCACTCAAATAGCATGGAGCATTGCATATTTGAAATCTTAATTAACTGAAACTTCCAACTATTAATATATATCAGATTTTCTGGCAGAAAAGGGGAAACGAAAGTGAAGGAAAACATGACTTCGTGACTAATTCTATTGCGATCAAGTCTCTTTTCTTGCCTTCCCTCTTAATGTCTATAGGTCTTTTGTTCACCCTGTCCTGTAGCTAGGACTCCCTCTACACTTAAGAGATTTCAGGAGGTGAAACACGCTTCCAACATACTCCTGCGGGGCTAGAGAGTAAACTACCATGTGAGCTTTCTAAATCACGGGTAGGAACACAGAAGTGTTGCTGCTGCCAAAATGAAGTGAAAAGCAGATGAGGCGAGGGCTGGCAGAGCCCCAGCAGTGCAGCCAGCCTCCCACCCGCCGTGCAAGGCGGCACGACCTCCTCCCCCGCTCACACCAGCCATCCGCCCTCCCTCTTCACTCTCCCCACCATCTCCCGAGGAGCGAAGACATTTTGGTGGTAAAAGTTACTGGAGCGCTTCTACCCTCTTCCCTGCCAAGGCAGGCTCAGAGGAAATGCGATGAGAAAGGGAGGGAGGAGGAAGGATAAGGGTGTGCTCGCACCTTAGGCGCCCAGGCCCCGCAAAAGTGATTTATCTTTTAAATTAGCATAGTAAGAGAGACAGCTCGAAGGCCAGCACGGAAAGAGGCACCTGAGACCCACGGTGATCTGGTGTGCCCCACTCCCAGGCCTCCCTCTCTCTCCACTACCATGTGCGCCTTACCGGCGCGGCTTCCCGCAGCCACCCCCGGGGCAGCCCATGCTTCCTACTCCCTTCTNAGAACTTCGGCTGGTGATCCATGGCGCTGCGGGGGCGGCACCGGCGAGCGAGACCGAGCGAGGTCGCTGAAGGAGCCCCTGGCCGCGGGGCTCTGCCCTGCTACCCGAGGTACACCCTCCGCTGGGTCGAATATTCGGCCTCTGTGGAAAAAGCACCCGAAAAAACTCCCGGTGTAGGTGTGTATTTAGACAGGTATATTTCTATAGAAAATAATGAGGGGAGGGGGTGGCTGTGTGAAAAAG
>VYXH01005872.1:164770-208539 GCA_013397275.1 Burhinus bistriatus | reverse complement strand
TGGCGTCTCGGCTGGGCGGCAGCGGAGGGGGAGGGAGTTCTGCCGGCCAGAGTTAACTCATCCTCTCCGCCGTAGTGGCTGAGTAACGCCGCGTGCGGAGCCACGAGAGCGGGCTCCGCGGGCAGCCCTTTCCGCGGGAGCTCTCCCGAGCCAGAGCCTTGCTGGTGCTGCCGTCAGGGTTCCGCGTTGTGGGGCTGCTCTCTCCGCGGTGAGTCTGGGTGTGCCTTGCGCTGGTCGGCAGCGCCCGGTCCGGCCGTCCCGTGTCAGCCCTGCTGCAGGGCTGGCGGGCGGCTGGCGGGGCGCGAGTGCGGAGCGCCCACCCGTCTCTGCCGGAGGCTCAAGGCGGAAATCGGCCTCCAGCGTGCTGGTGGTTCACGGCCCGATTCTTGTAAAGCGGCTTGGCCTGCCCTCTCACGCTCAGCTGTTGCTCAGAAGACTGAAGTGAGCGAAGAACGCAGCACCCGCTGTGAATGCAGAATTAGCGAAGAGAGTTGCTTCTGCCGTCGTCTGGCAGGGTTTGTGTCGCAGGGTCTGGTCCATGTCTGCCTTGTCAGACGGGGAAACCAAAAGGCCTAGAGCTCAGTTCATTCTCTTTTTGCCTCTTTCATCCCTTCTCGGGTATGTCTTGCTGCTGTGGCATCCCAGAACCATAGCAGATGTTCAGGTGCAGGAAGGAAAAGGAAGTTGCTTCTTGTATGTATTTACAGCTTAGAGACAAAGGGTGAGTCGAAGGGAGCAACAGAGGTAAAACAGTTGGGAGAAATTACTCTAGGAAGAAATCCCAGTCTTTCTACCTTCCCTTTTGTTCTGTTGTGCACTGATGCTTTTTCTTGGGGGAGTGCTTAGTACTGGTAGAGTACTTAAACTTGATGTATTATAACACTGCATTGGAGTATAACAGAATGATTCTGTTGATCGTAGCAATGTGTGTAGTCACAGTAACAGCTTAAGACCCCGATTTTGTTAATTTAAGCAAATAAAGCTGCATTATCCCTTACACATTTCTTTGTGGTACTTAGTATAAGTAAAAGTATTTGCAAAACCAGGGGCTAAGTTACTTACCCAAAACTATAAAGCAAGTCAGGGAGAGTCAGGAACAGCAGCAAAATGCTGATTCAAGTTTTATATTTTAATTGCTGTAATAATTACTGGTTTTAGTCAACATCTTCATCGCATGTTAGACAACTCACATTGTAAAAATACACGTGCTCATCCTGTTAACTTTCGCACGGACACATGCAGAAGCACAGTCATTTGAGTAGTTCAGTCAGAATTATTCATAGATAAGTGTTTTTGAAGGAACCATACCTGCAAATAGATATCTATACCTAGTATGTGGGCAGCTCACGTTTGCAAATCTAGTCAGAAGCTAAAATAAGCGTGATTTGACAACAGAAAAGACACATTGCCAAATAGTTTGCATACCGTGAACAGCTGTGATTCTACAGGGAATTTACTGTATTCTTTCATGAATCTGAAGAGAGCTGTGAGTCATAGATTATAATAAAGGTGAACTTTTGTTATAGAAATATATAAACCCCCATAAAGTCCCACTCTGTTCAAAGGGTTCTGGTTTGAATCAGTATCCCATTAGTTTCTTGGAGAGTAGCTCTGCAAAAGCTAAATTAAGGTCTTTGATCCAAAGGGCTTGATCCAAAGCCTGTAAAATCAGTAGGAAGGTCTTTGGCTAATATAAACTATTATGACTACTTTTAAGATCATGGAGCAATGATAGTTTGTCATCTGAGCAACACGTGGAGGAAGCTTTGTATTAGTTCTGTTTGGTTTGGTGCAGATACTTAGCCATTCTTTAGAACTGGCTTACTTTCTTTTGTTCACTGTAGTTAAACCATTCACGTTTTGTCTGAAAGTAGACTTGTCGCTCTTGCTTCCAAATACAGCCTTGATGTTAAGGAGCTATTGTTTTCTGAAAGTACGTTTTCTCCAATTGCCTTGTGGTACATAATGAACTCTACACGTGATGTATTTTTTTCACCCTTCTGTAACTAGGAAGCTGCCTATGATTTCACTGTTTTCATCATTTATTAGAGCTACTCGTTGTTCTTCAGCAGAGCTCCCAGGAAATAATTCCATTTTGTCTGTGTCAAGTCATTAAAGTAGAGGTAGGAGGAAAGGAAAGGATGTGGAACTGTTTGTTCTGAGGCTGTCTGGATATACTTAAATATCTTCCAGCAATACAATTGCCAATAATCTTAAAAGGAGTGAATTCTTGGGTTAATTGAAGATTGTTGGGGGAAACAGTCTTATTTAACCTTGTGGTGTATAGTTGCAATGCAGTTAGGTACACATGTGTAAATCATACTGACACTAAGAGAATAGACTCTTTTGAGATATGCAAACTGATAATAAAGAAACTGAATATCTGAATAAAACCTCAGCAGGTAATTTGCACACTACATTAGGCGCTCTAATTGTCCTTTTACTATAACACTAAATAGAGTCAGTTTACCTGGTATAGGGAGAGGACAGGTGGGTTTTGACTATTCCCTGATGCTGACCATTGCAGATGCTCTGCTGCATCCTTTTACCATTGCCTGTTTGTTCCCTGTGCCATCTAGATCAAACCTATGTGCCCATCTGTAAATCTTATCGCTATCTAAGCAATCCTGATTGACCCTTTAAAAATACTTTGGATTGCTACCTACCTCAACTTAATATGCCAGTATCATCACACATGCTGCCTTTGAACTATAAAATGGTTCATATCATGGATGTAGTATCCCAGGTGTAACCAGTACTTCGTTTGGAGCAACATCTTCCATTGAGATTAAGTTAAACTAGGAAGAACAAGTCATGTCCAAAAAAGAACGAGATTATTGCATGAGTAACAGAGCTGAATGAATGGATTTCTAGCCAAGTGAAACTATTTTCTACAGCTAGACCTTTCTTTCCTATATGGATTCTCTGGCATCTAGTGGTACGTGAGCCCACACTTCAGGTTTTCTGAGGTGCTTATAGGAGCTGTCTCTTCTGCCCAGCTGTTGTTTTTTCATGAGACTTATGAATCATAAGGACAATTAACATTATTAAAAAACAGGCAGAGAACAGAGAATGAGATGGAAGGATTTACAGAAATTCCAGCATTTTAAAATGGAACAGGCTAATCATGGAATGCACAGATTAGCATAAAAAGAAGGAAAGAGGAAGTCATAAGGTAGCATTTCTGGGCAGATGGTGATTTATTTCAAAGAACTGACTACATTCTTCCGTTAATACTACGATATTCCCTAACCCTACATGTTGCATATAAACTCTTGTACTACTTAGTCTCTTTCCTATTTGTTTTCACCCTTCAATTGTGTCATTCTAACAGGATAAACTAGTACAGAGGCTGGATTNCCCCCCCCCCCCGCCGTCCCCGCCGCCGCCGCTTCCTCTCCCCGCTGCCGCTGACAGGGCTGTACGGCGCGGCCCGGCACCGCCCTCCAACGCCCCTTCAGGAGCGGCGGCTGACGGGCGGGCGAAGGGGCCAATGANGTGGGGTTTTTTTTTTTCCATTTCTCTCTTGCATGACAGTCCTAGTGACGCTAACGTACACAAGGCTTTCTTTATGCTAGAAATATGATGTGTAAATGAAAGGAAATCTAGAACTAGTATGAGATAAGAGATATAGGAAAATCTCTAAGGGATTTGAAGAAGGGACTTGCTTTTAAGGTTCGATGGGGAAGGAAGGGTGTTGAAGGCAATGGAAAGCTAACAGATTTGAGAAGGGGAAATGACTATCCAGAATAGGTAAGTACATCTTTTAATAAATATTCAAACAAGATTTTCTAATGTATTTTTCTTGTTCTTATCTCTAGTTGGTACTGATTTTGTTAGGGAGAGAGCAGCAATTAACACAGACTTGGAGAGGAATTTACTTAAAACTCTGACCAATACAGACATTATGAAAAAGGTAATCAAAATATTAATCTGTTACTTCCCAGTAGTCATATAAAATGCATCAAAATAATTTTCACTGTAAAGATAGATAATATCCTGAGTCACTGAAATATCAGCTTTTAAAAGAGAGGGAGTTGTATCACTGGTCTATGAATATGCCCGTTTTACACAGGGACAAAAATACTTAGTAACGTACTGTAGCAAGTGTAAGCCAAATATGGAAGTCAGCGCGAGAAGTGGGAAAGGGAAAATATGTCAACTATAAAGGATGTTTTATTATTTTCAGTGAGGGATGATAGTGGTCATCATGAAAGGAAATCACTTATTGAACATCAGCTACAACTTTTTCTTGAATGTCAAATGGCTGTTGCTTTGAATTTGCTGTACCTGACTCTTCAATTGAGAGTTTAGGTACTCATCTAAGGCATTAATAAAATTCCCACTAAAATCAAATGGCAAGACTTTTTAATGGTACCTGAATCTGGCCAAGTATAATAGAAAAGCACAAATCTAATCCCTAAGTTTACTTCACTATAACTGTTCTTTATTTAAAAAAAAAAGAGACAATGATTAAGCAGTATTTTTTTTTTATGTTTTTGTTTATCTCAGAATCTAAATGTAAATCATGATTAAGCAGTAGCACATTAATTCCTAGGAAAATTATTTTGACTGGGAATGTTGTTATATAACTTCAAACCCAAGAAGTATTGTTCAGCTCTTACTAGCTTTGAAGCATCCAGGTTTTTATGGAAAATGTTCTATAAATAGTTATATGGAAAATGTGTCAGTGTGCTCTTTAGGCTTGATAGTTAGTTGTTGCATGGTAAATTCATGTATCTTTTCTTAAATTACATGTACTAAAATTTCTAATTTGTGCTCAGCAGGTCAGCAGGTTCATTCTGTGGCATTGTTTTTTCTTCCTCCTGCTGCCAGCTGCTAAATTCACTGTTCAGTGCCACTATCAAATGAATATTATTAAGATGCTATGTATTTCTAGGTTATCTAATGTTCAAACTTTGATTCTTGAAAAAAAAAAAAGTTCTAAGCCCATAAAAATGCATCTTTCTGTGGTTTGACATGACCTGGAGTCCACTTCTTAATTTAAAAGTATGTTTTTCTTGGTTTATTGGGTAGAAAGATTAATGCCTGAGCTAAGCACCACCCAAAAACGTTGCAGATCAAAGAGGATTTGTGTTATTGTGAAAGATATGTTGTGTCAGATACACTAGGTTTGGAATAATTGAGCCATGCTAGTCATACATGTATCATAATTGCTCAGAGGTTTAAAAAACTGCCTAAGACACTTCATTAAAAGGAAACATTGCGCTAATTAAACAGTTAATGAATCATACAATTGACTAAGTTATTCCTCCTGGTTTGGGGGAGAAGAATACATAAGCCTTTCATTTTCACCTAGAAAACTTTCACAGTGAGCCATCATTTGGCGCCACAGGATAATTTGTAAGCTTGCCATACTATGAGCCACAAAAGGTATATGTTTGGGAAATGGGTAGGGCCATGTCTACTTGTTCATGGTCTGCATTTAAAGGACATAGACTAATCATGGTATTCTCAGGATGTGGTACTTCTGCAGCTTTCTCTTAAGTGGTGCAAATGATCTCAAGGTTTTGAGGAGAATTCTTACTATTTATGGGATGTAAATTACATGATTGTTTGCTTTAATGCTCAATATGAAAGTATGACCAATAACCTTAGAACATTGTCTAGAAAGTAGTATTTCTTTCTTATAGATGAGTGCCCTAACTACTTGATTATTAGATGGTATTATCCTTTGTACAGTACTTCTGGATTAGTGAATCCCTGTAACAGCTTCAGCAGGAGAGTTGGAGTGTCCTCATCCAGAAAAATGTCATCCTGACTGATGGGGCAGGTTGCAGAGGGAGGCTTCAATGTACTTGGGCAAAACTGATCTCAAAGCGCATCACTTTCTGGTCATATGCTGTAATTGTTAGGCTATATTATATACAAGGTGAGCACTGTAGATTTTTACATGGATGTCACTTCTGTTGAAGAGTGAATGATATTAAGATGTTCTCTGAAGATTTATTACATCATATCCGCAGCAGAGTTTGGTTGGAATAATGCTTAGTCTTTTGTTTCTGAAAAGGCACGAATACAGGACACGTCAACTAAGTGCTTATGTGGATTGGGGCCAAATGGACAATTTGGCCTGAAGCTGTCTCTAATTTCTTCCCTCAGCACAACTGATGAAAATAACTGCAAGGGAAAAAATTCTGAAAGAACAAAGAGAGATAAAGAAAAATTTATAATATTTGTGTAATTTAGGGTTGCTTAAGGAAAGGGTAACCTCTTCTCCTATGTTATGACCTTGGGGATCATTTTTATGTTGAAAAGAAAAACAACCAAAAAACCACAGAAATGTTTTTCTGCTTAAAATTATGTACCCTTAATTATACTTCAAGAAGTGGTACCTTTAGTAATGATCTAATCTAATATAATTCAATTGGTTTGGTAAGTGTAACTTAATTTCTTAATGTAAGCCCTGATGTTCTACAAACATCACAATAGTTGTTCCCTTCTACAAAGACTTGAATTTTGTAATGCAGAATTAACATGACAGTATAATTAAGGTCAGATAAGTGTAGTTACACAGTTACTGATAAGATGAATTAAAAATGCAGTCCCCCCCAAATACTGTATATGCAGCAGTTCACCCAAATATGCAGCAGTTCCCATGATACTGGTGAATTTTAGTTTATCTAAAATTAAACTAATTTAAACTGTGGTTTATAATTTGCAATCTTTATATGTTTTATAATACATGAAAGTTAAACAAACGAACTTGCCTGTTACATTGTAAATATCCAACTTCCTACTTACTGTATTTTTTTTGCATGAGTTATTTATATTAATTTTATTAGTACTGATAAACAATGGATTTGATCTATCTCTCTCATGGAATTCTTTTCCCTTTGAAGATAGATTTCACTCTTTACAATGGAGGTTATGCATATTTTCTTTGCAGTTTTGTGGCTTGCCTGAAAATGGAATCTCCAGCAATGTTTAAAATAACATAGGCAGTTGTGGAGACTTCAGGCAGCCATTAGTGATAGATTGCTCAGACAGATAGAATGATATATGACTGTACCTTTTATTGTAGCTGCTATGACCCTAGTCCTTCAAAGGCTCTTGTTACTCAGTGTGGTGTCTTACTGTTGGGTTGAAAGAGGATTCAGTATTCAAAAATGCCTGAACCTAATGGAAACATTAATTTTTGGGACTGTGAGATGAGGGAGAGCATAACTGGGAAAAATGGAATGTATTCCAGAGTGTACAAGCCATCTTTGTCTCCTCCATAAACTATTTGGGGGTACAGTGCAACAAAGTTGTCTTTCTGCAGGACTGAGGAGACTACAAAAGGAATTTTGGTACTAAAGCAGATAGTGGGGCTATCATTAGAGCTTGCATGTTACCAGCCAGCAGTTTCTGAGAGAGATTACAAGTACTTAGAGAAAACAATAAAGTTAGGTATTTGGTCTGAATAATTTGCACTTCAAGAAGCAGTCTTTACTTTTGATTTTTTTGTTATTTTATTCTGTTATGGTGTTGTGAATAATATATAACAGCAAAGACTATTTCTTCAAGAGGATGTATTTATTTTTACTTGCACTGTTTCCTGGTCAGTCAATACCTCTTATTTCTGAGCATGCATTGCTCTCTCACTCTTTCTCCTGCCCACTCCAGCCTTCCTTTTCTTCCTTTCATTTATTTTTCTACCATCTATTTTCCTTTGCTCCTCCTTGCTTTCAGTACTTGCAACTTCCTTCCCATCTCTTTCTTCCTTTCTTCTAACACTGAAGATAGGAAGAATGTCAGGAGTTTTTTCACTCCCATTGATAGTTTTAGTATAGTAGTTAACGGGTAGAAATTTCATATTCTTGCTTTTAAATATTTTTTTATGACACTGATTTGAGATCATAAGTGGTGATGAAAAATATAGAATGTTTCCATTTGTGGAATAAAAAAAATAGCCTTTAATGACTAGCAAAGTCACTTTCTTTTGCAAGAAGCCAGTCTGAATGCCTTATGCAACCTGGTCTGTTTTCTTCCTGTGGAGGGAATTAATAACGTCTTCTCATTTCTACCTGTCTGTGAAATTTAAATAGTTAGCAGAGATGTATTTAATATTGATTTTTTGTAAAAATGCATTTGTATGCATCCTTTGCTCAGAGTGACACCAGAAGAAGTCTTATCTCACAACTCCCTCCCCCCCAGCCAAACCGAAACAAAAACCATTGCATATAACAGAACCTACAGTTAAGAAATACTTTGACAGGCATAGCTGAGAAGTCAGATAGTAAACTGTGGAATAGAGCTGAGGAAAAAAACGCAGATTGGTTTTGCTTTTATTTAGAGACTTAATGTTGTAAACTTATATGGAGTGTAGTATTTAAGAATATGTGTTAGTCCTAAGAACATATTAAATATCTGGCTTCTTACGTAATGATTTTTTTTTTTTCCTGTGCTTGTCTTACAATTCCTTGGAATTCCGTAGAATTCTAATAAAGAAAAAATTGATTTCTTTGATTGTTTATACAAGTGACCAAAGTCCTTTTATGATATGTTTGAGTAATGCCATTAGGATCATGTGAAAATAATCAGTGTATTGTGAATAAATGGAATTATGATTGTTGTGATCAGACACAGGTGGAGCATGTTTAATGTTTACAGTCAGTTATCTTAGGCTCATCATTTCCCTTCCGGGATAGCAGTGTTTCTTTGATGTTGAATGCCTGTATTTGCTGCTGAGACTGAATGCCTCACACAATGTCTTGTCTTTAAAATGTGAATGGTGCATATTAAAGAGTTGCTTTTTTTAAAAAAAAAAGGTAGACGACTGCTGAAAGAACATGTGCAATAACAACAGCTCACTGGAGGCATTAAAAAGAAAATCCTTACTGCAAAGGGAAGTGAATATTTAATGCAGATGAAAGATTACCTCATTAATTAACATGATATAAGTGGTTGTCTGTATTTACTCTTCATTATTGTTTTTGTGAGTTCAGAACTTGATCAAATGAAATTTTACTATTAAACTCAAAAAGGGAAGTTAGGTCACAGCAGCAGCTAGCTCAGTTTTATGGCATGCTGGAATGGATTCTAAAGGAGTAGACAGGAGTAGGAGAGGTCAGTGGGAGTCTGGGAAATAATGTATGGTGGGCTAGAAGGCAATCAACTGAATTCCAGGGCAGGATGAGCTGCACAAAGAATTAGTAGTATTTTAGCTGCTTCTGGGAAGCTATGGTCTAGATCTTCTAGTCTTCCTCCCTGATACACTTGTCCATAGCCAGTCCAAAGTTCATTGTATCCAAGAGCTAGTATGAAGAAGCAACTGTAAAAAACAGTGGTGCAGAAAATTGTTTCCAAAACAACCAGAAAACTACTGCTCATAGTCGTGTTCTTTATGCTTCTTGTCATTTGTACTTTCGCCCCTGAAAATAATTTTCTCTTATTGTTTTACTGGACTTCAACCTGTAGCTGTCACTGGACTGAGTACTTTCACAGAAAAATTTAAATAGAAATTTAGTGTCAGAAGCAAATAAATAAAGTCACCAGTCCTATACGCAAGATAATTAAGTGCTGTTTTGTGCCTGTAAAAGTTGGAAACATGGTTCTAGTACTTAACAGTAATGTCCAGTGCCATGGATCAGGTCCTGTGCCGCAAACCTGTGGCATAGAGAAACCTCCTCTAGGACAACACAGAAAGAGGTTGCTCCCCTACCAGTGTCACAGATTTGGGGTTGTGAAGCTCTGATTTTTTTTTTTAATTTTTTTCTGTTGAGGGAAGGTTGGCACAGGTCTCACAACATTGCTTTCACAAGTATTATGGTACAGCCACCTTCAACTTTTTTTCCCAGGGAACTGGGAAGTCCATGTGACTGACCTCTTCCCCTGTGTCCCAGTGTAGGATATGGCAGTACTTTGGGGTATAGTATACCATCTTGCATGAAGGAAAGAATGTCAATTACAGGCTAAAAACATCTGAAGGAGGTTACACACATGATTGGACTGCCAACTGAGTTGCGGCTGCTCTGAAAATATTTTTGTTTTAAGAAAGAACCAGTGTAGTTTTAGAAACTTGGGATCCTGAGAGGGAACTCTTAATGTGCAGCCGACAGGGTGAGTAGCATGAGTCAGCGCAAGATTGTGATTAATGAGTAAACAGGGAGCACTTCATAGTTTGAAGATAGTCAAACCCAGAGGGGTACCTGGATGTCCAAGGTAAAGAATCGTTAGAAGCATTGACAGGCCAAAATAGCTGAAATTGCAGTCATTTTTTTGTAATTGTTAGGGCCAGAATTTCTGTGAAAGCTGTGCACACTGGCAAGAGGCCACAGTCTGTGCTGCTGTAGATGACGTGGTCAGGTGGTAGGATGTTGCTATAGAGTCAGGGCATTAGTGAAAATGAAACTGAAGATATCTTGTAGAGTAGGTCTGACAGTAGGCAGCCAAGTCTGGAGCAGCAGTGCCTTACATGGTACCCTCGAGCAGCTGTCACTTGGCAAATGCTTGGGCAAAGTGTAATAACTGTTCTTAACGGGAAAGATGTAATATGGGTGTTGGAAGAAGACACAGCTGAGCACGTGTCCAGCACAAGGATCACATTAAGAGGGCATTTGGGGTGTGTGTGGGGGGTGTGTGTGTAGGGGGATGTTTGTACTCTCTTCCTTTATAATGGAGCTAATTCAGTTTTACAGCCATTCCAGACTGGTGATGATTTGGCATGGTCATGTTTGCAGCACAGGTTCTGCTCTTGTGTGGGTTAGGTCTTCAAGTTAAACTTCATTTGCATAAGATAACAAACAGTTACCTGGAATTATAAAATATTTCTTATTTCCTTTTTCCCTGTGCCACTCACAATGGAAGTGCAGTTTAAATAAGATCAGAGAAGTTTGAGGTAGAAATGGCTGGCTAGGCCACCTGTCTGATACCACAATACAAAATTATTTTCCATACTTTATTTTCTAGTAACTTAGTATTTCATTAAGAAGCATAACTGTTAAAACTGACTGATAGTAATCTTTCATCCCCACGGTTACTGTTACATTGAGATGTGTGTGAATAGTAACAGTGTTGTGACCAGTGCTAAGTTAGAGATACTAGGCTTTTTTAAAATTATTTTTAAAGAAAGGCTGTTTTTATCAGTGACTTGAATATGTAAATTTAGGTCCTGTGTTACTGATGCTGATACTTATTTCTAGAATCTAAAGCTATAAAATAATTTATATTCATCTGAAAGATTCAACTTTCTTCAGTCTTCATTCCTCACGCTGAAAACTGCTTAAACATTTTAAGCACTATTTCTAGTACACTTGGCCACCACTGTTCTATAATTTTTATATCAGTGACCTGGACTGCCATCCGTGTTCTTGACCCTGTGGAATCACTCCAAGATAGGTTTGTTTTCAAGTCACCTTGTTCATTTGTAAGTGTTAATTGTATATGAAATGTGACAAGAAGTACACTGCTTCCTTTATAAGATATAAATGTAAACATGGAAATAGGATAATAGTATCACATTGCCAAGTTTTATTTGCTTTGCCTCCTGTGTTCTGATTGCAACTGCCCTTTCCAGTAATAATCCATGATATGCACACACATGTTCTAAAACTTCTGTATGCCATAGCTTTCTAGTTTAACAGACGGGCATGAAATAGTTTCCAAATAAAATTTAAATAATTTTACCATGTAGATATTGTACTTAAAAATTGCATTCAATTTTCTCTTTCAAGGACTTGAGAGTTTAGGAATAAAATTTCTTTGACCAGAAATCAAGAATTCAGATGTGAGAAGGTACCATATGACAGTTCGGTAAAAACTAAAGTGGTAAAGGGTTTTGTTTCTATGAATAATTCACATTTTGGAGCTACATTTGCTTACTCAAATAACAAAGACATTGAACACAATTAAACTTTTCCTTCTGTTCACATTCACAGGTCTATATTTGAATTTTAACCTACTAGAAATCTAGAGCAGGCTGTTGCTTGTATTAAGAGTGTAAATAATTAGTATTTCCATTATTTATCTGTAATGTATAATATTCACTGGCAATTTTACCTGGATTATCTATATTGTTTCTTAATCACAGAATCATGGAATTGTTAGAGTTGGAAGAGACCTCTAGAGATCATCTAGTCCAATTCCCCTGCTGACACAGGAATGCCTAGAGCACATTACTCAGGGCTGCATCCAGGCGGTCTTGAAAATCTCCAGAGAAGGGGACTTCACAACCTCCCTGGGCAGCCTGTGCCAGTGCTCTGTCACCCTCACCGTAAAGAAGTTTTGTCTTGTGTTTGAATGGAACTTCCTATGTTCCAACTTGTGCCCGTTGCCCCTCGTCCTGTCACTGGGAACCACTGAAAACAGTCTGGTTCCATCCTCCTTCAACCCACCCTTTAGATACTTCTAAGCAAGAATAAGGTCTCCCCTCAGCCTTCTCTTCTCCAGGCTAAAGAGTCCCAGCTCTCTCAGCCTTTCCTCATAAGGNCCTCATCCAGGTCATTGATGAATATGTTGAACAAGCATTGACCCCTGGGGGACACCACCGGTTACAGGCCTCCAACTTGACACTGCTCCATTAATCACAACCCTCTGAGTTCTGTCACACAGCCAGCTCTCAATCCACCTTGCTATCTCCTCATCTAGCCCACACTTCCTCAGCTTCCTAATGAGGATGTCATGGGAGACAATGTGAAAAGTCTTGCTGAAGTCAAGGTGGATGACATCTACTGCTCTCCCCTCATCCAGCCAACCAGTTATAACATCATAGAAGGCTATCATATTGGTCAAGCATGATTTACCCTTGATAAATCTGTGCTGACCACTTCTAATAACTTCCTGTTCTTCAACATGTTTGGAGATGACATCCAGAACAAGTCGCTCCATTCCCTTCCCAGGGACAGAGGTGAGACTAAGAGGCAGCATTGATCCACAAAACAAAAACATGGGCAGTAGTTAAATATCAGCAGGAGTATCTGAGGTAACACTTTCATTCTAGCCAACAGCATTAACAGCTCCATGACAAAAGAAAGGGAAGTCTTATCTTTGTAATTTTAGCAGTATAAACATTGAGAGCCATGTGTCCTATTAGCATGAGAGTTTCAAGGCTGAATCTAGAAAGAATCTGGAATCTGCTGTGCTGGACAAAGACTAAAAGTGGTCTTCTGTGTTAAACACACCCATTCTAGAGGGGAAAGTTGGGGTTCCAGGTAAACTCAGTATTTCTGGTGAGACTGTCTTATGTACTCTGATCACTGATGACAGAACTTTTTCAAGACTCCGTGCTGCAAAAAAAGCCTTACTTGGAAAAGGATTTGGTATCTAAGCTAGACATTTCTAGGTTTTTCTGATATGCAGGGAAAATGCATGTGAAGCAGGAAGAAAGATGGAGTGAGACTATTTGGTTGTGAGAACACAACCAGACAGGAAAGAGCTTTTATCATGAAGTACAGCCTCTTCACTGCAGAACTGCTGTTTGGTTTGTCAGAAACAGCGTTGTCTATGAACAGTTTCCGTTAGAAAGAAACTGGTATTCCAAACTAGCTACAGACAATAGGGCTATTAACTTGTACTGAACTTGAGTGGTGTTTCAAGAAGTGGAAATTTAGTAATGTTGTAGGATCACAGTGAGTGAATTAGTAAAAGTAAATTGGAAGGAGCAACATTCTTGCTATGAAATCTTTAAGATCTTTTTCTCTAAATGTTTTAGACCTAAACTAAACACTTTATTTTAGGATGATTATGGCAATAAGGTTGTCACATGAAGAGTGTATTGTTAACAAAGTCCAATAAAACAGTACAAAATTATCCCTTCATCAAAGCGCCATAGAGTATTACCCCTTCATCGAAGCACCATAGAGTTTTGATACGCAGTGTGGAATCTGACTCATACAAACTTAAGCTCCTTAAGCTAAATGGCAAGCTCTCTCTTATGATCTGGGGAGAAGGAGCGCTCTCTGGAGTATAATTCAGAGCAGCTATTTTTTTCTTATTAGCTACAAATAGCTTCCATAGTTTGTGACAGTCCTTGCTATACCAATTTTTTTTTTCTCTTGTGAATATTTCTCAGAGTAAAGATCACATAGAATGGCAGTGCAGGGCTTCTTTCTTCTGGTGCTGTGGCTAGCTCAGAATGCTCATAGCACCATGCAGGTCTTTAAGCTGAAAGCCACACATTGTCATTAAATTGTACAAACTGGTATACGGTGCTCACTTCTCCTTGTTTTCAGCTGTAAGTTCACATTACAAAGCTGTTATACTACTGTTTTCCTAATGTTGCCTGAACAGCTCAGTTGCTGTAGCTGGATAAAATCACCAATAGGAAAAAGTCTCCCATTCATGACTTTGCCTCACATTGTTCTTCCACGTCCCTCTTGAGATGCCTCTGTGCAAATGAAATGTTTGAAAACTTCCAACTTTAAATAACTAGCATATATTTTGTTTGTCATATGATAATAACATAAATGTCTCCCTTTTCACTTGTGCCTGCTATTCTTACCATTCCTGTACGCCACCAGGTCCTTTTCTCCTGAGTAATAGCTGGGTCAAGGACAGCTACAAGCTCTTAGCATATTGGATATGCTAAAATATACACACTGAATCCAAGTCACAAACCTAATGATGTAATGTGCTTCATTAAATTAATTAGTTCAGGCTGTAAGGAGGGTACCACTAGAGTTTTAATGTTGTGTTGGTTATCTGATATAGAACGAGGAAAAATTTAAGATCAAATTACATGGCAAGATATTGGAAAAAGTACGAAAATAAGAATGCAGGCAGACAAATCTTCAAAGTCATTGTGGAGTTACATGCATATTGGAAAGAGTGACAACTCTCTTGTCTCTTCCACGGGTTGGAATTGGAGACTCATTAATAAAACTAGTCTCAGTAAAAATGCTGTTTAATACAACTTCTGACTCAGCATTGTCCCTTGAAATATGTTCTTTACTTAAAAGGTTGTGTTTACTACATCTGAGGATGTACACACATATTTATCAAGGCTGCTACATAGGAATTAGATTTTACACAGATGATTTTAAGGTGAAGTTTTGAGTGTGAATACTCAACTGGTGCAAGAAACTATTCTTAAATTTTGTTCTTATGAATTCCTCTTGGCAGATAAAATCAAGTTTGCTGGACTCAAATAGTTGTGATAGAAAACAATATTTTTAAGCTTGTGCATACTAGTGACTTCAAATGGAGGAAAAAATAAATGTAGTCTATTCCAAAAGTGCTGTTTCATAGTGTATACAGTCTGCTTGCTTTATTTATATTCTGAAATACATTAATATTGAAATACTTTGTAAAAATATGCTAAATAAGACAATGGATACATAATCCAGTATCTATAGCTTTCTGAGACAAAGTATAGGCTGTTTAACATGATCATTCTTTCATATTTTTATTTCTCTTCCTTTTAAAAATCTTTCTCTTCCTACCTCCCCCTTTTTTTCTCAGTACACGATTAGTGTTTTAGAAGATGCTGAACAACTTTTGTCTTTTTCCAAAGCATAAAACCCTTCAGCAATTCTAATGCTGGTTTTCAGGAAAAAAATTAAAATAAACCACTCACGATAGTGAGTTATGTATTGGTAATTTTTGACTCATGTTGCGTTTTTGCTGTGTAAAATCAGGATTGCTGTTAATCTGCTCTTCACTGCTTAAGTGAAGAACTGATAGTGTTATCTCTAGCCTGAGTTTTTATCATGTTATGGCCACATGTTTTAAAGCTAGCTCAGGTATTTTTGAACTACCCTGTGCTGTAGAGGGGTGTTCTCAGAATGGTCCTTAATGGGGGCCTTATACCTGCTAGTCCAAACTTCTTGTCACTGTCTGGCGTACACAGTGTATTGTGGCCATGATTTGTGATTGTTTTCCTCCAGACAGAAGATAGAGACTTCCTAGTTTCATATATTGCTTTAACTTGCCCACATATCTGTGAATACACAGGAAAATATGTTCCTGTGGAGAGAACACAGGCTTTTTTATTCATTGAACATCTAAGAAGGTTAGAAGTTGCCAACTTTTCCAGCAGGAATTAGTGTCTGTCTTTGGCTCCTACTTCAAATGCACAATGTGCCTGCTAGATGCCTAAAGGTTTCCTTATCCTAATATATCTTCCTCCATGGTAGGAGATTGAGATAGATATTGTAAAAATGATGCATTCATCAAATGATTCATTAGCTGAGACTTTAAAGAAGCCCAGTGCATCTCTGCTCCTTTAGTTTTGCAAAGTTGTTTTTGTGTGTTTATATTTTCTGTATTGAATATTTTAAATAATTGGTGTCCTTTCTAATCTGGTTAAAATAGGTTACGACTGTTGTTAAAATAAATTCTCAGATGTATTAGCATAATAATCCTACCCTAAGTCAGTTCAGAAATGCCTACGTGTTAAGGAGTAAAACTATATATTTTTTTTTTTTTTTTGTTTAAACTATATTCAAGGGAACACATTGCAAAGGTAAGGGTAAGACAATTTTAAAATTTTTTTTAGTTTCCTTTTAGATATTTAATGCCATCAGTATATATAATGTTCTTACACTGGCAATGTACCTTTTGTGATGGAAAGGTTGGATCCACATCCAAACTACTGTAACATATATCAGTATCGGTATCTGCCTTAGAATGCGGTGGATGCAAAAGCACTTCCTCAGTTCAAAGATGTGGGAATTTTGTTCATTATTTTAATTTATTATTTGTCTTAGTTGAATTTATTAATTGAAGAAGTTTGGTTCTTGTATTGATTACTGTGTGACTTCATGGGGTTATTTTTTTCTGCTGGAACACTGCACTCTCTTTGAACACTGATCTGTGACAGAGGTCTCAGCTGAGTGAACAGCTTCCAATTCAGGTGATGCATGAATAAGGCAGTGCAATGAATATACCATGAAAGGTGATCAAAACATCAAAACTGTGTTTGTTCTTAAACTTGGTGGCAAAGTAGTAGATCTGAAAGGGTTAGTATTGATTACCTGGTTACTCTCATTTTATTTTGTAAAAGATAAGGTTTTTTTCCCAAGCCATTTTTGAAAGGAGAGCTAAGGGGATCTTGGGAATTTAGGAAAGTCATATTGAAGTGAGGTACTAGGCTACCTGTGAAGACTTGAACCAGCTTTAAAAAAAAAAAAAAGTTCAAGAATAGTAAGGAAATGAGATAGATGTAGTATTACAAATACTTTTACTCTTTTCGTCCTTGTGCAATCTAAATTAAGCATGAATATTAGAATCTTTTGCAAAGTCTACTGATTTGTTTTAACATCTCTGTTTCTCTGAAAAGGCAGGTTGAAAACCAATGCCTAGAAATCTGGAATCACAGGAATAAGGCTTATCTCACTGCCAAAAGATGTTACGAAACACTGTTCATTCACAGTACCCCTCCTTTCTCTTCTTCAAAAGTGTCCGTTTCATAGATGTTATCTTCTTTTACAGGCTTTCAAATAATCACTGAGCTGTTTGGAAAAATGTGCCAGTATGCAGTGCTGCCAGTGCCTGTTAGATACTATGTGAGCATTTAAAGGTGTTTCACTATTTAGGGTCTTGTCACATGATGGAATGCAAAGGATTTTCTTTGGTTGGTTTGTTGTTGTTTTTTTCATGTATATATAATTTACATCTGAATGATCAAACTGAAATTTCAGAATTCTTCCTGAATGGTTCTGGAGGTGTGGCAGCATGGCATTGGGGAAACAGGCATATCTTTTCACACATGAACGGCTAGGTAGCCTTGTAACTGCAGTGGTAAAAATGCAGCAGTGCAAATGTGTGGTATGAGATGTGCATTGGAGAAGCACTAGGCTGTCATAAATTCATATTCCCATAACTTGATGAATGTACTGTGAAATCAAGTCATGTAACTGATACGCTCACTCAAGATTTGGAGGGCCGTATCTATGATATCTATTTCATGAAAAATATCCCCTTTTTTTTGTAAAACAAATAAACATGAACATATTTACATGCTCCTTTGCATCATTTTTATTAAGGCTACAATTATTATAGTAGTTTAGAAAAAATATCTTGACAAAAATAAGCAATTTATAGTTTTAAATAGGAACTATGTGTATACTACTTCCTTTAATTTTTAGAAAAATAAAATAATTTATCTTGATGTGATAGAAGATCCTCAAAGTATTTGATGGAAACTGACTTTGTTAATGTGTTGCTCTTCTCTTGAAGGAGTAGTTTTCAATTCTTTGAAGGATCTCTCTGGATTGTGCATGGATCTCTTGCCAAGTGCAGTGATCGTTTGACTGTGAAGAAAAGATTAAGAAGTGTTCATTAGCAAAATGTGAATTGAGAACAAGCATGTAATATTTTATTCAAAAGAAGTTTAAGAAAAAATGAAGAATATAGGAACTCTAGTTAAGATTCAAATGTTCTCTGGTATATAAAATCATTGCTTTTCCAAGTGAAAAAGATATCATTAGATGCATGGCTAATCCTGACCCATGTGATGTAAAGTGTTTCTAAAAAGGCACAGACTGCTATGAGTTTTGGTGCTGAACTAAAATTAAAAGTTTTTTAAAAGCCTGTGATGATACATTGACCTTGAAATGGATGTGGGCCAAAAGATATTGTATGAGTGAAAATCCATAGTGCTTGGTGATGTGGCACAATCCCACAAGTTCATACAGCTTTGATCAGCAGTGGGACTGCTTGTATAAGAAGCTGTTCTGTATCTTTAGAATTCATTAAAGTGAACTGGAAGTAAAGAAACAGCCTACTTACCCTGGCCACAAATTTGTCCATTTTCTTGAAGCATTCTTTCACTATAGATTCATGGATAATGTTAAGTCTGGACTTCAGCTGTTATTTTAATGGAAAAGAAAAGAAACTGTTAGTTTGAACAGTGAGAAATAAATAGAAGTTGAACATGCCTCAGAAAAACAGTGTCCTCTGATAGGCATGGTCATGACTGAGAGCATTGTAATGCTTCTGTCATACGCAAGCCTGCTGAATGTGTTAATGTTAAAGGTAGTGTAGCACACACAAAAAATGAATATATCAAAGAGGCTTCATCCTCTGTAAATAGTTCTTAAACTGACCCCAACTGAATGAACTATTTGTGCATATGTTTAAGTAGTTCACTGAGTGGAAATAGGCTGAATGCAGATCTAAATATTTTCCTAAAGTGTTTTCAATACAATTTGCATGTAATTCTTGCATGTAATTAGCTTGTCTTAACAGAAGTCATAAGTAGTTGAAGAAAAGCATATGAAATTGATATTTAATGAGAATATTAAGTACTTCTGTGTAGAACTAGTGCAGTCTTTAACGAGAAGCAAGTTAAACACTGGCTTAGCCACATTTTTAGGCATCACATCTCAAAATAAGCCCGCAAATATGTATGTGGGAGTTTAAAACTGCATGTATCATACAGGTCAGTAAAAGTGCGGAAAGATGCCTGTAATTACTTGCGTACAGATGTTTTAGGTGCCATTATTTGAAAATGTAGTCTTTAAAGTTTTCTATCACATTTTCAGCATACATATTATCAGTTTTATTCACCATGAATATCTTGACATGAATATCATGCAGTGTAAAAAAAAAATTAAACTTACACAAGTCTTGAGCTGAGCATGCGCTTCATAGATTCCTCTCAGAAAAATGTTCTTATTTTGAAAAGGAGTGTCTGCTCTTTTGAAAAACTCAGCAATTTCGTGCACTATGTGAACAATGGCTGCATTATCGTATTTAACCTGTGATGACAAAAAATGAATATAGATAAATTTAGTTTCCGATCTTTGCACTTAAGTTTCAGTTAATGGTACATTTTTCAACTGCCTGAGTCCAATTATCATAAGTTCTTAGACAATTTTCACCACTTTCTTGTGCTCTTCTAAATTTTTTAGTACAAAAATTATAGAAAGTAATATACATTGCAAAGATTTATTAAAAAATCAGGAATTTTATGTGCAATTTCCAGTTGCAATTTTTGCTTTCATAAGGTGGACCCCTATTTTCTAATGTAATTATACCTTGCATGTTTGACCTGTATTGATATTCTTGGTTATATACAATGTAAGAGGAATAGGCAGTAAGACGCCAGGAGTCAAAAGCAGATCTTTTGAATTTCGAGACCCATCTGAACGCAGTCCTGAGTAATGTGCTTTAGGCATTCCTGTGTCAGCAGGGGAGTTGGACTAGATGATCTCTAGAGGTCCCTTCCAACTCTAACAATTCCGTGATTCCATGATTCCGTGGATTCAGACCCAAGACGATAGACTAAAGATGTGCAGCTCTTTCCTCACAAGCACAGTACATATCTGATGAAGGGGAGCTCCCCCTGTCTCAGAGAAGATGGAAATACAGGAGAGGCTGATAATGCTCTCTGTCCCTTTTGTTCCCTGGTTGCACTTTAGAAGCTTCATTGAAGAGATGAGCTGGAAGTGGGCTGAACGAATTGTTTTGCTGCAGTAGCACACTCAAGCCAGTACCTTCTTATTTTGTGACATTGCAGACCTGGACTGAGGGCGAACTGTGCACGTAAAGTGCATGCATGTAGTAGTACATAAAATTACCCCTGCACTACTTTTATGGGGTCTGCTTCTGACTGAAACTGAAGCTGGCATATGGTTCTGGTAGTTTCCAGGCTACCAGAATGATTCCAATTAATTTTCCACTTTAAACAGCACGACTAACAAAATAGCATCTAACCCTTTTCTTGTAACTTAAATAATAGGAAAGCAAGAAAATGGCAATTTCCATAAGTAACCTTTCAGGGAGAACAATTTGGACTGAAAAGTCAATAGTCAGATTTATTATTTAAATCTGTAATTTAGTATATCATAATTCTAATGTAAAAGTCTTGTGACAAGGTGCACAGGCTGTGTGAGGTAGAGCTGTTACAGTGAGATAATGTCAAGTACATATCTTTTTCTACTTACTGTTTTTAGCATCTGCTCAGGGAAACACAAATCTTCATTGCTCACTTCCTCGCACTCCAAAGAAAAGCCTCTTTTGTTCTTAAAGAAAATATCAGCATAGAAATTTTAAGCATGTGCAAAACCAGGTTTATTATGGATATAATTCATAGAAAAGTTCACTAATCAGTTGGTCTCTTAACAATGAATTCTATGAATGACTACAGCAATAGAGGATGCTATATATATCTCATGAGGCTCTGTGAAGAAGGTTAATTTGATTATATGTTCCTATGCCTATTTAAAATGGAAGAAATAGCTGCTTGTTACCTATTTCACCTTTTCTCAAGTGTTGCAGGGAACTCCGTCTGTATGGTGTTGAGGAAAGAGGGCAGGCCACGAAAGAAGGCAAATTGGGAAAGGAAGCGTATAGCTGATTTCCAAAAACACCTTCAGAGAATGTTGGCACCAAAAACTTTGTAACTGTCGACACCCTTCTCTTTGAGTGGGATTATGTCATGGTAAAGTAATTTATAGTGTTACGGTTTCAGTTGATGCCAATTAGAAGGAATTGCAGATGACTAGTCTAAAATACGTGACTTCTGTGTGGAGGACATGGAGCTCTTCTTGGGAAGACTCACAAATGTCATATATTCAACAGGATGAGTTTGAATTAAAAAACCTAAATTTAACATTTTTGGCTTTGTAGAGAAGGGATATCTGGCTCATGATTTTTTAGTAATGTAAAAGAAAATGTAATCAGGCAGTTATTACGCATTTGAGAATTCCTTACACCTAAACTGAAGAAAGATTGAAAACAACACCTGTAGATTGTGACAGTATTTTACACATGACTTACCAGTTTCTCAATCTCCTTTAAAAGCTCACTCCAATGCACGCTTTCAAAGCACTGATGACTGTTGCTTTGGTGATTACCAAGGGATGTAGCAATAAGGCAGACAGTTAAGAGGAAGAAGCAGCTCCTGGGGCAATACATTGTCTAGTTTTGGAACAATAATAAGAAGAGAGAAGGCTTAATAGAATCAGGGTAATTTTACAGTTTTGTAAAGTCACACAAGCACAGTTGATTATTTGCTCCTGCTTATTCACTTTTACTCTGTATTTACTGATGTGCTGTGATAGGCCTAATGAGTTTAAATTTTATGGTGAAACATTTGAAAGTTAAATATGTTTATCCAGTATATAAAGAGAAAAAAAAAATCATATAAGAAAACATTTTTTTATACTATTCATATAATGTATAGATGTTGTATCTGTTTTTTAAAAATCCTATTCTGATTTTCTGAAATACTTATTTTCCCACTGTTTCTATATGGATAAACACATATAGTATCTAGAAAACGGACATTATTTGCTGTAGTGATTTGACTACATGTAAACTATTGCCTGCTAAATAATGAATTAAAAAATAGGTATTTTTTCCCCCAGCAGTTTGTTGTGTAGTAATATCTGTAACCTTGTTACCTGTAACTTTTAGCATGATTTAAAGCAATTGCTTCTAAACTTAAGGTTATATCGTAGTGTTTTCATAAAACTCATTTGGCATTACATTAGTAAAGTAAAAAGGAAAAATGAAATGAGTAAATTAATCTCATCTAGAAAAATCAGCAATAAAATCAAAGAAGCCTACCTTGTGGATAATATTCAGCTTCTGACTGTGCACTTCTGAGGGCTCCTGGGGTACCATTCTGTCAGCTATCTCAGTCCCTTTTAAATGCTCTTCTCCCACTTTTACAAATCTCTGACCACCTCTTCTCAGCAGATGATGCAAAGTGAAACTTCTTTCTTTCAGTATTCCGTCTCTTCAGGTATGTTGATTTCCAGGTAATAGAGAGGTTATATGTGGGTGGCATAGAGGCCACATTTGTAATTTTTTATTTAAACAGATAAAAACTAGATGGCTGAAGTCTGTAGAACAAAATGTTAATGTTTATTTTACTTTATTTTACAACAGCTTTATAGTTAAGAGTTGGTAAATATTCACATACAGGTGATAAAATATAAAACATACTGTTCTTCAATGTGAACAAATATTTTCTTCTGTATTTATGAATGTAGAATTCCATATAACTGATTTGTACTTGTATACTTGTATAACAGTAAAAAAGTTTAACTGTACTCATTCTATGTGAACATGTAACTTTCAAATGTAAAATACAAACTCATATGCGGACACATACATACATGTCACACACATACACATACATGTTACTTCCCCATGTACTATGAAGTAATCAGCATAAGTTTTTCATTTGCTGTAGGCTGGAGGTACTGAAGAGAATTAACTTCCAAGAGAGCTAATCCTTATCAAATTAGAAAATGTCTTAATAATATTATATTTTCATTAAATTTTCTTCCTGGGGCTTTTAAATCTCATTAAAATGCAAAGCAACTCTAGCATCCAAATGTACTGTTCTTCATATTTCATACGTGTCTGAGCCCTTTCGTCTTACTGCCTGAAATTTCTCTGCGATAGTTTGTCCAAATGTTAAGCACTACATTACTTGCAGACAGAAAAGATTTTGCACCAGGTTTTTAAAGATTTTTTGAGATGGATTGGCTTGTAGTTTTAAAAGTCCTTAGATATCTAATGTCCAACTTCTGGAAAGCTCATTAAGATCATATTTGTATCTTTCATCTGTAGCATTTTGTCAGTTTGTCCCTTTATAGAATACCTCCTCATCTTTAATAATTTTACTTTACTAATGCTAGTGGATTTCTATTTGCTATTGCCATTCATAACTCTTCAGGAATTGTAATAAGAAACCTAGCATCTGAAATTAAGGGCAATTTTTGCCACTTTTCTGAGAATAAGTAGCTAGGTGGGTGTGGTAAGACAGGCCTCATTTTATCTTGTCTTGGAGATGTTTCATGAACATCTTTTCAGCAGTAGATTGTGGATACAGGACTTAAATATTTACCATAAGATACATGCAGCCACTAGGGAAGAGTGAAATTCAGGGTACTACTCTCTCAGTATAATGCTGTGTCAGAATATGGAGCAGTGGTAATAGGACAAAGAGGACATCAGGAACAGTATAGCGCTGGAAGCTGGAACTTTTTTAGACTTGATTGCCCGTTTCAGTGTGATCACACCTTTCAGTGTGAGCCGCCTGGCCACCTAGCTTGATGCTACAGATGTGCACCTAAATCTTAGGGATTCATTTATATTCAAATGTGTTGACTTTTCAATGCCTAACAAAAAATAAGAAAGGTGATAGTTTACTGATTACTAATTTAAATTTCAAGAATGGCGTTTTAGACCACTGAAGCTGTCTGCAAACCTCACTGTGCATTTCTTAGCATTCAGCACAGAAAATTCCTTACTAGTTGGATACTCAGTTTCAACGAACAACCATATGAAGGAACAGTTCTGAAATTCTAAAATGGTGGATCCTGTTTGCCGGGTTGAAAATATTTGTTTCCCTTTCAACTGAGTAAATTTGTAAAATGTTTTAAATAGACTGGATGGTGCTAAATATATATTATTCCATGTATAGGGAACCATGCTGGTTAAGTTTCAGGTTCTAATATACGTGTTGTGTGTGTTAATGTAAATATCTTTAAACAGTGGAACACTAAATTTTTCATGTAATATTTAGTCACAGGTTTACTTTTGATTCAACATCAGTAAAAATTGGAAAATATATGTTATATAGTACATCTTCAATGGACTTCCCATAGGAAAAATTTAGAGAAGCGTTTTGAGGGAGGAGGAGAGTTGCATGAAAATTGCCCATACTCCTTACCTTTGTCTTCCGGTTTCTTCCTTTTTTCCATTGTGGCTTCCTGAGAGATCAAGACTGAAATGGAAGATGTACAATGATTGCTGTGTAGTATCTCATGACTAAATCATATCTATTCTTTCTATAATTTTATTGTACCTACAATAAAATTCGGTTGGACCACTTTGGAGAGAATATTCAAGGAATGAGTGGAGTGGGGCTGCAGCTAAAACAAGTTAGATTTCAAAAGATATTTATGTTATGTTTGCTAATGGGGATTCTTCCTCAGAAGACTGATGAAATAACCATATTGTGAGCCTGCAATTCACTTCTGTGAATGTTTGTAATCATTTGTCTGACATAGGAATTCGAATCTGTTCTTTTGAAAAAAAACCACAAAAAAACCCAATAAAATGAAGAGGGGAAACATCACATTTTTTTCTGGCTGTGAAAATAATCTTATTTGAACGTACAAATCTTTCAATATCAGATTTTTTTAAATTTAGTTCTCTGTAAAATTAGACTATCTTAGTGAAAAAAGCATAGATATTACTTGTTTGTTGTTAGAGTGATAGACTTTTCTTGGTCTGAAAGATGACTGACAGATGTCTGTGTTTGAAAATTTGCCACTTCATTTTTTCCACTCTGCTTAGCTTTCAGCATTAGGATTCACACTTCAGGATAATGCTGTCATTTCCTTTTGTGCACTGGAACCCCATGACTGACTGCAGCTAGGCATCTGAAATGCTTTAGCTTTTTTCCTTTAATATTTTCTCCCTCTATTGTGGTTTTCCTGTTACAAGATGCTCAGTAGTGAAGTGAAACCTTTTCTCTGCTGTGTTTCTAATTAAAATGTTTGCAAACGAACGAACAAAGACCTGTAAAAGAATTAACTAAAGAAAAATATTTCACCAAATATTTATTGAACATAAGAACCACAGGTTCTGTTGTGGTTTGGCCCCTTTCTGCTGGTTTGCCAGAGGAAACGGCACCTAGTTTTTCCAAAGTGTGGTAACTGAATACTGTCAGTATCGCTATGTAACTACAAAAATTCCTTGTGCTAGAAGATCCCATTCTGTTTGGGACCGGTGTGTGTGGGAGAGGTGTTTCCGCTCCGCCCTGCCCCTTTTTTTTTACTGTGGGTGTGAACTAGATTTTTTGGAAAGGCACACCTTACTGTATGAAGCGTATCTGCAGAAAGTGAAAGCCATACCTGAAAGAAAGTAATTTCCTGCTGAGCAGGAAAAGTAATCCAAAAAGTTTGGAAGTTAGACATCTAACCTCACCGCTTAGAGTTTCAAACTAGGGTCCTGTAATTGCAATGGTAACATCAAAGCTGTCAAACAAAATTACTTTCACTAGTTCAAGGTGGATAGTGAGGAAATTATTAACCCTTGTTAGGCCTGGTATAAATGTAAGTTATAAATCATCTTTAAGGTACCAAAATGGAACTTGGAAGATCTGGACATCCAGACTTTCTATTTTGGTGACCTTTGTGCAATCACTTTTTTCTTTAAGTACTTTAATGGTTATCTCTAGAAAAGTGTCCGTAGGGAAAGTTAGGATTGTATTGATTTGGAGGACTTTTATGGAAGGCTTGGCAGTCTGCAGAAAGCTGAATATTGTTACAGAGTAAAGCAGAAAAACCTAGGTGAGAGCTTCTATCAGTAGCATAGCCAGGGAACAGCAAGCGCTCTGGAGACTCAGCAATGTGAACATAGATAGGCTGTTTCCTATCATAATTTAACCACTCGTACCATTCTTAGTGGAGACAGCTGCAGCATCATGTAAACTATGCACACATTTACACGGTATACATTTTTCTTTTTGGTTTCCACAAGGTAGTTGTCCTGCAAATTTGTCATAGCTCAGAATGACAAATCCTAAACCTAACATATTTACCAGGAAGGGGAGAGAATACTAGTATTTTTTGACAGCTACAGATACATGATGCTTCGTGGGAAATAAATTCAGATTGCTTAAAAAACCTTATTAAATTGTCTCACTTTAACTTAAATGAAATTTTGTGATAGGTTGCAATATTTTTGTGACTATTAGGACATTAGATATATAATAATACAGAGGCTAAATGGAGAAGACCAATGGTGATTTAATAACCTGCCATTAAGATGATGGGGTTTTAATTCTATTTTATTTGGCCATAAGTATTGTCTTGATTCAGCATGCTACATTTTAGTATAGAAGAAGAAGCAAATGGGATTTAATTTGGATTGCATACCAATGTTTTATTTGCATTGAAAGCAAGGTATTGTTTGAATACTGAAGCTCTGAGTATGTGGCATCACTAAGCGGCAGGGGTAGGTTATGGAGAGTGACAGTTATGGACATGGCCTGAAGACCTCACTCCTCAGATCTTAAGTCAGGTACCTTCATATTTGTAGGAAGCTGAAGGAACCTCCCAGTATTTAGAGAAATAGTGCAGAAGTCCAGTGGCTTCCTGATTTCATTAGGGCCAGGTGTGGGAATTTGGTACATAAGAGGTTAAAAATGCTGGTGTTTGCTTATCTCCCATGTGAACCTTGTGGGGGGAGAGTGGAGAGGTGGTGTGAAAAACAGCTGAAGAAGGGAGTCTTGTGGCAGCAGGATGGTCCTGTTTTGGCCCAAAATTGCAGGAATGGTTGAATAGGCAGATAAATGGCTTCGGCACAGAATCTTGAAGGCCACGGTGCCTGGAGTGAGACCATTTGCTTATTATCCATGAAATGAGTATTAAAGTTGACACCCCTGAGTATGATAATGAGCTAAAAGAAGAACATGCTAAACACATACGACTATAGCACCCAACTCACCACCCAAGTCATGCTAAAACATCACCCCAGGGAGGGGATCAGATAAGATTAGGATATAAGGGATATTGAGAAGAATATCAGGAGAGAGATCTCTCTGAGGGAGAAGACACTTGAGACCTGAAAGAGACAGTTGATGGACCATGTTCCTCTTCCTCTACCAAGACAGGGATGCCTTCGTGGTAAGCATTGCACCTTCACCTCTTGGTGAAGAACACCTGGGACACCATTTATTCATTTATTTTGCTAGCATTATTGTAGTATATTAGTGCTATTGCAGCTAGTGCATTTATCAACGGCAATTCTGAATCTGTTATATCTGTCACTTCAATAAATCATTTTATCTTTTCAACTTTGCAAAACTGTATCAGTGAAAGTCCTTTGTGGGGCATTGAAAACAGGCAAACATTGAACTGTTTCAGCCAAGGCCCTTAGCAGAGCTCTGAAACAGGAAATCATTTATCTTTACAGGTTTGTGATGCTGTTTCAGTAAAAGCCTTCGACAGGACCTGACACAGGCAAATGCTGAGCTGTCTTATTCACAGCACTCGTCTCTGAAACAGAACTGTTTCAGTGAAGGCCCTTGGCATGGCCCTGAAACAGAAACAAAACTAACACCCTTTTAAAGTGACACCAGGTCTTCCAGTGTACTTAGCACAGCTGTTTTGAGAGACGCTCCACTATAGAGGGACCATTTTAAACAAGCTGATATTTAATTGTCATTCTTGAAGTTCCCAACCTCTGGAGCTCTTGGATTCTGGAACAATTTTGTAATTGGAGTAATGATAAAGTATATTTTATATTAATACACAAGCTTTATAGGTTGATGAAAAGTGTAATGTAATCCAATGTGTGCCAGAGCTGGAGGCTGGATTTTGCAATTTTAGAAGTTTCTTCATATTTTTTTTATAAGGTGTGGGCTAGAGTAAACATCCTCAGAATGTTTTAATTCAGCCAGATTGAATTGTGATCCAAAAGCCAGAAAATGGCAGTAAAATAAAAGATGCCTCTTTTACAGATGTTCTCGCAACCACATCAGTCCCTAATTAAAATAATTCTACAAACTATCGGATTAGTTAAACATTCTGGTTGGGCCTGAATCTCGTTTGAGAATTGTTAATCCCTACCACT
Source organism: Burhinus bistriatus (assembly GCA_013397275.1). Lineage (NCBI taxonomy): Eukaryota > Metazoa > Chordata > Aves > Charadriiformes > Burhinidae > Burhinus > Burhinus bistriatus. The sequence goes on along the minus strand of VYXH01005872.1, from coordinate 180,048 downwards.
TTTAGTATCATTTCCTTCCATAGTTTTTAATACTCACTGCTTTCTATTCCTGAAGTTTATGCAGCTGTTTTAGAATTCTCACTCTCTTCTTTCTGTGTACAAATTTTTCATGCCACGACCCAGCTGTATGTGCCAGGTATTCCTGGGTTCATGTTTGGAAGAAGTTTGTGGTTTATATAATCTCTTTACCAATATTGTAACAGGAAGCATTTTAGTCATCATTATCTTGGCATCCATACTGAGGCATTATCAAAAGGCTTGGCATCCTGGAAGTGCTGATGAGCCAGGCTCTGAAAATCATGCTTTTAATAATTAAAATATTAAAAATTATCAATTATTTTGAAATGGCCATGCCTAACCTTCCATCTTTTCTTAAAACTTATTTTGAACTCACCTTGTTTGTATGAAAATGTGCATAAAAGTAAGCCTGGTAGCACTTAGTTTTTATTAGTTAACTCAGTTCTGTCAGAAAATAATACAAAAATGTTCTTTGAAAATCTATTGATTAGCTGTGCAGTTCAGCTGTTCAGTAGAGTGTCATCATTCAGAGTTCATAATTCAAAATTTAAAATTAAGATCCTGTTCAATAAGCTATTTAATTCCCATCAAATTCCATAGAATTTCTCACTTATTTAAAGGTAAATGCAATTAAAACATGGATGGATTTAGCCAGGTACTTCACTGTTGAAAATATAAATAGCTGATATTTATAACAGGATACATGAAAACCTATACTGCCCTACAGGACTATAAAACTGGTGGAAAACTACTAAATTCTTATCAGAAAACCTCATGATTTGTGTTGGTAGATGAAATTCCTGCTTTGGGAAAGATTTAATAAAAGAGCAGAAAGGCCAATAAAATACAAAAACAGAGTAAAACTGGTAGGAAACCTATTAATAGGAAAACTCTACCAATTTTCAAATTTCTGTAAACTTTTTAAGCCTTATCATGTTCTTTATCTTTACATGATTCCTAATGTGAAGTGTGGGCTCCTGAGCTGGGCACAAAGGTTCCAGAAACGGTACCTGGAAAAGTCAGATGCTTTAAAATAGATCTGAAATACGAGGTACCCTGAGAGACTGAGCTAAAAAGGAAATACGTGCATTCTTCCTTGAGATGGGTAGTGTCTGCTACTTACTGAGCTGTGCTCTTACTCCTGCAGTTGGAGGATAGATGTCACTTGCATGTGCAGCTAGATTACCAAGCACACAGCAAATTCCATTACTTTCCATCGAATAAAGAAAGAAATAGGTTAATAAAAGTTGAAAAGAGGCAATTTTTAAAGTCCATGTGAAAGATTGTGAAGGCTTGGTAGATGCAGGGGAAACAGTGGATCTTGCCTACCTCAACTTCAGTAAGGCTTTCAACACTGTCTCCCATAATATCCTCATAGAGAAGCTGTAGATGTATGGGCTGGATGAGCAGACAGTGAGGTGGATTGAAAGCTGGCTGAATGGCCAGGCCCAGAGGGTGGCAATCAGTGGCACAACGTCTAGTTGTAGACTGGTAACTAGCAGAGTACTCCAGGGGTCAATACTGGCTCCAGTCCTGTTCAACATCTTCATTAATCATCTGGATGATGGGACAGAGTGTACCCTCAGCAAGTTTGCAGATGACGCCAACCTGGGAGGAGCACTAATACACCAGAGGATCATGCTGCCATCCAAAGGGATCTCAACAGGCTGCAGAAACAGGCCAACAGGAACCTCATGAAGTTCAGCAAGGGGAAGTGCAAAGTCCTGCACCCGGGAAGGAACAACCCCATGCACCAGTATATGCTGAGGGCTACCCATCCAGAAAGCAGCTTTGCAGAGAAGGACCTAGTGGTCTTGGTGAACACCAAATTGAACATGAGCCAGCAACGTGCTGTTGCAGCAAAGGCGGCTAACGGTATCCTGGGCTACATTAGGAGCAGTACTGCCAGCAGGTCAAGGGAGGTGAACCTTCCCCGTCTACTTAGTACTGGTGAGGCCACATCTGGAGTACTGCGTTCAGTGCTGTGCTCCCCAGTACAACAGAGACATGGACATACTGGACATACTGAGCAAATTATTGGAAAAGAGCAATTATTTTGCTTTACATTGTAGTTTACAAACATAAAGGGCATACATGGCTGAGCATTGTTTATCTTCTTCGTCTTCTCTCGCTGGCCATCAGTACATTTATATTCTGTTGGTGCGTGTTGGTGCTGATCCTGGACATCTCCTGAGACTACTACGTCCACATGGAGAGGAGAGTGAAGGTTTATTACTTGTTCTGTGTTGTCTACTGGCTGGCTGACATGTTCACATTCATTAACATCTGTCATTCGTTGTGATTGCATTATTATAAATGAGATGCTGTGTGCCTATGCAGTGAAGGTCCTGCAGAGGCGTGTCACATGCAGGGCACAGGGCAATGGGGGGTCAGCAGGCGGTGTGGTGGGTTAAATCCTCATGTATGACTCTGGAATGTGAGTTGGTGGATTTAGGAGACTTAAGGCAGAGTCCTCCACAGAGTGGGCTGTCAGCATTGCTTATGAGCTCCCTTTGCCAAATGCTGGAAAGGCTCAGTGTTCCTAAGCATTTGCCTGCAGTAGATCAACCTAGGACCTGTGACAGACAGTAGGGATGCTCAGAGAACCTGACCTCAAGTTAACTGTTGGAGATGCTATAACAGAACTTCTCCCTCATCCAAGTAGGAATGCTGACCATTATGTTAAATTGGTATCTCTATTCTAAAGAAATGTATGTGTACAGAGGAACAGCCGGAAACATGGGTGATGTCCCTCAGTTTAGAATGAACTATAACCTGGTGATTAAGGAAGACTGTACCGACTAGGGATGAACGTAATAACCATGCACTCTACGTTAGCTGTTAGGTTTAGTTAAGTCTTGTGTCTGCCCTTCCTGCTTAGTAAGGCAGTTACAGGCACTGTGAGAGAGATACAGCTTTCCAGTTCATAAGTGTTTCATTTATTAGCATGCAAAGGGGAAGAGGCACTACTGTTCTTCCCCAGATATGCTTTTAAAGCAAACTTCATTAACTTCTCTAGAGAGCTGATCCATTTTGCCTTCCCAAGGTATTAGACTGGTTCCCTTGAGAGTTTCAGACACTGGATTTGTGGCGTGCTTAAACATGAGGTAGATGCTGGACAGACTCTGTAGAGGACAGGAGGAAAACATTAAATCGCTGGAATAAATGAATGGCAAAAAGCTGAGGTTCTGTTAAATTGAGGCATCTCTAAGACTTCCAGAATTGAAGTTTTGAACATACATGTATAATGCATGAATCCAATCTTTATTCAGTCCTTTTTGGAATTGTTCCAAAGTAATCCTTTTTATAGAAGCACTCATTACTGCCTACTGGTATAGCTACTTTCCCCTTCCCCCTCCAAATATATATGTAATGTACTCTCTAATAGCTGGTCAATGTGCATTAAGCTGTAATTTGAAAAAAATCCATTATTCACAAGATTCCACCCACCTGCAGGAAAATTTCATTACATGACTTCTGACATTTAAACAGTGAATGAAACTAGATATGACCAGGGGACTTTCAGCCTTTTAGAAGCTGGTAGTTAATTACTAATTATTGCATGGAAAAGCTTGAGGATTAAAAAAGAAAGGGGGGCAACCGGGAAGAATGGATAATGCAATATAAAAAGAAAAGGTTTTTTCCAGTGAAAATTTAATGTCCTCAGTTCCCAAGTACATCTCCAGAAATGAAGTTTTTTTTGGTCTATAAAAATATAGCAGAAGAGCACAGACACATCTGAAATGGTTTCTGTTACAATGACTGCTTCTTCTGTTTTCCATTCTTATCTGTAGATTGACAAACTAGATGAGTATGGGGTAAAAAATAAATGCCTCATTTTTGCTGCCATATAGTGTAATTGAAAGTCTCCAGAGACTAAGCACCTTCATTTTGTTTTCTGGGAAAACCTAGGAGGATTCATTTCTTTAAAAATTCACAGCAGGTCACTTTTTTATGTAAAACCCAGTGAATAAACCTGCAACCTGAATGTAGGAGACCTAAGGTCAGAACTCTTTGCTGCTTAACATAGTGCAGCCTCATAATCCAGACAGTGCCTGCTTCATTTGTAGCAAAATATTTTAGGTTTATGGCACTTGTGCAGGTATGCTTAAATTAAGGAGTGATGCACTCAAGGCAAGTACATGAGCATAAGACAGATTTTTCACAATGTGATGTGAACCAAGGTAGTTTGGGAGCTGTTAATGCGGGGTTTTGGACTACCTCTGCCCATTGGTTGTGTAACAAAACTGAATTAAACGGATGAGATTTTCATAAACATTGATGTTGTTAATCATTTGCAGATGACAAAATTATAGAAGATCATTTTTTAATTGCTACATATATTAAGCACTCTGCAGTTTCTGTTTCCTTGCAGTCATTGTACTTTAGGAAAGCTTAACTTTGGTGCAAGGTGAATGGGAAGTGGAGGTAACAAATGTAAGGAGAATAAAGCCAGGCTTTTTTCGGTTCCTGGAAATGGACATTTAGAAGCTAGATATAGTCAACTTAAGATTTTTGATTGCCAGTACTAAGGAGCTCTGTCTTGACTTGCAGTAACAATGACAAGTTGTCGTCTTTATTTTTTTCTTTTAAACAGGGTACTTAGGGGAAAATGCACCATCATTACAAAGGCATTTTATAAAGTTTGCCCTTAGAAATCTATACCTGACTTTTCACACAACCTAGGAACTTCAAAATATGAAACTTTTATTTCTGAATACAAAATATATAACAAATGTACTTTCAATGAGTTTAAATTTTTAGCACAAAATTTTTCATGTTTTTTAGAAGAGGTATTTGAAATAACATTTAATTATTAGATGTTTTTAAAGCTTTGTGATTTTCATAGTTTACTGCAAATACAATTTCCCCCAAATTCCAGAATCTTCCAAAGCAGCGTGAAGTAGTAGATTTACATATATCTTAATCGAAGATAAAATGAGATATGTTTATTTTCATTCTTGCTGTTATCAGAATTCAGGAAGATCTTTTAAACTAATAAAGGTATTAGTTGCACTGTTGATTTACTATACAGAAAAAATAAGTAATTTGCAAGAAGATTTGAGAATGGCATTTGTTATAATTTTTTAAACCGAACTTATATAGTGATTGGTTTTTTTGAACTACAGAGCAAAATGAGATCTTAAAAATTGTTAAGTCATAACTTGTTAATAAATACAGCCTGAGGCTGGTAAGAAGATGAAAAAGCTACCAGTTTTTAAAATAAAACCTTAATTCTGAGTAGAAGAACTTACGTCTGTGTAATAAATGTTTAGTCAGCTTTACTATGGGCTTTGAAAGCAATGGCACTAGTGTGACATGGATAGTTATGTGCGATCTGCCTGTATATCCATAGCTAAAACATTTTCTATAGCAAGCTTTCTAATTTCTTATGCTTTAGATTGTTCCAGTTGCCTAATGGACTTTATTTTTCACTATGCAAAATCATAATGTTCAATTCCTAACTTTCATTTTTCTTGTTCAGAGTAGCACTGAATGGTTTCACTTTACTCTAACCAGTGGCTGGTAAATACTCTCCACCCTTCCTGCAAATTAGACACCTCACTTTAAAATAACTTGCAAAAGCTTTTTAATGCCCAGCTCAGTTTTTGTTTTGTTTTATAGTTCCATTTCTTGAAATGGACAATTGTTTGTATGCTGCAGTCCTGCCAATTCCAGATTGGGTTGATTTTTATTTTTTTTTAAATTCACTTGACTCCATTACTGGGTTTCCTGACAGTAAGTGGAACTTGTCTGACCATGACTTAACAGTGAGACTTGGGGAACTTCACAGCTACCTCACACTTCATGACTCTACACTGGGATAAAGTCTGACACGTTTACTTTCCTTTCCTTCCAGAGTACCCCTGGCAATTTCCTTGCAATATACTACGTTCAAAAGGAAGGACTGGGCTTTGTAGCCTGGAAGAAAGCCTTGTAACCCTTAGGCCAGCTGCTTGATTTGGTCTGTGAGGGATTCAAGATCCCAGAGAATATCTTTGAATACTTTAGGAGAAGCTATGTATTTGGGAGAGCGGCAAGGTGTGGCATTCAAAGGTACCCATAATTTCTGCTGCTCATCTCAAACCTGGTATCAAGGCTGCATTCCAAAATGCTGTCTTTCTTGTAGGACTGATGTGTTTGTCGCTTGTTGATGCTAAGGGATCTTGCAAGTTGCTATTGATGGCTATTCTACATATTCCTGGTATATCACTGAATTCAAAAATAAGTCATATAGGTTTTACTTTACTAAGGCCCAGGACTTGCATAGCCTTCTCACTGGCCTATGTATTTTGACAGAAAAACTCTTCCAGTGGCTAGCACCATCATAGTGTATACTTTCCACTGGATACTAAAAATAACAAAAAGTACATTTTAAAATTATGTCATGCGAGGTTAAACTAATAATGTCACCTGACAAAACTAGGTACATCTTTAATAAGTGGAATTATTTGGTTTTATTACACAAATTTATGATACAGTGAAGGTAAAAGGAACACCAAAGCTTGAATAAAACTTGAAAAAATGAAGCAAATTATAACAAAACTATAACCAATAATTTAAATAAAAACATAGAGCAAAGTTGTGTGGAAATTAATTATTAAATCTATCAACAGTTAGTTCTGCCCCATCTAATTCTGTGTGATCCACCAGTGATATTTCCAGTAGGTAAAATTATTTTGATTCAATCATTTCATTTATCATTTACTTTCATCTGAATTGTATACCAGGAGTCTGTGACTTTCGAAACTGTGTTTCAAGTCTTGTAGACCTAATTCACTGGTCCTCCCTGAAGTGAAGCTTTATTACCTGTCTAATAGTTCATTAGAATTATTATCATGCCTACAAGAAAGCATCTCACTGAAGAACATGGGGAGCTAGAGAAGATCATAGTCTTCTGCATTGTCTGCCATAGGAAAGTTACTTCACTTTCAAATTCCCTGTACAGTGGGAGACAAGACAACTAGAAACTCCTGAGAGGAAAAAAAAAGAAAAAATACTGTTTCCCCAAGGGTCCTCTGGGAAGCAACTGTCTCTTAAAGCTTATGTTAATACGACATCCATGGGGACCTTCCAAATGGCAGTAAAAGGCCTCTGTACATCCAGTAATATTTATAGATAAAAATTTTTGTCAATTTTTCTTCTTTTTAGTCAATAAATGCAGACAAATTCTAAATCACAAAATCAGTTGAGAGCTTTAGTGACATCTGATTCTGAAAACTAGGTGGTAAGCTGTACCCTTATAGTGAAATAAATGAGTAGTCTTAAACATAAATGAGTTGTTAGTGACTGAATTCCTAAAATGAGATTAATCTCTGTCAAAGTCATTGGTCTAAAATTCAGTCATGGGTTATATCTTCGTTAGAAAATGATGCAAGCAGTAGGAATGAATCTGTAGAACCAAACCAGTTGATTCTGAGGAGTGGACATCTACACTATGCAAGTTTTGGGGAATTTATTCCTCATTAACTGTAGTCTCATTCTGTCAAATAACGAGCAAAGTAGTATTCAGTTGTGATCCTGGAATGCATCTTCTGGTTTACTTTCTTCTCAAAGGAGTTCATTTCACATGCTGTAAGATGACTTTGTGATGCAGATGAAAGCATTGTCCCCACTTACAATTAGGAGATTTGTTTTAGAAATGTGCTTCTGACCCAAAACACTTCACCTGAGTTAGTCATCTGAGGTTTCTTTAACAATCAATGAAGGTAAATAGGCAACTCCAGAATGTGATTTATTGGCACTTAGACACTCTTTCAGGATTGATGTCTTGAAATGTTTATTTGTTTATCGATGTAAAAGGAATCTACAATTAGTAACTGAGGCTTAGATATCTAACGGCTAAAATTGTAGCTTTGGGCTAGGATCCAACCTCATGAATATATAGATGATGATCAGTCTGCTTAAAGTATCTTATTTAGTTGCTCCAAAAAAGGTCATCTTAACAGTTAAAATAAACCTATTATTCTCAAATTGATCATCATAATTTTATTTGATCAATCTCACCTGTCAAGTGTTTGAGGTTTTTAGCCAAAGCCATCTCCTAATGGATCTATTAAAAATCTTAAGTATCTAAAGAAATCATTGTTGAGTGGTTCTGTAACATATTTATAATTTCTGGTATATAGACTAAGGAGTGTAACTTGTGATTTTTATTAGCCTGTGAATCTGTATATCTAAAATGAATTTTGTAAACAAGAAAGTATATTTTTATAGAATTACTGCTACTTCATTTTCTTAATCTTCATACTTCTCACCTGAGAATTAATTTGTTTTTTCTCCAGGATTTCTCTTTTAAGTTCACAGACTGTTCTGGACTTTAAATAACTAATAAGCTAGTTGTATAAGGTTTTTTAATAAGCAATTTCCTGGATGAAGAATACTGAAGGATGAATTTATCCTTCTACAAGTTAGCAGTTACATAAACAGTTTTTGATGCTTCTTCTCTAGGCAATGGAGAGGGAAATGTTTTAGGGTAAGTCACTTTATCCCAGAACAGATGGAATAAATTGGCCTATAGAGGAATTTATCTTCTTAATATAATAAAATAGATGGGGAAAGACCTCTGGAGGTCATCTGGTCCAACTCCCTGTTCAAAGTAGGGCCAGCTTTAGGGCAGGTTTCACATGAGTGTCCAACTGAGTTTTGAATATCTCCAGTATGAAGAGATACAACCTGTCTGGGCACCCTTTTTCAATTTTTGATTACCCTCATTGGGAATGTTGGGTTTTTTTATTTAATCAGAATTTCCTTTATTGCAATATGTGTCCATTGCCAATTGTCCTATCACTCTGCACCTCAAAGAGGAGTCTGACTCTATTTTCTCTGTATCCTCTCTTTGTGTATCTGTAGATCTCCCCTTAGATTTCTTTCTTTCAGGCTTACAAACCCCGTTCTCTCAACCTCTACTCACATATCTTGTGCTTCATCCCCTTAATCACCTTGGTGACCCTTTTGCTGAATTTACTCTAGTATGACAATATCTTTTCTGTGCTGGGACGCTCAAAACTGAACAAGCTACTCCAGATGAGTTCTCACAAGGGCTGAATAGAAGTGAATAATCACTTCCTTGGACCTGCTTGCCAACTCTTGCTAATGGAGCCCAGTATGTCTTCTTCAATGCAAGGGTGCACTGTTGAGTCATTTTCATGCCCATCAGGACCACAGGTCCTTTTTGCAAAGCTGCTTTCTAGCCAATAGCACTCAGCATGTGCAGTTGAGTGGGGTTATTCCATCCAAAGTACAGGACTTTCCATTTACCTTTGTTGAACTTGAGGGGATCCATCCATATCTCTAGTCTGTTGAAATTGCTCCAGGTGAAATTCCTCCACCCTCCAGTATACTGGCCCCTTCTTCCTGGTTTGATATTTTCTACAAACCTGATGGGAGTATATTTGCTTCCATTGTTCGAGTCATTAAAAAAAAATGTTAGAAGTACTGGCCCCAGCATAGGCTCCTGAAGAACACTGTTGGGAGCTCACTATCAATTGCCTTTATGCTGTTGATTGCAACCCTTGGAGCCTGCCCAGCCAATTTTCCACTCGCCCATGTATCGAAATTGTATTTCACCAATTTGACTATTAGAATGCTTTGCAAGACCATGTCAAAAGCCTTGCTAAGATATTAAAATCAGTTGCATGAGTAACAGAAGCATGGAGAAACACTTTTTAGTCAAAGGTTTGGGAATCTTCAAGCCTAACAGTGTAATCAGAGAGCGCTACAGAATATGAGGTCAGACGTTTAACTATGAATCCAACTAGCCAGAGTCTGAACCTATCACATGGTCATTGTGCTTTTTGCCATTTGAGTGCTCTAGATAAATGGGAATTCAACTACAAAGGCTCAACAAAACATTCCTGATGATTCATCTTCATACTTGTCTCATCTTGCAGCTCCCAATATTTACTCTGAGTGTTATTCCCTTCTCTGAATATGTTAAAGGTGGAATATGCATTCCAGGCAAGTGGACAGTAGTTTCAGTCAGAAAATAGTTTTCTTTTATATTTGGTTTAGTGAATTAGGGCTTGAATCTCACCATGCTGGGATATTCTTATATTTAATTAATTAAAAACATAATTATATCCCATGCGTTTCAGTAAAGGTCCTCAGATTAACTAGAACTACAAGACTGAATTTACAAGAAAAAGCTTTAGTAATTACAAGGCCTGTTCTGTACTTCAAGTGGATGAATTTTCCATGGATCTTCTGCTCATGTTTCTCTTAGGCTGTGTTCAGACACCTCAGAGTAATTACTTGCTGTTACCTCTTAGTGCATGCCCTAACTGTGTTGGAACAAGTGAATCTGTGCTGGGATGAGACGATACCATTTCCCTTCCTGTTTCTGTACTCTTGTTCCCATTTGAAGAAAATGCATTCACAGAAGCCAAAACAGTGTTAAAAGCCAACTGAGGATCCAGCATGCCTCAAAACTGCTTTCATTTGAGCTGTTGGTGCAGGGACATTAGCAGGCCCCACGTAAATGATGGTTTATTGTGGCAGAGCACATCTCCTGCTCTTACTTGACATTTTTAACCCTAGAAGGCCCAGATCTGAAAATTTTCTTATTCTGTCTAGGAAGACATACCAACCATGTCTTACATAGCTGTAAATTCACATATGTGACCACTAACCTATAGGAAAGATCAAATACATTTTTCCCTGAAGTGGTACTAAAAACTTTGTTTTCCCTGTCTTTTAGGGGTCTGTTTGTTTTGTTTTGTTGGTTTTCTGGTTGTTTTTTTAAAAATAGCTTTAGGACTATTTCTGCCCGGGTCTAATAAAGAATATATTTTGTCTAGTAAGTTGGGGTGGAATGTAATATGAAGTAGTCTTTCTCAATATTGCAAAACTCATATTCTACATATATGGGAAAAGAAGTAACTCGCAGTAAACCTCAGCAGGTACACTGATAATAGTCCTGATAAGAACTGCCCAGCAAACAGCCAAGACTGTTTCTGCAGTATGTTCCTTTTGACATTTTGTGAAATGCCCAAGGAAATAAGGTTTCTTATTCTCTAAACTAGTCCTGTATTGCACACGTAGACATAGTATGTACTGACCTAAAGACTTCTCCGAGCTATTTTTTGCTACAAAGAATCCAACGTAAATACAAATCTTTTCTCTATCTCCTCTAGACTGAAAAGGAAAAAGGGAATAGAGGACATTTTCTTGCTGAATAGGAACCAGGCAAAATGTTTTTTTGAAACAACAAGCTGTGCTTAAATGGCATTTTCTCAAGGACTTCATCACCAGTGGCAGAATAGAACTATTCCCCACATGCACTGTGACTCCTAGAAACAAACCTCTGTTGGTAACAGGTTGATGTGAAGTTAACAACTCCATAAAAAGGCATCAAACTGGTACTGAATTACGGTGATAAGTCCAGATCTTAAGTGAGGGATTTTCATTTGCATCCAGCAGGTTTTCTGTTCATCTCTTCTTTCCACTCAGTCTCTCTTGCATAAAGCGTGCAAGCTGAAATGAATAAAACATTCAACATCCAACAGGAAATGAGATCTTGTAAGATATTTCATCACACTTGTTACAGTACATAGAAAACCACAAATTGTTTCTAAAGCAGAACAGGTTATCCCTGAAAAAACATGATAAAATGAGGAAAATGAAACTCAAGCTGCTGTACCTGTACAGAATGAGCCATATGTACAAAGGGAAAATCTCAGCCTAGTATGTTGAAACATGCAGGTGAAAACTGATGTTCCTATTAAAGCAAAAGTTCATTGAGAATACATAACCTGCTCTAGATCAGTAGGTTTTTGTGGAGAAGCACTTCAGGAACTATCACTGTCTGGAAGAACTCAGTTATATACAGAACAGTTTAAAGAATTCCTCTTGATTCTTTGCTTCAAGAGCATCCTTTTTCATTTTTGTATTCAATGTATATTTTCAGGTACTTGTCAGTGCTAACAATGGACGCTCACTACAGGGAGTGAGTCGATTCTGTGCTGTACCTGTGTTACTCGCAGACATTGGACAGCATATGCTATAGCAGTTGGGCACCTCTCAGCTTTTCTGTTGCTAGTGGATTCCTGACCATTACCAGAAACTACGAGATACCTCCACCTTCAGGCCTCTGAAGTCCATCATTTGGCTAATTCCGTAAACTAACTTATTATTTATAAATAATCTCATTTACTTGACTACTTTTGTTTATTTTTTCTGTTATGTTTTCTTGCCTCCCCTCATGATACAATCCCCAGCAGAACTGCTCTATTTGATAGCATTATGGGCAGGATAGCCTCTCTGTTTCTATTTTCAGTCCTGTGTGTAGCGCTATGCCAGGGGAACCTCTTTTGCAATTCCACTTAGAAAATAATTGTGACACAGATTGGCTTTACCCATGTTACCTTACCTTGCTTATTTTATATTTTTTCTGAAGATTGCATGTTCTTACACATCTGTGTTCCATTTATGATTGCTCTCTGACCATTTCATACTTTCCTAAGTTTCTTCCATTTTATTGTCAGAACTGTTTGGTTTAGCATCGTAATGTTGAAATTCCATCTGGGATTAAGATTTTGAGTAGTTTGAAAGGAGACTTTGCAGCCGAGCCTGTTTTTCTATATAGGCTTTTATAACACTCTGGAAAACTGAATCCTAAATCTCTGACTGACATATCTTCACTGCTCAACTAGCATGAATTCCTTGAAAATGGTAGCAGTAGCTTAGAAGTATTATAACTTGTGTAACTTTTCCTGAAGTTGAAATCTAAATGCCTCTACAATAGCTTAAATATACATGAATGTGGCTGATACATTTTATTGTCTTCCATATCAGTGCACGTTGCAACAATCTAAGAATTGCTGTAATTAGACTAGCAGAAGCATTAATTTCTTTGCTGCATGCTTCAGAAATAGTTTGAACTATGCTGTGTGAACTTTTGTGTGCATTTTATCTCAGCACTGGAATAACGTAAAATTCCAGCAGAGGGAACCCTCATACCTTATAATGCACATTTTGTGTTTGTAGGAGTCTTTTGTTCCTGGGTAAATATTTTGTTCTTAGAGAAATTTTTGGCTTTTCAGTCTACAAAAAAAGTAAATTGTAAAATACTGGACTTCAAAATAGCATGTAACTTGTAAAAAAGGTGTTTAGGTTTTTCCATTGTCTTAGGACCAATTGAAAATTTGAAAACAAAATTTGAAAAAGAAAATAAGGGGTATTGTACTAGGGAAATATAATTTATAGCATCAAATAATTATCAAAGAAAAGCTATCAGTTCTCTAAATGAAATATAAAAACTACTTCTTTACCTACCTACTGGTCAGACTGTTCTTCTTTTTTTTTGCATGTTTTCATGTTTGAAATCTAGGACCTACATTTTAAATTTCAGTTTTAAAAGAAGGCCCTAAGAATTTATATTGGTCACACTTCTTCCAGCTGTGATAGACTGTGTTTAGTTTTAGCACTGCAGATGAGCCAAGTTGTCTAGGTAACAACCTATTCCCGTAGATTTACTGAGCATATTTTAAGTATTTTTTTATATTATTTCAAACCTTTTTTAATCAGATCAAAGTAGAGCCTGTGGAGACACTAAAGATATAGCCATAAACCTGAAATATATAACATCTTTTTGTTGACTTATGCGTAATTTTAGTAACTGTACAAGCTTCTTTATATACTGTATTTTGACTACACTGGTGCTTATGTTCAGTACAGGAAAAGACTAAAGTGAGGCCTATAGGATGCTCAGACATTTTGTGGCTGTTTTTTTGCTGTTTCACCAGTACAGTTAAATGCAAAATGTACTGGATCCATCATTGGAATTCCTTCATTCATGCTGTCAACCACTCAGTCCTTGGGCCTGTCCAAGATGCTGACCCTGTTTCCTAGGTGATCCAGGCTGAGGTTCAGTAGCAGAGCATGTGCACGTGCACACGCAAGCATACACATACACACATATGCACAGAATAGAGAGCACGCTTGCACAGAGCGTAGGTAGAAATAGAGTTTAATGGAGAGGCCAGGTACAGTGCTTGGCCACGCAACAATACTGACCTGCAGCCTGCCCCCTTTTAGTTCCTCCTTCTCTTCAATTTTCCATGTCTGCTCCTCCCCAATCCACCTTGATCCCTGCCACTGCCTTTGTCCATTTCCCTAAACATCCCACAGTAAGCTCTGCACATTCTAGGAATCCTCTCAAAATGCCCCATAAGTCATCTCATGCAGTCCCACAAGCCTCCTCAAATATCCCATACGAAGTTTGGTCTTTTCTATGAGAGCCCTGATCATGTTGTTTGCCTTCATACCAGTTACAAAGTGCTGGCTGACCCGTTCGGTCGCTGAACAGATGGTTCCTGACTGGCCCATCAGGCAGTGAGAGTTTTGGTCTTTGCTATTGTCTCGGTTATCTGCTGCTTGTTAGGGTTTGTGTACCTCTGTCTTCGATTTATAGCTTTTTGTGTTCCTTGTCGTTATCTCTTATGCTGAATAGCCATTAACTAAATACCTTTCTGAACCAGATACCCTTACAATCCAGATAACTTTACGTTGTGCATTTCAGCCATACATGTACTGCAGAGGAAATGCTGAGTAAATTCTTTCTCTGTGTCATCGTAAAATTGTAAAAATTCTACAGTCCATCAGGTCCTGTGAAATGAAATGAAGAAATTATACATCCAGGGTTAGTCGGTTGATTTAGGCATTCACAGAAGCATTAACTGCTGCTTTTTACTTAGTGAGGTGGTTCCTGTATCTGACACTGTAGTTTTGCATGTTCTTTTGCATTCTGTGCCACAAAATGAAAAAATTTCTAGCCTTAGTCCTAGGCACGATAACAAATGGAAAAGTGTGAACTACGAAATAAATATTAGTGCATTATGTATAGAATTATATGAGGAAATAGAGCTGGAAGAGGATTGAAGAGGCCATCTGGTCTATTCTGCTGCCCCAACTCAGGCTTGACTCCATTTGAACTTTTCATTCATAGTAGCCTGGTTATCGTGTAATTAAAAAGCTCAAATTACAAAGCTTTTCTATAACCTCCACATCTTATCTATTCCAATCTCAACTATTCTTTTTGTATGAAAGTTT
This sequence comes from Burhinus bistriatus, assembly GCA_013397275.1. NCBI lineage: Eukaryota > Metazoa > Chordata > Aves > Charadriiformes > Burhinidae > Burhinus > Burhinus bistriatus. The sequence continues at coordinate 164,979 of VYXH01005872.1, read as the reverse complement.
CTCTTACATTCTGAAGAAAATCTCCCTTAATTCGGTTTTAAATAAATTACAATAACCCTCAGCCTTTTATTCTGTTGTTGAATTAGTGCTGCTCTTTAGATTGTTGATGTGAAAGTATCCACACTGATGCTGTGAAAGGAAGGCTTAGCTCTTGTAATTTTTGACAAAAGACTTAAGTAGCAGAGAGCTGTATCAAGACCAAAAAAAAA
>VYXH01005872.1:137094-164740 GCA_013397275.1 Burhinus bistriatus | reverse complement strand
AAAAAAGAGTAGCTTCTACTCTGTTGATGCAATTGGGTTTCAATTCTAAGCTGGGTATCTAAAGAAACAGAGTTTATGTAATCATTGTACTCGTTTTTCTGTCACTCTGCTAAATACAAAATCTTGTAATGCAAAAAAGAAACACACCTTATAAGTAAAGCCAAGACTTTATTGTTGGTATAATTGAAATCTCAACAGAATAATCAAAAGAATTGTTACATCTAATTAATGCAGGAAAAAAGGAAGAAAATAAAGAAAATAATATTACTACAAATACATCTCAGTAATAATAATATGCTTTAAATTGTTATGCACACCCATCCACTGCCCTTCTGGGTCCTGGATCAACGGGTCCAGTCTTTCTCACCCAGAAGGCAGGGAGCAGGGCGTTGCAAAAGGGTTCGGTGTCCCATGTTCTTTGCTGGCAGGAGTGATGTCGATGGTGGGGTTTCTTACCCTTTGCCAGGGAAGTATCATGTTGATGGTTTCTTCTTCACTCTGGGTTCACTTTGGGTTGTTTTCATGTTTTCTGACACAGATTTGCACCCTGTTCTTTGTTAATGTCTGCAACATCACATTACATCCAAATTTTGTATGTAAACTCTTTTACAGATATTAGATGCTTTTTCTTTGCTCTTTGTGACCCCTAAAAACCAGTTTTGTCCAGCTCCATATGTCCATTTCTTTAACTGGCTATTGATGAATTGTCTACATCCCTGAGGTCTCCAGTGCTACCCTGTGGCCTGTTTCTTACCATCCCCATGCTTGTACTCCTCTACACTGCGTCCTGTGTTCCCGCTGTCATACCATCCCTGTGCTGCTCTACCACTACATCATTATGCTTGAGTGGTAAATATTTCACTCTACACAGAGAAATTGCTTATTACTCAATCTATAGAAAAGCTATGATTGTACCATCGAAAGATAAGCAAAAATAAAACTAATTAGGCATAGCAACCTGTTCAAGTAGAAAAATTGCTGTTCATAGAATCATAGAATGGTTAGAGTTGGAAGGGACCTTAAAGATCGACTAGTTCCAACACCCCTGTCACAGGAAAGGACACCTTCCACTAGACCAGGTTGCTCAAAGCCTCATCCAACCTGGCCTTGAACACTTCCAGGGATGGGGCCTCCACAGCTTCTCTGGGCAACATGTTTCACTGTCTCACCACCCTCACAGTAAAGAATTTCTTCCTAATATCTAGTCTAATTCTACCCTCTTTCAGTTTAAAACCGTTACCCCTCATCCTATCACTATAATACCTGATAAAGAGTCTCTCCCCATCTTTCCTGTAGGCCCCCTTTAGGTACTGGAAGGCTGCTGTAAGGTTTCCCCGGAGCCTTCTCTTCTCCAGGCTGAACAACCCCAACTCTCTCAGCCTGTCTTAATAGGGGAGGTGCTCCAGCCCTCGGATCATCTTTGTGGTCCTCCTTTGGACTGACTCCAACAGGTCCATGTCCTTCTTTCGGGGGCCCCAGACCGGAGTAGAGGGGCAGGAGTTACATCTAAACAAGCTAAAACAAAATTCCAGGCAGGCCAAGTTCAAACAAAGCCTGCTAAGCCTCAGACCTGGGACCTTGAATAGCCATTCAAGGCCCGTAGCCTTTTTCTAGCAATGGCAGTAATATATTTATGGGGCTGTTGGGCTACGAGGACCTTCACTTACTAGCTTTTGAATTTCAACTTGAAGGTTAGAAATTCAGAAACGTGACAAGAGAGAAAATTACCAATAATACCCAGTGAGAAAAGAATTATATAGGAACTACAAAAGTATGCGTCCTCCTTAGCCTGCTGGGTGACCACGTGTGCTTGCCAGGCATTCAGTGTGTGCGCAGCTCTGAACCAGCCTCTGGGTGTGTGGAAGCCAGCGAGGACATTTACACAAAGCTAGTGCTAGTGCTTTGTGTAAATGTCAGTACAGCTTGGGAGAACTAGAGTTAGGTTACTCAAGCTACTGCAAGAAGAAGGGGACATAGGAAACCAGACACTTATCAACATGAAACTGGAATATAATGTCTTTCTTTGAAAGTATATATAGTGTGAAACTGAGACTCAGATCACCTCCTGCTTCAGGAAACCCAACAGTACCTTTAAAAAAATAAATTTTTTTACAGAGAACTTCTTTCACAGTTCTTTGTTGCTTGCCTCTGAAGTGGCTACATCAGCCATCCCAAATACAATTTAAGGTACTGATTATGACAGTATCTGATTGCTTCATCATCATCAATGCACTTTTTTTTACATAATTCCCGTGGTAGAGAGAAAAGCTATTATTCTGATTTTTGGGATGGGTATCTTAATCATGGCTCCTCAAAGATTCTGCAGGAGTGTAACTAGCTGCCATTCTAAAGGAAACAGATACTTAGAGGCTTTTGACTTGTCCAAAGTCATGCGGAAACCGAACCCAGGTTCTACATCCCACGTTAAGCAGTAAACGTTTTCTTCCCACGCACAGATATCTCTCTTTATATTCTTTTCACTTTCAGAGGAGCTGTACTTCTTGTGCTTTCTCATGTCCCTCATTGCACAGGCACTGCTAGGGGAAGGAAATTTCACAGCTCCATAAAAAGGATAATACAAGTAACGACTGTTGAATGTATTCTTCTATAATGGACTTCATGAGACCCGGTATGGTGCATTCCTAATTTTTTTTTTTTTTTTCTCAACATTATGGAAAAAGACAACTTTGTTCAGTTAAAAAAGCAGTATGAATGATAGTAGAAGCTGAATCCTCCATTGAGCCTTCCTCTGAAACTAGCAAATTGCTAATGAGTTTTTTCCATGAGCAGCAGAGTTAAGGAAACATGATCTTTTACAGATTTTTGCATTTTCTTTCTCATAATTACTCTGAGCTCTTCCATGACACTTTCAAGACACTTTCTTGGCCATGTTCTGTAGTAACTCTGGTTTCTGCTGTACCTCTAGGTGCTCACATATCCTACAGCTACTGTCTAGGCAATGTCTAGCCACACATGCTGTCTTTAGCTCTGGGTTGCATGTGTGGATTGTTTGCTGATACATTTTAAGCTCATGATCTCATCCACAGAATTCTTTCCTTCTACGGGATTATTCAATTTTTCTCTCTTCCTTTTCAAGCCACTGATTTTTTGTAAAGCTTGCAAGCTCTTTAGATCTTTTAGGACTCTTCTCCCTACCCAGTATGTTTGAAATTAGCTTGAAATGGTTATCAGAGGACTTCCACGTACACAGATGGACTTGCACATGGTACAATCACATAAACCTCATTTTCTGAACTGAGGAAGAAACAAGTAATGCTTTTGAAAAAGTAAACCACACACACACACACACAAAAGAATATCCGTATGAAAAGAGCAATAGTTTTTTTATAACCCTTCATCTAGCACATCTGGCGCTGTGCTGTAGATAGAAAGATAATGTATATAAAGGTAACTGAAATTAGTCCTGCAAAAATTCTGTTCTGAATCATTTTAAGCCTGCAGTGGTGTTTCTAAAACACTGTTGAATCATTAAGAAGCAAAATCTTTCCTAAAGTTGTAAACTCTCTTTTCCCCTTATTCCCTCCGTCTCTCACAGCATCACAACCTTGAGCGGATAAAACTTAGGTACTTGAACTGGGACTTGAAATTGCCTCATACCCATTTTTACCATTTTTCAGTTGCAACGGCATTTGTGTTTTATGAAGCTCTGAGGCTTCGCTATTTCAGCAAGTACAGGAAAATACTGACTTCATAGAATTCCCAGACTAGTACACAAAGAAACAGGAAAGGCCAATGAGGCAGAAATGCGTTACCTAAAGGCAAGTCAGATTTTCAAAGACATTCTCTCTCTCTTTCTCACACACAAATCCACACATACTCACATTCATCACACAAACCTTGTGTCTGTAGACTTTGAGTACTAATATCAAGGAGTACTATGATCTAAAGAACCTCAGTACGCTGGCTGAAAACTCCTGGGAGGCTAAATAATCATTAATATAAAAGAGGTCATAATATGCCTAGCTACTGAGAGGATTGTAGTATTCAAGGGCACAAGTGTATTTTGCCAAAGCAAATTTTGCAACTGAAAATGATAATTTTACACAGTTGAAATTTTCTGTTCAAAAAGAAAAATATTAATTTCTGGATACTTTTTATTTTCTACAGGGAAAATGTAAATGTAATAATTTGCCTTGACTTTGTTGATCTGATTCAGAATCTTTTTCATCTCGTTGGACTGAGCCAATGCATTTAATTATGAGTTGATTCGAGAAAACAGTTGCAAAATACATGGATCAATTACAATGCTCTGTCAGCAAACTGCCTTTCAGCTACTGTAAACTCTGCTTCCAGACTGGCTGTATTGGCCAGTCTTTCTGGAGAATGATAGCTGACATAATGCACACAGATATCATTCTGAGTTGCGTGATGCTGAGTAAAAGATGTAAATAAGCACAGGAAAAAGTGGGACATGGAATTTCCAACTAAAATTCAGATAAAACAAGTGCCAATATGGAGCAAATAATTTTGTTATGTAACTGGCTCAAAATGAATCATTCAGGTCGATTCAATAAACTGACGCAAGGCTCTTTTTTTTTGGTTCCCCCCCCGGAAACTGAATAATACAGATTTGGCTGGGGAGATAATCAATCAGGAGAAATGAAAATCAGTCCACTCCTTTGGTTAGCATGGCTGTTTAATGATCTGACTGCTTAACTGTGCTGTATGAAGTTGTCTATGATGTTAATTGTATCTATAACTGCACACTAAATGATGTCTGCACACTTCGTCTAAAAGAATTACGGGAGAAGAAGTCACCTGTTTGGCTTTCATCACAAAAAAAAAAATAAAAAAAAAAATTAAGGAAGCAAAATGATTAAAAAACAAAGCAAAGAGGTGAGTAATGGTTAAATTTTGTTATAATAGGTGAAATATGAGAAAAGAAAAATATTACATTACAGTTTGGTGGGTGAAGAATTTCATCTATGAAACTGATCCTATGTTATCTTCACCTGGAGCCTCAGTGTGAGATACTGAGTAAAACGAGTATGTAACTACCACTAAAAATTAACCTCACTCAATTCATGCCTGCTCTTTTAAAGATTCAGTGTATGTGATGAATGTGGACACTAGAGGGAAGCACTTAACTGAGCAATAGCAGTTTATGGCCCTGAAGAGAAAACGAGAGCAACCAGTGTACTGATGGACTCTTTTTCATTTAATGGCAACATTAAAATTTTTCAGGGAGAAAACACAATTAGTGGACTAAGGAAATGAATGTAGGTTATGAGTCTTATTCTTCCTGTAATGGATATAAATGTACTTTAAAACTTCAGTCACTGTAATGGATCATGGACAACCGAGCAAATTATATATTAAACTAATCACACGTAATGCTTATATGTCACGGTTTCATCTTTTCTTCCTTTCTCCTGCAACTGATGTTTCCTAATTTAAAAATGTTCCTTCTTTAGTATAAGTGAAAGGAAAAAATCTTTAGGGTCTGATTCACTACCTTCTGTAGCTTTTATTTCTGGCCTGACATGGTAAAGGAAAGTCTTGTCTAAAGAAGCTTTTTTACTTTGTGCCAGAGTTAATGACTATAACATATTGGATCTCATGCACAATTCATGAGAGCTGATTTAGCATTAATGCAGGTGCATAGAATGGCTAAAGCCGTTCACCTGCTCTCCCCGATGGAGGCAAAACGCTGCCATGATTTCTAACAAGGAGAAATTGGAGAAATGAATCAGGCAGATAAAATAGATGATGTATATATAAATGTGACTTAAAATGCATTGTAAATTATTTGTATATAGGTAGTCAAATGCCTTTCTCTAGTGGCAGGCTAATCTAGTCAATGCTAAAACACTAGGCTAGATTGTCATCCTGTTGGCAGCCCTCTGAAGCAAACTGGGACTTGATCCTTCTGCCAGTGGAATCATTGGCAGGCAATCATATGCACAATATGCTGCTTCAAATGCAATCAGAGAAGTGTGCATGTGACTTAGCTGGGTATAACTCTCCCCCTGATAATCAGCTGCTAACTTATAATCACTTGATAACTTGTCACTTCTCTAACTAATTTTCTTGTAATATGTAGAAAGAAATTCTAACAAAGTAAGATTTTTTCCCCCATGCTTATTGAAAATAGATTTTGATCTGTTGGTTTCAGTAGCCTTCAAATCTGCTATCAAAATTGGTTTTCTCTTAAACTGGTTGCATTATAGAGTTATTGCATTTATAGGAATTAATTTTTTTTCTTCCAAAGTTAATACTGACAGGCATTTACCATTCCTAAATCCTGCAAGCCTGTATAAAGTGCTCAGTCACTATTTCCTGTTTAGTCTCTCATTTCAGCTTTTTAGCTTTTGCCCTGCTGAGGAAATACGTTAACAGGGAAAAGTAGGCCTAAACACTTGGAGTCTATATGGCTTGCTTAGGCTAGAAGTTTAACTTTCCATTCAGTGAAAAAGGCTCAGGGGGAATCCTATCAATGTACATAAAGACCCGAAGGGAGGATTTAAAGAAGATGGAGCCAGGCCCAGTGACAGCACCAGAGGTACTGGGCACCAACTGAAACACAGGAGGTTCCCTCTGAACGTCAGGAAACACTTATTCACTGTGAAGGTGACTGAGCACTGGCACAAGGTGCCCAGGGGCATGGTGGAGTCTCCATCTTTGGAGATATTCAAAAGCTGTCTGGACATGGTCCTGAGCAACCTGCTCTGGCTGACCCTCTGATGAGTAGCAGTGTTGGGCTACACACTCATGAGAGGGCCCCACCAACCACAACTATACTGTGATTCTGAGATTCTGTGAAATGTCCTATCTTTAATAAATTATCACCTAGAAACTATTTATAGGAATATTTATATAAGAAAAATGTACATTATTTTAAACTGTAACACAGATGTGTAATATTAGACTGATACATTTTAGTAGCAAACAGCTCATTATTCTTCTCAATTTTCACATAAAATTGGTTTGCATGGTATTAAAATTTTCAAAAATGTTATACCTCTATTTGGGATAAATTTCGAAACTCTTACTATAGGTTAGTAGGGTCTTTTCCCCAGACTCACATTTTTATAATCACTTAATCTCCCTGACTACCAAATAGTCATTCCAAACTTTTCTGACAGATAAAATTTAGAAACTAATTCACCTTTCAGCGTCTACAAAATTCTGTGCCACTGGTTTCAAGGAAACTTGCATTTGATGCCGTTGGTTATTTAAAATGAGCAACTAGATCAAAAGATTCACACACCATCCATAAGCCACATTATAGAAACTATTTTAAAGCTACCAGGTAACTTGTTTATCTGTCTGAAGTATGCATTGATACAGCTTTGCCAACTAACACTGTTTTTTGCAACAGATGATGCTACAGGTCTATAGAGGTCTGCACAGTCTTCCAGAGAGTACAGATTTGTACAGAGAATTTGCCCATGGTATGCTGTACATGTGCTACTATACTGACAGCCGGAGAGGTGTCAAAGAAGGTAGAGAGAGATAGAAGTGTCTCACAAGAGAAGACACTCTTTATTGGAAAGTCTAATGGATCCAGAGAATGGTAAAGCATTGTTGTAGCAACATCTAGACGTGTTTAATACAGAAGGCAGTGTGTATATATACACACTGGTGGTTGATTGTGGTAGATCTAGCTTAATCTTCATGATCTACATAAGTCACACATACAGCAGGACATATTAATAACATTACTATTGTGACCATGACTTCCGTCACCTCTGTATCATTTTCCTGGGCCAAAAAAAGGTGCAAAAAGACAAGATGATATCACCAATTTGTGAGTTCTGAGCAAGCAAGTCCTTAAATCTTTATTTCAGATTACAGCTTCATTTCCTTTCCTATCAATTTAACTTCTAATTCCATTTTACTGTTCTTCCATCTCTTAGTTTCCTTCTGTACAATAAGAACTCAGTCAACCAAACACATGCAGCTGTTTGCTGTGACCAGTCTAGTAGCCTGAAAGTAAGTCCCTGGCGGCCTGGTCTGTTGTGAAAGATTAAGAAGGAATTTACAGTCAGGAGAGTAAAGGACTAGCTTAAGTGTCAGGCTTTGATTTATGCACTAAACCTTTTAGAAGAATATGTCTCACCTAGTGGAAACTAACCTTTAGTCAGGAGAGAGTGTTATATTTCCCCACTTTTTGTTTGTCTTTCTCTTTTGTTAGTCTTGTTCAATACATTCATCAACAACCTGGATGAGGGGACAGAGTGTACCCTCAGCAAGTTTGCTGATGACACAAAGCTGGAAGGATTGGCGAGACCTTGACAGGCTAGAGTGTTGGGCGGAGAGGAACCTAATGAAGTTCAACAAGGGCAAGTGTAGGGTCCTGCACCTGGGGAGGAATAACCCCATGCACCGGTACAGGTTAGGGGCTGACCTGCTGGAAAGCAGCTCTGCGGAGAAGGACCTGGGAATCCTGGTGGACTAGTTGACCATAAGCCAGCAATGTGCCCTTGTGGCCAAGAAGTCCAATGATCTCCTGGGGTGCATTAAAAAGAGCATGGCCAGCAGGTCACGGGAGGTTATCCTCCCCATCTACTCTGCCGTGTTGAGGCCACATCTGGAGTACTGTGTCCAGTTCTGGGCTCCCCAGTTCAGAAAGACAAGGAGTTACTGGAGAGAGTCCAACGGAGGGCTACAAAGATGATGAAGGGACTGGAGCACCTCTCTTATGAGGAAAGGCTGAGAGACCTGGGTCTGTTTAGCCTGGAGAAGAGAAGACTGAGAGGGGATCTTATCAATGCTTATAAATACCTAAAGGGCAGGTGTCAAGAGGATGGGGCTAGACTTTTTTCAATGATGCTCAGTGACAGTATGAGGGGCAACGGGCACAAGCTGGAACACAGGAAATTCCATCTCAACGTGAGAAAAAACTTCTTTACTTTGAGGGTGCCAGAGCACTGCAACAGGCTGCCCAGAGAGGCTGTGGAAACTCCTTCTCTGGAGATGTTCAAAACCCGCTGGATGCCATCCTGTGCAACCTGCTCTAGGTGAACCTGCTTTGACAGGGGGGTTGGGCTAGGTGATCTCTGAAGGTCCCTTCCAACCCCTGTGATTCTGTGATTCTCTGATTCTGTGATTTCTCTTGATATCCTGTGCATAAACTGAGCTTCAAGTTTGAGGTTTCAAATTGAGATTGAAATGAATAACTACTTGATTCTTTCTAGTGCGCTATATGGCAATCAAATCAAGGGAATACATTAAGAGAGTAACATTTCAATACATCAAGACTGAAATTTCAAAGCCTAGATAACAGAGTGGTAATACTGGAGTTACAGTAGCGATCACCCAACTAAGAGTCCTGAGACGGCATTGCACAGGCAACACTGTGCTTATATTTTGCTGAGGAAAATTGTATGGATAGCCTAAAATAGTTATCCAAAAGTAGCTGTCTATTTTAAGGTTGACTGAACAGACCTGTAGGTTTACCTAAATTATTTGTTTAGATCTCTATTGATTTTAATGGGAATTTAGCTTGCATGTAAACATCTAGATTTAGATGTCTAAATCTGTGAGCTGTACCACTCAGGATGACTATATTGTAATAAAAAGACACCCAAGCTAGCTTTAAACTGTCCAGCTTGGGTAAGTCCAGTCTAATTTCACAGCAACTTAGAATTTAGCTCAGAATAATATCCTACCGTGAAGTGTGACTATAGTATAGGCTATTGTGAAGACCTGCAGTAATTTACTTTGGGTAATAAAAGTTTTAGCATTGACTTAAATGGGATGTTATTTGGTAACCAAGCTGTTTACCAAGCTGTGCTGTGCAACCTTATGCAAAAATTATTTATTCCTTGTGCATTAGTGCTAGGGATATAGAATGATTTCAGCAGGCGAAATCCTGGCCACTTTGATGAAAGAATGACATTCTGTAATGACATTGTAATAATCTTTATTTCATCTTTTATTCTGTAATATTGCTTCATTTGCTTGCATGGACTTTGAACTTCACTGAGGTCATGCGGTGACACATAGCTCGTTACCATGGCTGGCTTTGTTAAATCATAATTTATAGTGCATTCAAATAGTTATTCTTGCCTTAAATGTGCAACATTACAGTTACTGCCACATTTATTCTGCCACCATGCTTGGTTTTGGTAACTTTTCTGAGTAACTTTTTGTTACAATCTTCTCTAGTATTAATTAAGAGATGGCTCTGGGGAGACTGTATTGCAGCTTTTCAATACTTAAAGGGGGCTTATAGAAAAGACTGAGGGAGACTTTTTACCGGGGTCTCTACTGATAGGACAAGCGGTAATGGTTTTAAACTAAAAGGGGGTAGATTTATATTAGCTATAAGGAAGAAATTCTTTACTCTGAGGGTGGTGAGACACTGAAACAGGTTGCCCAAAGAAGTTGTGGATGCCCCAACCCTGGAGGTGTTCAAGGCCAGGTTGGATGGGGCTTTGATCAGCCTGATCTAGTGGAAGATGTCCCTGCCCGTGGCAGGTGGGTTGGAATGGCTCTGTGATTCTACGAATCTATGAGTATGTTTATATTTGAATTCTAAACCATTAATAATGTAAATTGTTTTAGCGAAGCAGAACTGTAGACAGTTTTAAATATCCCTCTCTCTTATTTTTTGCTCTGTAACAAAACTGCTTTCTCTTATTCAGGGATTTTTCCTTGGAGATTAATTTGACCTTTCATTGGACTGAAGTGAAGTAAAGCAAGAACATTCTTGTAAGGTGTCACAGAAATTAAAAAGTAACCACTTTACAGATATTCTCCTTCAGCGATCCTCAGTCACTCCTTTTGTTTTTTATATTTGAAATAGCCAATTTCAGGTAACTGTCCTAAATTTAACAATTCATATTTTCTTTACTTTTTGGCAAATGAATTAAAAATAAACACTTAATCTCTTTTAAGAGATTATCTTAAAAGCAGCTTTTTTGGCTAGGACATCTTTTAGATTAATTTGGAATTCTCCAAATTTTACTTTTAGTAGGTTCTTGTCGGTTCTGTTACTGATAATAGGATCACACTACACTCCCAGACTTCACTGAAGGGACCATAGGTGGCCACTATTAGTGGACAGTTATGCAAAATGCTTGCAGAATTCTGGCACTAGGCAAGCATGAGGGGCCGGAAAGGGTGTGCACAGAGCAGGCTACCTCTATGCTATCATCTGAGACTATCAGTTGCAACCTAGAGTGCTATTCTGGCTCTTGACAGTATTCTGGACAGTATTCTGGACAGTATTACTAGTGACTGGCTAGTAATTAGTGACTAAATTAAGCTTCTATTAAAAAAGGTTATGGTTCAAACTAAAATGACCTGGTTTTCCACGCTGAGATTTGGGGTTTTTTTATATATTTAGCAATCCACTTCAGAATATACCCCCTAGTATGACTGTGGATATACAGTGAGGCATTGAATTTTTATTTTATACCACTGTGAAGAATAATTTGTTTTGTTTTGTTTTGTTTTTTAAAATCCCAGGACCTATTCACATTAGCTGCTAAGAAGAATTTTCTAACCTCAAATGATGCCAACAACAGTTAAAATTCATTATTAACTACCTGTGCGGTGTTATGCCAAGAGGCACATCTGATACTGAGGTTCTGCCCTGTTACATCCTGTATGCAAAAGTGACAGTTCTTGTTTAAAAACTACACAGTAAATACACAAAACAGACAGAATGAGAAGCAGATTACTGGTAAAAAAAGATTAAAAGTGGAAGTCACCATGAGTAAATATAGATGTCTAAAAGGTACAGATATTGCCTAATACATGTCATCAATAGAGCAATGAAGTCTAAAATAGCATTCTTGATTTTTTTTGTAGCATTTAGACTTCCAGAGCCATATAGCAGGTTAGCAGGAAAGCCAAGAGTAGATTCTAGGAACAGGAGTCACCTCATCTTCCTTAAGTACATGTAACATAGGCAGCTATTTCTGAACTTTCCTTTATATTCATTATAGAGAAAGGGACTTTTATAGGATTCAATCCAGCTGATGTATTTAAAATGTCTGTTTTAGAGTTAAAGGAATTCTGTCTTAGACTTCATAGTCTATAGTGACTAGATTTCTACTGATTATACATGGAGACTGGGATGACTCAGATAAAGAGCAGACGTCTGCATTTCATCAGATGTATTCTACCCTAAATCTTTTGACTAAAGGAACAGTGCTTTTCTCTCCAGACCATGAAGTCATTCTGAATAAGAAGATAAAGCAAATCTAAGTAACTGCTCTGCATTCCAGAATAAGTTCAAATAAACCTTTTCCTCTTCACTTAGTTATGCCAAATATGGTGGCTTTGAAATTCTGGAGATACCTGACTCAACCAACTGTTTTGTATACTCATCATCAATACAGTTCTGTATTCTACCATCCTATTATTCCAGGCAAGGCACAGGATTTCAGAATGGACCATCACACGGGTACATTATTTACAGTCTCACATTATCTTATTTGCATATAAACTACCCCAATAAACCAGTGCCTAGTGAAGGAGGTCCCAAAATATCAGACATATGCATAGTTTCAGTTACTGACTTCTTATAAAAATCCCTTCAACCAGAAAAGAGTTCCAGGGATTCTAACTTGTAATTTGTATTCCTATTATATTTAATAACTCTTTATACAATCCATCTAGGTCAGTTTAAATGAATGCCTTGTTGCTACTTAGATGATTATGGGTTGCAATTCATTTAACGTGCCCAACGATTCATGTTTAATTTATTGAATTTAATGCAATATCTGAGTGACCTATGCATGTGTAGTACTTCAAATGCCTGCACACTGGCACACACAGCCCTCTGCAGTATTTTGCTTAAGTAATCAGTTTATCAATGTGTTAGCGTTTGAGATACCGTGTGGGCTCTTTATGCCACTGTTTAATTTAGTGCTGCTTGCAGTAATGAGTCTGTCTGGGTTGACTGGCTACCTCTCAGGAGTTCTGTGGCGTTTATGCCAGCAGTAATGGTTCAAAATGTGTCCAGTTCTATGATTTGTTACCTGGGCATCTGGCATGAGCCACTGGCTTGTTTGCATCTCATTGTGTTTTTGTGTTGGGAAACTAGTTAATGAGTGCCCTTTGTTTACAGCTGGAGGTATGAATCTTCCTTCAATACCTGACAAGTCAAACTCAAACGGCATTTGTAAGTAATAATATCTTTTGTAGAAATGATCTTTCTGTATGATAAGGATCTGTAGGGTATACCTGTATCATTCCCTGAGTCTTCTGTAGTGAAGTTTTTCATTAATGTGAGGAGAGTGGAGACTGCCTCAGAGACATTTGAGCTCTCTTAAAATCCAGAAGTTCAGGTCATTACTTTTGGCAGACCTGTATTTTTATGCTGCCTGTTAGCCTATTGTGTGTTCTGTTCCTGATAAAAGATTGCGCTTTCAGTTCTCATCATGGTACCAAATCCTTGCAAGACAGGGGCAATGAAATTACTGAAGAAAAATTCTGTTGGCCTGATGAAATCCACATTACCAACAATGTTTTTTACCTTAATCACATTCCTTTCGTACCTCTAAATCACAGTACCCAAGCTGGTGCTTGATATCTATGATATCAAGTAAGGGGAAATCCGTATGACATTCTTACAACCCAGTTCCAGATTTTTTTCTAACCTCTGTCTACATGACCAAATTCTGCTTCTAGCATTCACCAAATCCTGTGATTTTTTTTTTTTTGTTATACACATTTTTCTGGGTTTTAAGTCCTTATAGTAAGGTAACAGAAGCAGGACCTCACTGTAAACAGCTTTATTTCTGGCTTCTGTTGAAGTACCTCAGAAAACTAGTCATCTGTGAGAAACTAGTTCAGAAACTAGTGATCTGCAAGATTTTTTATGTTCCATCTGCTAAATATTTGGATTCTAAACAGTGAAATATAGTCCAATGTACTTTTTCTGCCCAAATAATTCCCAAGTAAAAATCAACGTGCGCTGTAGTGACTACTGAGATGCACTGGTTTTAATTTCCTGTTAACAAAGAGACCCCAAATCCCCAAGGAGCAATGGTAATTCCATACTTAGATCTACACAACTTAGTTACACTAAATTACACTCCATAGTGGGTCAGAAAATATTAAGGTCAACGTGGTATGGTTGACTGTCAGCACATCAAAAACATTCAAATGTAGGCTAGAAAGATGCCTAGCAGAGGCATCTAGCAGAAAGATCCTAGATCAGTTTCTTTTTTAAAAAAATATAAATTTAGTGCAAATACGTTTATTGGCCCCATAAACATTTAAAGCTTATAAAGCTAAGCTATCAACTTTATAGGAGAAGAATTTGCTGGCATAGCAAACTTTTACACTGAGTGCTAGTTTATTTCCAGGATCCTCGGAACACTTGTCTAGCAGAGGTAAAATGGCATAGTTCGATCATTGGAGTTATGATTTATGTCAACTGATATGCCAACCCTTGACTTGTATTTATTTCTATAGGTATCCATTTGTTTTAGAAACATTTCAAATGCTATACAAATTCATCTGTCCAAAATCAAACTGAAGTAACATAAACCCATAACCAACCACCTACACATAGTCCAAGATTGAAATGACTCCCTAGTCTTTAGCTGTGGTCACTCTGAGAGAAAAAGTGGGTTGCCTTGTAGAAAACCCCTAAGAGATAAAAAAAAAAAATAAATCTTGTTGCCTTAAACGTATAATGTAGTTAAATGATAAGAGGTTAACAACAAAATTTAGTGACATTGATGCTCTTGGGGACTAAGAATTCCATCTTGGACATGATAATTGATAGTAAAATCACAAATATGTCCCTGTGAAAGTTGATTTTGATGCCATTTTGCAATCTTTTTAATTTATTTCAAGGAAAAACAGGTTTATGCTCACATGTCTCCAGGGCATACCTCTTGCCCACCTTATGCAGATTTGTTAACTGTTCCCCTACAATGTCTTGCTGACTCTCCTGTCCATTCCCAAATCTGGGTTCTGCAGATTTAGGGTTCCATGTAAATATATGGAAAGATTTAGGAAAATCCTTAATAAATACAACAACAGTGAGCCAGATACTATAGCAATTGACTGGGCAAACGCAATAATTTCTTCACTATTTTTTCCATGCTTTAAGATCTATGAAGTTGAGCTAATCAGTACTAACCATAATGAATATGCATCTACTCTTTGTAGGCTGTCATCCAAAGACTAACATTAAAAAGCTTTTGGATGTGAAGCATCCTGCCTAAAATCTGAAATAAGTGGCTCCATTTCAGCTGTGATGATCTTTTTGACCCTAGTAAAAGTTTGGATAGTCCTGGATGGTGGATCTTCCTCTGAGACTGAGAAATAGTTCTGTAATGAATGTAATAGTGCCCTGTACCCCATATCCAGATGGTTCACTGACAAACAAGTAGGGGATAGAGTCCAGCACCTATCCGGTAACAAGAGTACTACATTGCTACCTGACTCTCTGGATAACATCACTTGCTGTTCTGTAGAATTCCTGTAGTGTCTAGGACACGTTCTTTAATTAACTGATGTTCTATTTTACATTTATAAAGTGAAGACAATAGTTGTAATGATACTGGGGAATAAATGCATTACAGATTTTGTATGTCTCAGCTACTACGGTAATAGAAGCAATATAATTTCCATAGAGGATCAATTTTTGCTTTGTTTTGCAATATGATTTATGACGAATCCATAACTGAACCTGATCTTTAGCAGTATCTTTGAAGCATATTGTACCACTTTTTTCTGCCAGCTCTTGTGAGAATTCTCCGTTAGTTACATTCTGCCTGTATTGCAGCTAATGGAGAGTTTATTGTCTTAAATGCATCTTCACTGGCAACAAGGCTTCCAGTCTGAGTTTCCCAGCAGCAGCCCGCTGATTTCAGAAATGATATATTTCTATTGGTGGAAGAGATGCTCCTCTAATTGCCTTTTTTGATGATGTCAATACATATATTACATGTAGCTGCTAAATTGCTCAGCAGCTTTAGTAATATATATCCTGTGAGATGTCACTTTCATTTCATGCTACACAGCTTTTCTTTCTTCCTTTAACTTTGTACAATAGCTTAGTTCCCTCTTCGCCTCTGTGTGCTGAGGTTGTGTGATCAGAACAACAGTAGATGCAATCAAACTCACAATTAGACTGTGATTCACATTATGTAAAAGATTCATCATGCCAATTGATGTGAAATGACATGCGGTCTCTAGGCAGTGATTGCACAAGGCTTTAATCTCTCCACATGCTGAACCCTGTACCTGTAGTGGTTCAGCAAAGCTTAGTTGTAATCATTTTTGGACTAATGCCTTTCCACAATTTCATTATGAAGCGGATAACAATGAAGCCTTTTTCTGCTACTTCTTTTAAATGCCAGGGTGTGCTGATTACACAGTTAGCATCCTGCATGTAGTTGACCTTTTGGGTAGAAACGGTATGAGACTAGTGTTTTTTACCATTCAGGGTAAGGTGTCTTACTGAAGACAGATGACAATTTTTTGTTCTTTATCCTAACATTTCTCTAGCCCTTCTTGGCCCACTGGGTCAGTCACTTGGAAACTTTTCAAAGACCAGTGCATACGGGTTTCTTTCAGGAGCTCAATCCAAAAAGCAGGCGTTTTTGTAATTTCTAAGGTGAACGAGCATCTTAGACGAGATGACTCTTCTGAACGTCGATTTTCAGGAAAAGTGACTCCTAGTCATAGCCTACATCTTCATGTAATTTATTGTAGATATTGAAAATTAGACTCTTTATATGGGCATCTTGGAAAGACTGCAAGTATCACTCCAGATCTCTGACCCAAGCAGTGAGTGACTCATGTATGTGTGTATATCAAGAGCAAGATGTGGAAGAAAAGCATAACTCCACAAAATGGTTACTGATTGGAAACTGTGCAGTGACTGGATGGGCAGGGGTTTTCCAGCCTTGAATTCTAAGTAGAAGTGGATTTGCCTTTAATGCCTGTGAATGACAGGGAATACATAGATGCTAATGTGCATGACTAAACTCTCTTTCAAAGAACTGAGTATGACTGAGTGGCACTCATTTTTCATTTGTGAATAACTTACGTAGATGAAAAATCCTTTGAGACAT
This sequence comes from Burhinus bistriatus, assembly GCA_013397275.1. Taxonomy (NCBI): domain Eukaryota; kingdom Metazoa; phylum Chordata; class Aves; order Charadriiformes; family Burhinidae; genus Burhinus; species Burhinus bistriatus. The sequence goes on along the minus strand of VYXH01005872.1, from coordinate 147,722 downwards.
GTATATCAAAATAAAAAATCAGAAATATGTAAATTGCTATGTCTTTGGTCAATAATTGAAAACATTCATTTCCAGAACTGTAAAAAATTAGACTTTGGCTATTTTTGAATTCACGCTGTGTCCTATTTCATTAAGCAGGAAATGCAGATGATTAAGGATCAGCCATAAGCTGTAGTCATTGACTCTGATAGAATACTTTGAACCTATTTGTGTTCAGAGTTCTTTTAATTAACTACTTTTTCTACAGGATCAAAGAGAACTAGAGCCAAAAACCACTGAAAGCAGGAGATCAGATAAAGCTTAAACAAAAAATTATATTCTGTAGTTGGAAATCCCATTTTTCTATTCACATGGTACATGCTGTAGCACAAAAGCTATGTTCCCCAAGCAGAGTTACAACCCCATAAAAGATGTTCTGGAGACTTCCTGAAGTACAGTGGGGACTTTGCTGTTGTTACTGTTTCTAACACTGCTGAAAACTGTGTTCAGTTGCTTTAAATATGGAAGGCATTGTGAAACTATAATACAGATTAATTTTTCATGAGAGAAAGTTGTGGGGTTTTGGTTTCTTTTCGGAGGCAAATTGTGTGTTTGTATGGGTCAAATATGTTGCACCAGATTAAGACCTCTGTGTGATGAAGATTTGGATTCCATTTCACATTCTTGTGATTTGATTCTAGTTTGTACACCACCAGTAAAGCCTCTCAAATCATGGCATATGAAAGATGTCTTTATATGTAGCCACTCTGAAATTCTTCATTCATAAAAGTTCATGTGCTACCTTTCTCAAAGGAGGGAGAGGATCTTTGCTCACAAGCTAGCGGGGCTTATTGGCAGAGCTTTAAACTAGACTTGAAGGGGGAGTGGCATAATACCAGGCTTGTCCGTGGTTAGAGGGATGAGGTGCTAGTGAAGGCCCTCAGCCTGTTGCTCTGAGATGTGCTGGCTACACTGCAGCACACTTGGAGTGTTACAGAGATGAGACAGGGGCACCTGAGGTAGAAGGATCCAACAGGGAAACACCAGTGAAATACCTCAAAGGAGTTAAGATGTATTCCTCTAAGAAGGTGACACGGCTGACAGCCCAGCTGAAGTGCCTCTACACCAATGCATGCAGCGTGGGCAACAAATAGAAGGAGCTGGAAGCCACTGTGCTGCTAGACCTAGTTGCCATTACTGAAACATGGTGGGATGAATCCCATGACTGGAGTGCAGCTATTGATGGCTACAGGCTGTTCAGAAGGGACAGGTGAGGAAGGAGGGGTGGAGACGTTGCCCTCTACATCAAGAAATATAGAGTGTGAAGAGCTGTCTCTGAAGAATAATCACGAGCAGGTTGAAAGCTTCTGGGTACGAATTAGAGACTGAGGCAACAAAGGGAACCTTGTGGTTGGTGTCTACTACAGGCTGCCTGATCAAGGGGAGTCTATTGACAAATCCTCCTTACTCTAGCTGCAGGAGGCATCACGCTCGCAGGCACTCATCCTAATGGAGGACTTCAACCACCCTGATATCTGCTGAAAAAGCAGCACAGTGAGCTATAGGCAGTCCAGGAGACTAGTACAAGGGCAGAGGTTTTAGATTTTAGAAGAGCAAACTTCAGCTCGCTCAGAGCTCAGCTGGGAGGGATTCCATGGGAAGCTTCCATGCAGGATAAAGAAGCTAGAGAGTGCTGGGAGTTTTTCAAGAACGTTCTCCTGGAAGCATAAAAACCTTTAAAGGTAAGGGGAGTAGGTGGAGCAAGAGATCCCCTTGGCTTAACTGCAAGTTTCTGAGTTTGCTTAAAACCAGAAGAGAAGCATACCAGAGATGGAAAAGCAGACGAATATCCATTGAGAACTACAAGGACATTGCCAGAGTGTGCAGAGATGCATTTAGAAAAACAAAAGCTCAGCTTGAATTGAAATTGGCCAGAGATGTGAAAAACTACAAGAAAGGGTTCTTCAGGTACTTAAACAAGAAGCAGAAACAGAAGGAAAATATTGGTCTGCTGTTAAAAAGGAGAGGTGAATTAGTCACCAACAACACTGAAAAGGCAGAGGTTCTCAACACTTTCTTCACCTCTGACTTTATCAGCATTGTTGGGCCCCAGGCCATGGGAACAAAAGTCCAGATTGATGCAAATAGAGACCCACCACCAGTGAAGGAAGAGCTGATATGTGAACTATTACAGGAGCTTGACCCCTACAAATCGATGGGCCCTGACAATATCCACCCAAGGTTGTTAAGAGAGCTGGTTGATTCCATTGCAAGGGTGCTCTCTGTAATCTTTGAGAAGTCATGGAGATCAGAGGATGTCCCAGAAGACTGCAAGAAGGCTAATACCACCCCCATCTACAAGAATGGCTTAAAGGAGGATCCAGGAAATTATAGGCCCATCAGTCCTACTTCAGTCTCTGGGAAAGATACGGGGAACAAATCCTCCCAGGGGCTACCACAAGTCAAATAAAGCACGTGATTGGGAAAAGCCAGCATGGATTCACCAAGGTGAAATCATGCTTGACAAACTTGATCGCATTCTACAACAAAGTAATCTGCTGAGTTGATGAGGGACGAGCGTTGGACATTGACTACCTGGATTTCTCTAAGGCCTTCAACACAGTTCCCCACAGCCTCCGAGAGAAACTGATGCCTTATGGTGTAGACAAGTGGTCTGTGTGGTGGGTGGGGAACTGGCTGACAGGCTGCACCCAGAAGGTGGTGGTCAACAGCTCCTTTTCAAACCTGAAACATGTCACAAGTGGGGTCCCCCAGGGATTGATACTGGGCCCAATGGTGTTTAGTATCTTCATAAGTGATCTGGATGATGGGATGAAGTGTACCCTGACCAAGTTTGCTGATGACACCAAAGTGAGTGGGGAAGTGGACACTTTGGAAGAGAAAGCCACCCTGCAGGAAGACCTGGATAGGCTGGAAGTGGGCTAACAAGAACCTTATGAAGTTCAACAAGGACAAGTGTAAGGTCTTGCACCTGGGAAAAATGTAATCCAGGAGTGCAGCATAGGCTGGGATCTACCTGGGTGGGGAGCAGCTCTGTGGAAAGGAACCTGGGGGTCCTGGTGGACAACAAGGACAATATGAGTGAACAGTGTGCTGCTGTGGCAAAGAAAGCCAAGAGGATGCTGAGGTGCATCAACAAGGGCATCACCAGCAACGATAAAGAAGTCATTATCCCACTCTGCTCCGTGCTTGCCAGGCCACACCTGGAATACTGTGTTCAGTTTTGGTCCCGGCTATACAAAAAAGATGTGGACAGGCTGGAGAGGTCCAGAGAAGGGCCACAAAGATGATTAAAGGACTGGGAAGCCTGCCATATGAGGAAAGGCTGAGTGAACTGGGTTTATTCAGCCTTGAGAAGAGGTGGCTTAGGGGACACCTTATCACCATGTTCCAGAATTTAAAGGGTGGCTACAAAGAAGATGGAGACTCCCTTTTTACAAGGAGTGACATGGAAAAGACCAGGGATAATAGGTACAAGTTAATCCAGGGGAGATTCCAATTGGCCAAAAGAGGAAAATTTTTCACAATGAGAACAATCAGCCATTGGAATAATCTCCCCAGGGAAGTAGTGGATTCCCCATCATTGGATACTTTTAAGATTCGGCTGGACAGGGTGCTGGGCCATCTTGTCTAGACCATGCTTTTACCAAGAAAGGTTGAACCAGATGATCCTTGAGGTCCCTTCCAACCTGGTATTCTATCATTCTGTGACTCTATGATTCTATGATTTTGTACTTGACACACACTATAGACTTGGTATTGACTGAATTTTGACCCTGAATGACATGGGGGTTTGATCTTGCAGGAAATAAGCTCATCTGCCTGGGAGAGAATCTTATGATTCAATTCAGAAAAACACTTAGGCACATGATCAACTTAGGCATTAGATAAGACTATTGAAGTCTATGACACTAATCTGGTGACAAGCACTTAAGTGTTTTATTTATTTGGATAAGGAGCTCAGAGAACATGAGCAGAAAGATAAAGGGAATAATTTTGGAGAGCTTCACTAGTATCTGGAGAATGATCCTCAAAAAAACTTCAGCATTTGCCTGCTGCAGAATCTGTGGTTTGGTCTCTTCAACTGTGTGCAATGCCACTAAAAAATCTGTATTATGACTCCTGTTGTGAGCTGAAGGTAGCATAGTTTCATAAGCTCAATGCTGTTCCCAGGCTTATATGTTTCGTTTTCCAATTCTGGTCTTCAGTAAGGAAGGAAATAGGATAACATCTGACATAGACTTAGGAGAGACTACTCAATCCATTTAACATATGTAGATATTTCACTGGTAACGTTTAACTGGCCAAAATCTATCCCAAAGGCCATTTACAAGAAAACATTCAGCTGGCCATTCCATTTTGATAGATGTAATTTTTTTTTAAATGAGCTTGACATTCATTATAATAGAAACATATGTCGATGATAACAGTGTTGAGGGCCATGTGCCAGCCTTCCTTTGTTGCTCCTGATTGAACACTGGAACCTGGCTATGCTCAGGTTGTTTCTAGCTAGGACTGCAGATACTGATTTTGCCCTTCTACTCACAGAGCAATAGACATGTCCGATTATACCTATCACTAACTAGAGTCTTCATGCACCTGTAATTTATTTCTTAATCAAAACAAATCTTCAGGTGGAAACTGAGATTAGAGAATCATTTTTCAGATGTCAACATACAACATCAATTATTACTTTCCCATCTCTGTCTACCTGTGATTTGCCCTTTCTTCTCTCTCTCTGTTGATTCACGGTGTTGCACCATCACTTTGCAAGGGTGTAGTTCTGGATACACAGCATTACCAAGAGATAAACTTTTCTAAACATTCCTTCAGGATGAATCTAGAGATATACATTTAGAAATTTGAATTGAAATCTAGAAATGCTGTAATTCACTAACGATTTTCGTGGCAGAGTAACATCTTCAGAGTTTTGGCATAACTCAATCGGCTGATTTCACAAACCTTTGTCTCTAACTCTAGCAGGTGTAATGCTGGTGAAGTCAGTAGAACACTTCAAAGGGTATCAGCTGGTGGTATGGGAGTCACTCACAATTGCCTCCAAATAGCACCTTAGGAACCGAGTGGGTCTTCGATAGTGACACTTGTTGAACTTGGAGTATGATACCCAGCAGCAGGAGTTTCACGACTTGTGCCATGGTCCTGAGTGCACTAGCAGGCCCTACAACCTCTTCCCCACTCCTAGCAGTTTAGCTGACAGTCTTCAAGGCTTTCTCGGATATGGTGCCACTGTGTAAACTTGGATCAGACTTTTGTGAAATGAGCTGTGTGAAAAAGATCTGTAAAAAGTCTCATCTGGAATCGTCACCCATGCAACACCTGCCCTTGGCTCAGGAGCTGCATTTAACCTCAGGCTTGGTCCTTACCTGGGCTATGCAGTAGGTATCCCCGTGCCTGGCCTTGCATCTTCCTGATCCTGACCTTGCCTTGTCTTGACTGCAGGCCTGCCTCATCCCTAAGGACTTGTCTGGAGATCACTGGACTGGTTGATGATGCTGATTATCATCAGACCTGCTGCTCTTGTTTGGGTCTTGTGGGACACTATCCCTGCCTGATTTGCTGTCACCTTTGGCTTCTGGCTCACCTTCCCTTTGGAGGTTGTACTTACTGCTAAGTGACAATTTAAGATTAATAAAATGTATTTCAATGAACCTAAATTAGCCCATCCTACAGTTAATTCTCTGACGTAGATTTTATAATTTTAGATTATTTAGATGTTTTACTATGTGTACGAAGCTCTTCCTTGTTTTCCCTTGACGCATTTAAATGACTTGGAGGTTTAGTGGACATTTTAAAATACAGAAATAATGAATATATTGGTGGTTTGCAAATTCCTTGTGCTCTCATTAGCTGCAGTGTCTGATTCCCATTTTTTCCCTTGTTACTGGTAGGCCTTTCCACCTTAACAAACACCAAATCTTACCACAATGGCACAGAAGAAATACCATGTAGTAGCTGTAGCTTGCCATTCCCTATTTTGTTCTGCTTTAGAACTGGGCAAGATAGTAGTTGCATGTATTTAATTAGATTAATATTGGTTAGGAGATGCTTATTCATCAAAATATGCTTGTGATTAACAGTCAGTTTTGCTGATTCTCTTCACTACAAGCTTTTAAAACAGAGTATTTGCTATTGATTTCACATAAGATAATTATTAATGGAAACAGAGCTGAAGAAAGAACTACAATATGGCAGCGGATAAAGCACAAATAAAAAAAATAGAAGAAGGAAAATAAAAGAAATTACGGAAAATGAATGAAAAATTAAGAAAATTCTAAGTAGTGCGTGCTTGAGCCAACTTTAGTAATACTCCAAACTCATGGCAGAGCTTTGTTAGTATAAAACAGCTCCATAGAAATGCATTTCCTAACAGCTGCACCCAGCTGAGATGCAGCAGTCCCTATAAAAGGACTGAGATTCATGTGAAATTTCTGCATTCTGCATTTAAGATTGGAATATTTAAATTTTCAGAATTTTTTGTTACCAATGTTAAAATATTTCTCCCAAATTATTGTATTCCTTCCAGAAATGAGCTGAAATTCTGAAAATAGAAAATAACAAGTTTTTTCTTAAGAATATGTTGATGTTATTTGTAAAAAAAACCCAAAACATAGAGAGAGAAAAACCTAAACTTATATGGGAAGAGAATATTTTTTTACATTTGCCTCCAGCTGGGATGAGAGAAATTGTTCTACCAGCTTATTAAGGTTTTAATAATGTGAAATAAAGAGAGAAAGAATATAAGCTTTGTTTTTTCAAAGAGTTAATATTATATGTTACCCATACATTCTTCTCTAAAATAAAGTAGGTAATAAATACATTTCCCTTGTGCTAGTGGTATTCCTGAGTGTAAGGAGTGAATGAAAGATGAAGGGAGGTATTTGGAAAGGAGGGTTCACGTTGATTTGTTGGTACCACATCACGAATCTGTCTATCTGTTCTTTACACTTTGAACAGACTGACTGAACACTGAAATACATTATATGAGCATTTGAAAACAACATGTAACATGTAACAATCTGTGAATTGCAAACTGGATGTCCTGCAGACTGCTGTAGGTTAGAAAACCCAAGCAAACAAATGAAATCTAAGCATTTTTGCTAATGAACAACCCAAAATCTCAAATATTGGTTGTGCATTGCTCTCACTTTCCTACTTTTCTTATTCTTCTTTACTGCTCTATATTTCATTTGCTTTTCCTGTACTTCAAATTTAGCCATGTTACAGCCTTTATATTTAATTTTGTGGATTTCTAATGTTGGTCTTAAATTGGATCATACCCTTTACTTGACCAAATTTTGAAACTAAATCTAGACAAATGCTGGACTGATGTCAATATTCAGCCACTAACTTTCTAGACTTATCTTTAGATATAATTGTGTGTGTTTAACCAATGGCAATTTCAACTATTTCTGCTGTAGGTACACAAAACTGCCAATCTGAGCTGTGCATAAATAACTAATCAACTATGCAGAAAGCACAGAGTACAGTGTAGACACATTCTCTGGGTCCAATCTGTGAAAGGAATGAGAGGTATGTTTTTCTTAAAAATAAATAGTATTTTCTCTCAAAATACTATTATATGTCTTCTTATGTATATGTCTATCCTTAACCTTTAAGGGAGAGGTATTTTGAAACTTCCTCTAAGGGCTATGGTAAAAGACCTTTAAAGAATTTTGTTTCTGTCTTTCAACTCAGCTGTCTATGCTCACACATCTGCCACAGGTTATGTCTCCGTCAGAGAGCTGGCAGAAAGGAGTATGTATGTGTGCCTCAGGACATTTCCACTCTGGTATCGTAGCACGGACCGTTGATAAAAGTGGGATTGAAAGCACCTGACTTTGTGCTAGACCTCCTGCAGCTCAGACACATATTTTCTTCTGACGACTTTGCAATTAGAATAGTGTCCTCCAGGATAGCTTTGGAACAGACATGGGTAGTAATTTCTTAAAATGTTGCAACAAGAGTCACTAGAGCTCATCTTCCATGTTATTAAATATTAATTATATACATATACACACAGAGATATGCATACAGAGTTAATTCATCCCTTGTGTAATGCTGCACGTTTAAAAGACAAAGAAGCAGTGTTGGTTTTCTGTTTCTAGTAAATCAACGTCTTTGTCCTTAGAGACAGCTATTTTGTATATTATATTAGAATCAAACATTGTTTATAGTCGCACTTTTTTATTTCACTCACATAGAAACCCATTTGCATGAAAGAATTTAGATTTTGATGTCATACCAATTATATATGGATATACAAAACTAGCAGACAGCTAGCTCAAAAAATGTGCCCACCTATGGCTAAGCACGTATTGTTTATAACAATACTTATTACTCTGTGTGTGCCTGCCATAGGCACAGTTTCTTCCAAGGAAAAAAAATCTGAATTTTGATGATATAAGTAGCAGCAAGACAGAGTACTGCTATGACCCTCTGATGCTTTTAGGTTTTTATTTTTTCTTCAAAACAATTCTTTTCAGAACAATTGAGTTCATTTAATTATGTTTGTAAAATATTTCCTGTTACGAACCTTACTGGATAATTTTGAAAGGGAATATTATGAGTTAAATGATGTGAAAAAGTACTAAGTGTTTTATAACCAAAAGAGAGGGGAAATAATTTTTCTTCTTTTCCTGGTGTAATAAGAATAGTACCAAATAATTAAAACAAAAAATTGATAGTAGCAGATTTGCTATTATTGCTGTCTTCTACATAGCACAGACATTACTGCACTGCTTTCTCACTGCTTTTGTCTGTTTGAAGAGCTGAGATAGAACAATTTAAATTTTTCTTCTTTTTAAAAAAAGAACAGCGTTGATAGTTTCATCATTATATGATACTGCACATCAAAACCATCAAAACACTCGTTTTTCATTAATGAGTAATTTAATTTTTTTCTTTTATTTTATATTTTTATTTTCATGTTTTAATTATTTTTTAAGTGTTTGAATAAATGAGGGGCTGATAAAGCCGCTGACAGATAAGCAGAAGGAAAGCAAGACCCGTTACTGGGTCTTGACAGTGCTATTCCAGTTCCTGGGCCAGTTCCTCTGCCAGTCCTGGGCCTCCCTTAAACTGACCATTTCAGATTCATGAATGGAGGAATCTCTTGCAATAAATCTATATACAGATAAAGTATATATATCCATTTAACTGCTATAGTGCCAACTCTTTTTCATTTTTGATGCTGTATTATGATGTGTCAACAAATACAGGGTTTATAGGATTTCTGAAGTCTGAGGCTGCCCTGTAGTGTTGTGTTATAGAGAGCTATTTTCCCTAAAAAAGCTTACTTAGGAAGCAGCTAGATGGTAGATGAAGATTTCTTGACAACAGTGTGTCAGACAAAGAGGAACCTTCTTCCCCAGTGTGTCCTCTCTGACACTCCCTTTTCATTAACTACTTTTTGCAGCCGAGTATGTAAAACCTGCTAACAGACTATGGTGTGAATGCCACTTGTGGGTTTTCCTGACTCTTACGGTTGGAGGAACCCATAATAATTTATTGTCATTTAGACAATTATTCTATCACCCGATGACACCTCCCCACCTGGGAAGGGGAATAGGGAAAAATAAGGAAACCCAAGGGTTGAAATGTAAACAAATTTAATAGAATAAGACTAAATAATTAACATTAATAATACTAAAGAACCAGTATTTATCCCGATACCAATATAAAATTTATAAGGATTATACTGAGCCAATTCTATCCATAGGAAACTGTGCACTCCCAGCAGCGGACAGCAAATGTCGGACACTGTGAGCGCTACAGCTTCGGGAAGAAGGGAAGGCCTCAGGGGTACAGCACCAGGGGAAAAAGTTCTCAGGATGTCAGTCATCAAGGGAGAGAGAAATTCTCAGCAAACTTTCTAATTTATATTGAATGTGACATTCATGGTATGAAATAATCCTGTTGGCCAGCTTGGGTCAAGTGCCCAGGTCTCACTCCTCCTTGTCCCTGCACCTGGCTAACCCGAAAACATGAAGACCTTGAAATCCACAAACCATAGCTGACTATAAAGTAAATGTTTTAACAAACTCAGACACTAGAGTCTTCTAAAAGTGCAGTTTTCCCGAGCATTAGAAGAGAAATTAGTCCTGTGTCGCTTAAACCAGAGCACTGACTTAGACTGGTTGAGCCTACCTGATGCTGTGTTGTGCCATGTGGTCGTAACAGTCCACATCTCTCCAGCACTTCATTCCATGACATGGATATTTCCTTGGTGAATACCATTCAGGTGCCCAAAACTCCGTTGGACAGCTGGGCTTTCATAATACTGATTCACAAGGGACCTAGTATTAGGAGTGCACAGATAGGGATCTACTATGACCTCTTTGTAAAGTAGGTGACCAAAGAATGAGTCTGGAGGCAAAATCTGGGCAGCCTGGTAAATAAGGATTGAAGAAGGAAGGACAATAGAGGACAAGGAGTTACAATTTCTTCCAAGTCTCCCTAATAGGAATGTCATGTTCCTCTGTCAGTCACAGGCCAAATACAAGTGGAGTTTATTTGACCCTGACAGTTGATTTTCCAGAAGCACGAGGATCTAATGAATCCATTACCATGACCCCCTGGTGCTTTTAGATGTTTTTTTTTTCCTTCAG
>VYXH01005872.1:122820-137089 GCA_013397275.1 Burhinus bistriatus | reverse complement strand
TGGGTTTTTTTTTTGTTTTTTTTTTCCTTCAGGAATTTTTTTTTTTTTTTTTTTCAGAACAGTTCATTTTATGAACTACTTGGTATTCGAATATCAGACTGTATAAAGCTTTGCTTTACTCGCAAGACTGGTAGATTCACAGGGCTCTGATTCTGCTTTCATTTTCCACTTGTTCATGACAGTAAGACATCGCCAGGACAACTAAGAGAAAGATTCTAAACTATGTAGTTTTAAAACTGAATATGTACTTTAGCAAAATGTTCATTTTAGATATTTTTCCTAGAATGACCTTTCTCTTTTATTTCTCTTCATTTTCCTTGTTGACAGAGCTTTGTCACTTAGGAGCATGCAATAAATTAAATTGTTGGCCAACATTAAATCAACAAAGCAAAGATTATAGTAGACGTGAAAAGTACTGAATTTCACCTATCAGGTTTACCTCATTGTTAATAAGGACAGCATAACCTAATCCTAAATTAAGAAGAGACTTTAAAACTAGCAACCTTGATTCTAGTAATGCTGGACTCGAATGAAACAACTTTTATTGTATTTTCTGTCTGGTTACACGAGTCAGCAAGGTTGCACAAGGTAGTTTAACACAAAGTAAGTACCCCTGGTGAAATCCTGCTGACACCTTTGATCATAATCCCACAGTTTTCAAGTGGCAATTTAGCCCAGAAGTCCATGAAATAAAATGTGTTGTAGCTTTCCCCTGTAGCAGAAAGTGACAGAGTTCTTAAAAGTTGCAACAGTTTAGCAGTTTACTGGCCTTATTATACTTCATGGGTGGTGTACCAGCTTGCCCCAAGTATAGTGGGTGGTTTTTTGTACCCAATGGCTGATTAATCAGGAAGCACAACATACAAATAGAGAAGATTTGCTTAGACTTTTATTGCCATAGGTGAAAACATACAGTGGGACTGCAGCACTGTTACACACTTCCTGAGAAGTAATTTTTATCTAGTTCTTGGTTTTATAAACTGTTGTGATCTGATCAGTTCCCCAGAGTAGGGATTTTTTTCTTCTCTTTTTTCCCCTCTTCACTAGACAGATGCATCAACAAACAGTAGGAGGGCTGGCTCATCTCCACTGATAATAGCATGCAGGATAATTTTGCCATGTGACTCACTTTCTTCTTTGACTCTAAAAGACATTTGAAAAAAGAGTGGCATTAATTTAAATAGATTTCCCATAAACAGGATTTACTAAAAAAATAAAATCCTTACTTTAATCTCATCTTTAAAAAGTACAGGGAAGAAAAATCCTACTATGATGTTCCAGCATTTTAAAATGTTACTGAAGAATGAAAATATTTTCTTACTGAGTAAATGGAACATATTTTAGGAAATGTATTTGCAGTGAAGAATTTTTACCTCCATGCACATCACTTCTTTCTTAGGCTGCCAAGGAAAAATAATACTTTTTGCTACATCCTGCTCTTTTATAGCTAGACCCTCATCTAACCTTGACCAGGGTCATGGCATGGAATGAATTGATAAGACATACTTCATTTAGGATTAAATAACAATGAGACTGACAGAGCCTAGAGGGGCTTGCAATCCTAATGGAGAGTTTATCAGCACTCTTATGGGGCAAAAACAATATGACTTGGCAGAGTTGCTTCCTATGTGCTGGTCACATAAGACAAATGTAGCCAGGAGGCTAATCTAATGTGCTCTCCCAACATTTTAAAGAACAGCAAAAGTGTTAAATACGTGAAACAGGGAAGTATTCTTAGCTGATTTTGACTGGAACACATGTTACTCTGCTTTCTGAGCTCCCTTTCTTTGTTGTTCTTTTGTTAATTTGTGCAGGTTCTCCTATGATCCAGTGGATTCTGATATATGTGCTGTGGTACGGGAAACTTCATTCAGTTTCCCTTCTAGCAGCCTAGCTCCAAGCTGAGTATCTTATTGTGTGTGACACGATCAGTTTGTTGGAGATACATTTCACACATATTTCAGGAGGTCAGTAAGACGCTTGATCCCATTTCTAGTATTGGAAAGAAAAGAGAATGTCTAAGATCTGACTGGTACTCCACATGTCAGGAGGTTTTGCTGTAAATGGAAAGCAAAATCTGGGACACAAATAATGCAAGTAGCTACACGGAACTCTGTGCTTTTGCTGCCTATCTATTTTCTTCTCAAAATGCTTAGGCCAGTCTACATTTGCACTCCAGAAACAAGCTTAGAAAAAGACTCAATTTAGTTTTCTCTGTCAGTGGCATAGGTTTCTGGTTACTGTTAATATCACTATTCATACATATCATATTAAAAGCAAAATCAAAACCAAAACCAACCCTGAAAACTGTGGCCAAAAAAAATGAGTCAGAGTAATCTGTCTGTTGATGAATCTCCATGAATCTCCTGTGCAACCTGCTCTAGATGTCCCTGCTCTGGCAGGGGAGTTGGACTAGAAGATCTCCAGAGGTCCCTTCCAACCCCTGTGATTCTGTGATTTTAATCGCCATGCTGTGGAGTTACCTGTCTGTGATCTCTCTCCTGATGTATCCATGCATTGCCTTGCAGAGCACCAGTTAGTGCAGGCCAAAACAAAGCCAGGAAGCATGCTAGCAGTTTAAAACTACTGATGATGACCTGTCCATGCATTAGTTTGTGTTCTGGTCTTGTTCAGTTTACTGATATAGATGGAGCCTACATATTTTGCTTTCCTTGCCTTATGCTGATCTCTTCCTAAAGGAGAGATGCAGTTCAGACTTGGCACTCAGGGCCTTTTATGGAGCAGGGAGAGAGAGGAATATATATATTCCTTTAGACCAAAGGGCAGGGATATACTGGAGATAGTTCTGTTCTGCACATAGTCAGTAAAACCAGATGTAAAATGATACCTTTTCCTATATCAGTTTAAAACTTGCCTTCAGAAAATTTAACCTGCTAACCACTTTCTAGTGAAGATCTTGAACCTGTATAAGACATTGAAGTCTACTAACAATAGGTTTTCTTCCTTTAGTTTTTCACAGACTATGGAGAAATATTTCATAAATCTTATCCAAAAAAGGATGTATACCATTACCTCCAGCAGCTGGGTTTAATCACGGGTGGTGTCAGTGTCATGGAATCCTATATCCAAGTACCTCCAGAAGCTTGCAATCCAAATAAGATACTAATTGCATTTAGACGTCTGTAAGCGTGAATGTTGCTGCAGAGCTGATTTCGTTAATATTCTTCTGTGATTTGGTGACCTGACTTCTGCCATCATCTTCTCAAACACTCATTGGATTTCTTAAAAATCTAAACATAGTGCTACAAACAATCAACCCACTATTATTCCTCTTAGAAAAACAGATTAATGGCTGAAGAATGCAAAATGAATAAAGTATATTTTCTTTCTGGTTTTATACTTTGATGATTTGATTCTCTTTCAAACCTTCAGTCTTTCCTTCGTTTTACGTTATTTCCTTCAGCTTGCTCATAAACTGTATTTCAAGTGTTAGACTAAGACACTCCCTTTGTATTTCAGTCAGAATGTGACATCTGGTATTTTAATTTGCTGGGTAGTCTTGTCTTCACTATAAGCACACACACATACTCAATCTTCCAGATTTCCTTTGGTTCTGGTTCTCAGTGTATTATTTATACAACTTTGTAGTAGGTTATAAACGTGTGAAAGCCTGATTCTCATGTTTTAGCATGTGTTTTGAGTAACACCAACATCCTAAGGAATTTTTGTGATCCAATTTTGTACCTATTATTTCAATGAGTTTTTTTCTATTAGCGATAAATAATCATTTCCCCTGTCTTCCATTTTCACTGGCTGTGATAGTACCTTACTTTATTTTCCAAGATTTCTTTTGGTTTGCACGCGTGTTTTTGGTAACAGACATGTAACTATATGCTACACTTTATGCCCTTATCCATTATTTAGATTACAATTTAAATACATGGCAATTAAACTATTCTCTAGCAATCTGTAAAATTAAAAGTGTATGTTCTTACTGGTGGACTATTCAGCAGACTGATCTAAATCCTATTGAGCTCATTAGCTCTTGCTTTATGCTTACTCAGGGTAGAACTGCAACATGAAAAGAATTTACTATTATAAAAGGAATTACCTGTATAACATGTTTGTAATAAATTGTAACATAAGATTCATTTTAATGATTTTTATGAATTTATGATAAAATTCCTAGGTTTGCCACAGATACCTTTTGCAACCTTGAACAAGTAATTCAAACTGTCGACTTTATTCTCCTATCTGTAAAACGGGGAAAACACTTCCTTTGTCCCAAGTTTATAATATCTTTTTTATTAATGTTTCACATTCTTCAAGTCCATGATGTGTTTGTAAAGGACCTAGAGTGATGGAGCTTCACTGATAATTATGGCTTCTGTATACTTTCATAACTGAAACATATAATAGAAGCAACAGGTCTATTCTCTAGCCTAGATGGCATTTCAATATCGTAACCCTTTTTCTTACATGCCTATCATGTAACTGAAAATGATGAGCCTTTCCAAATATTTATACTCATAGCTTTCAGTGGGTTAGCTCTGCTAAGATCTTTATAAGCCCTTCCACAGATGATGTCTCTCCTTCATTTAATTTTCCAGACATGTACATGATTCTATGGTGATGAACTCATAACCAAGATTAAATGACTTGAGCTTGACTGAATACAGTCACAGTCCTACCTTTCCAAGGAACACCAGAGCTCCCAGGATTTCTGCATACTCAGTTTTCATTAATTTTAATATAGCTATTCCTGTTAATGCACTTTTGCTGACCACTTCCTAAAGAACTTGATCACTCACCTACTTCTTTATTTTCTGTCGTGGTATTTTTCACGGAACTGTGCTTAATAACGTAAAGTAAATCTTCAGTGCCTTTCCCTTTTGCTGCTGACCTACAAATGGATTAGGTGAGCATGTGGGACGTATATTTTGATTGATCTTTCCTCTCATAGATCTTGCAATGTAATCTTTGCAATATAAACATGGAGGTGAATATATGCTGATGGGCAATTCTCTGTTAGAGTGAATTTAACAATGTGTTTTGGCTGATCTAACAGCCCGTTCCTGTGCTAGTGCCTGGCTACTGCCCTCTCCCCTACTCTTAGACACAGACTTCCACTTCTTCCCTTGCACCATTCCTGGTGCTTTTCAGGTTCCTGGAGGAGCTGAATCTGTTCAGTAAGCCAGCAGAAAACTAACACATGGCACTTTAAAAATAGTAATTTTGGGGTATCTGCTTATTGAGAGATCAACCAAATCGTTGTACTAAACAGTTTTGAGCTATTACATCATCTCAGTCAAGCAATGAATACCTTTAGAAAATCTTGACATAGATTTTCTTCATTATTTCTCAGGCAACAGTAGGAGGGACATCCTGGCCAACAGTATGTAGTTGTGGCTACAACACTAAAACTGTTTTATTCAATTTCTTTGAAGTCTCACCCTAAAGGCTGACAGCTGATGGTATAAAAGTCATTCTTTCAATTCAAATGATTACCCACTATAAAGCTGAAATATGTGAATGTGAGTAAAATACATGGGTTTTGCTTTCTGTCTGGGTCTTGTGGGTAAATAGATGTACATTTCCCATTGTAATAACTATAAAAGTGCTTTTTGGAAGCAGTATGAGCTTAAATCAAAAGTAAATGATTTTCTTCCCTCTAACTAGTCTTGAACTGGATTTAAAAAATTTCAGATATTTAGTTTGTCATAAATACAACATGTTCCTAATTCAACAGCAATTATCAATTAGCAGTACGTTTAAAGTTTCTGTTTGCCTGTAACTGTCAGTGTTTTAGTGATATTTAGTCATCTGTTTATGTTATTTTCCTAGAGAAAAAAGATTCAGACAACAGCTTGAATGCTTTGCAGAACAGGGCCTATCTACCACAACCAAGTAAAAGTAATACACTGACTGTTTCTTTTAAAAAAAACTTTGCTAAACACTGAAATAGAGTTTTAGTCAGAGTTCAAAAATATCCAACCCTTCTAATGTCAGTAAGTAAAACACTTTCTCAATGACCTGCCAATTAGTGATGAAAGTTAATTTTGAAGTGTTTTATGAGTCAGTGAGAAGGAAATGATGGCAAGTTTGCTTTGATATTTTAAACCTTAAGAGTAGTACTGATTGTTAAAGCTAATTCTCTGAATAGCTTTCATTTACATTTTCAGAAAAATCCCTTGACATTCTGCAATTTTGACCTGTGTTTCTGAGGGATATTAATGATTCATCTAACAAACAAGTGAAATGAATACTGATAGATAATCTAATAAACAGAATACTAAAAATACCGAGTTTTTTCTAGTTCTTATGAAACAGAAATAAAGATAGGTATGGTATAAAATGAAAAAAAGAAAACTCTGTCTCTTTGGGAAGGTTTCTCCCTGATTAACTGGAAAGAACTCATATTGTGTTTTGATTGTTTTCTTGAGGAAGCCAGACCTAAATAAGAGGTTATTCTATTGGTTAAGATTTTGTGTGTGTGTGTGTGTGTGAACAAAGCTTACAAGCTCTTGTGAAACAATTTTTATTTCAGCTGTGTATGAAGTTACAAAAGGTACCAAAATGTATCTTTGCTGCCCTTACGGTTAAGGAAATAAATGTTGTGGAGGACTTGTAATGCTTCCTATTTCCATCAGAGGGTACTATAAACATGCCTAAAACTTACTTGTTTGGCTTCACCTGCAAAGAAATGGATGTTTCAGTTCGGAATTTCCTGATCATTTCAGTGTTTATAAATTCTGTGTACCATCAGATATATTTGCCTTGCTGAAAACGTGAGTAGTTTATGTAGCCTCATTAAAAACATTTGAAAACAAGTTTAGCAAACGTTCGCTTTTCCTTGTAAATATTCACTGGAAATTCCCTTTTAACAAGGAGCCTTGTTCCAAAACTTGTGTGTAAAATGCCAAAGTGGATGGAGGTAAAAAACGTTCCTTATGTTCCGAACATCTTACACATCCTGGCAGTCAAAATACACTTTGTTTCTTTCTTTGTAGATACAGAAAGCAATTCTGTGAGCAGAGACAGAACTTGAGAATCTGAAGTGGTATACTTACTATATCTTGTACAAACATATTTTCCAGAAAAGCAGCAGTCACCTGCCAGCGACTGGCTGCCCTGGGGACAGATGCTCTTTGGGAAGTGAGCCGCTGGGCTGTGGGTGCTGCTGCTGCCCCAGTGCCATGCTCCCCCATGGAGCGGCTGCTCTGGGACGCTTCAAAGAGTTGTTCGGGTTCAACCACCTGGATTACTCTTCTGTGTACTTATTTTCATGTTATTTTCCCAGTGGCTTTTTATTCATGGAACTACTTGAGGTCAGGTGATTCTCCGTGTGGCCAGTGGCTGTTTTTATGCCAGAGGCATGATTCGTGTGCAAGAAGGACATTTAATACTTGTTCTCTCTCTTTTCTTAATGGCAAACTTTGTTCTGTTTATAGTTTGTCATCCAGGCACAGAGGAGCAATGATGCCGTGCGCCTCTGATGACCACAAATAGAAAGTAAGGAGAAGTGAGCAGTTCATGGGCAATGCACGGGGAGCAATGTGTTTGCAGGGCCTGGCAGGCCGGGCCTGTCCCAGCCCCAGCCAGGGGCAGGGCGGCTGGCGGGCAGCGGGGGCAGCCCCAGACCCGGGCACCGGCCAGCTCCCTGGGAATGTTGGCCCACAGGTGGGCCTGGCTCATGAGGCTCATGGCTAGGCAGGGCAGGGCTGTGGTGAGCTGGAGACCAGCAGCAGGGACTGACAGCCCTGGCGGGGGTGAAATGGGTCCTGGGCCATGGGCAGGGCTGGGGGGAGGCCCCAGGGGGCTGGGCAGGGACATGGAGGCCCATCAGTGCCCTCAGCCCTGACAATCAGCAGCAAATAAACTCATAGTTTCTGATACAGAAAGGGCTAAGACAAAATATGGTGGTGGCTTGAGGATGCATATTTGAGATAGTCGCTGAAGATACATCTCCAACCTTCATCCTCTTCTCTTGGGTAGCAATGTTCGCTCTGGCTGGGTTGTGCTGGGAGCTTGCAAACAGACGGATGCTCAGTAGTAAATTAAATAGAATTTTAAAGTCCAAGATTAAAACACATAACTCCATGAGTATTCATATGGTAGGAGTTCTGTTTGTTTATTCAGAGTTGTTAATAAGAAAATGTTTACTTTTTATCAGAAGAATGTTGGTGAGATTAGGTGTTGTAGTCTGTCCATACAATTGTAATTTAGTGCCAAATCAGGTACTGTTTCTCATTCCACAATGAACACAAAATGAGCATAAACTCTGTGTTTGTGTGGTATGGCTAATTTAATGGAAATAATATACTGCCCACTCTTGACTGAGATAAAATCTGCACCCATATGTGATTCTGCATCCAAAAACCCCGGGCTTAAAGATCGTTGCCTTTATGTCAGACCTTCATAGCTATTCTTATAACAGTGTGCTCTGCTAATAATCCATTGTAGTGGGACCATTTATAGGGTAAGGTATTATTTGGCTTATGGATATTGGAATTGGCATATAGAAATCAAACTGTATTTGCATGGTTCATGAAAAACGCAAAACTTCTTGGATAGGTTATGGAAAACAAATTCAATCAGACAAGAAATCTATCAGCAGGAAGTAGTGATTCAGTCTCATTTTGCTTGCATTTTAAAATCATACATTCAGTTCTTATTTGCATTTGTTTCATATACACTACATGTGGTTCATACACAACCACCTCAACAACCTTTTAATATCTCCTTTAGGCAAAACTAGAGCTTATACACCTCTGCAAGTGATATAAGGGGAAGTTTATTTTAGAACCTGTTTTTCTGTATACACAGCCGCCATGAATTTGGGAGAGGGGCTCTGAAGCATGCTTAGCCTTATATCCCCTGGATATTTCACACTTCCTGTATAACTGATTGCTGAAATAGAGGAGAGACTGCTTCCACAAACCAATTTTGCACCTCCCCCATTTTCTGAAACTCTATACACATATTTCTTCTAAGCCCATGTTGTGGTTTAACCCCAGCCAGCAACCAGGACCACACAGCCACTCACTCACCCCCCCCACTTGGAATGGGGAAGAGAATCAGAAGAGCAAAAGTGAGAAAAAACTCATAGGTTGAGATAAATACAGTTTAATAAGTAAAGCAAAAGCTGTGCACGCTAGCAAAGCCAAACAAGGAATTCATTCCCTTCTTCCCATCGGCAGGCAGGTGTTCAGCCATCCCCAGGAAAGCAGGGCTCCATCACATGTAATGGTGACTTGGGAAGACAAACACCATAACTCCTAACATTGCCCCCTTCCTTCTTCCCCAGCTTTATATACTGAGCATGATGTCTCATGGTATGGAATATGCCTCCAGTCAGTTGGGGTCAGCTGTTGCTGCTGTGTCTCCTCCCAACTTTTTGTGCTGGTGGGGTGGTGTGAAGAGCAGAAAAGACCTTGACTGCTTAGAAACAACTGAAAACATTAGTGTGCTACCAACACTATTCTCATCCCAAATCCAAAAACATAGCACTACACCAGCTGCTAGCAAGAAATTCAACCCCATCCCAGCCAAAACCGTGACAGCCCACCAGCTGTCTTCCTGCATAAAACTCACATCCTCAGAAACCTATGTAATTTGGCTACTAATTTCACAATGGGGTAGGTTATGAGTTGTGGACTTTATGCATGAAAATGCAATAAGTGTTGGTTGTTAATATCATCCTGATATTGAGATGATGAAATAAAATCATTCCAATCATTTTACTTCCAACCCCACAAATATGTCCTGTACACGTTAATACACTGGTAATAGCAACAATATAGAACATACAAACATCAGAGACCCAAATTTTCTGTTTGTGAACCATTTTTATTTGGTTTTGCTTTTTTTTCTCTTGGCTATTCAAAATTTTGTTTTGTTTAGATTTTTAGAAGCTGTGGTTTGATTCACTTCTTGTTGACTATGGAGTTTCTTTTTCAATTGTAGCTAAAACCCACTGAAAATGGCTGGAGCTCATTTGATTTCATGTCAGATTTTAGGATTAGTAAGAGAAATAGGCATCTCTGGAGTGCATCTTTATTCACCTAACCAGTCTTTGCTATCATCCTTGAATATAATAAATTGCCTGTTTCTCTCCAGGAAGTGAACCTTGGTGACTAGCTTTGACTTCGATATCTGGACACCGAAGTGACAGTAGATGTATGCCATCCAAAAAACAACAAAGGTGTTTGTTTTCATTCAATGCTATGAATTACACTGGAGTGATTTGGAAACAACACCACAGAATAGCTGAGGTTGGCAGGGACCTCAGGAGACTGTCTAGTCCAATGCCCCAGCTTCAGGCCAAGTCAGCTAGAGTGGGTTGCTCAGGACCTTTCCAGATGGGCTTTGAGTAGTTCTAAGATTGGAGACTCCAGAACCTTTCTGAGCATCCAGTTCCAGAACTTAATTACTCTTACAGTAAAAATTTTTTTTTCTTGTGTTTAAATATAATTTCCTATATTTCAGAAAATACATCTAGAGGTAGAAATCTTAAGGAGTAGTTAAACAAAACTAGACTGGTTTACTAAGTGGAAAAATAACACTACCCCTTTCTATTGCTATATTATTCATATATGCTTCTATCATAATTTTGTGAAGAAACATTAAAACCAATGTTTTAATTGATATGCAGTATCAATTTGCATTAAAACAGAAAATGAGTCATACAGTGGTAATTGAAATTTGATAGAATGCTTATAAAGAAGAATTTTAAATTATCCATTGTTTAGTAATATTCTGGTTTTTTTATTTCTTCAGTTGAATTTTTAAGATGACATGCAGACAGGACTAAAAAGTGCTTTAAGTTCAAACCGTTCTCTATTGTACTTTAGCCCTTTCTGATATGCTTTCCCTCCCTGGATTTGACCACAATCACTCAAACAGTGTGGAAAAGGATTTGCTGCTGACTCATTGACTGCTTACATATTTTATGATGTATTACATTGTTAAAATATTCATTTAGATGTAGAAACTAACATCTTCCTATAGCTAGAACATGTTTATTTATAAAATAATGTCTATGACTGTATCACAGGTTAAAAAACTTAGAAGGCAGGCAACATGTATAAAACAATTTCACTTTCAACATGTAGTTTATGTGTATGTGTATGACTATATATATAAAAATAAAGCTATATGTGTGTATATATGAATATATATGTGCATATAAAGGCACGTAAGTGTTAGGCATTTTTTTTTTTTTTATGTAGGTAAAACTATTTACTTTAATGACGTCATTCTTGGGAAAGACTTACTTAATGTAAGCAAAATCAGAATCTGGTTCATCTGAAAAGAACCCAAGGCCTGACTGTTTTTGCTTAGTTTAGATTTTTAAACTATAAAGGAAAAAGTGATATAAAAACCTACCAAATCCCAATATGTGAACATTAGAGGCATCGGCACTGAATGTCTTTTTAACCTTCATATCGGAGTGTACTGAACTTAGTATAGTACAGAATTCTCTGTGCTGTATTCTGATTCTGCTGAGGTAAATAACAAAATTCCCATTGTACTCAGTGGCACAGGATTAGTCCCTCTATTTTTTACTGGGGCAGAGGCTTTTTCCTTCCTCTTACTGTATCTCCATATAAATATAGCAGCATTATTGAAAGCCTGAAGCTTCATGCCATTGCTTTGCTCATCTTCTTAAATTCAGTACCACATGGCAGATTTCTCTGGAGCCTTATCTCTCAAGCCAAAAAGAAAAGCATGATCACAATAGCCAGCTTGGCTTTTCTTCTCATCTCTATATGCACTTCAGTGCAGGAGAAGTTCAGACACCACAGAGCTTCAAATGGTTTCTTTCAAAGGCATTAAGAAAAGAAAGGGAAACAAATATTGAGGTATTACAAAGAAGTTTTCAGCCAGTGCATGTTTATTAAGCTTACTTTATTCTATCCAGCATATTCAAAGACATCTGATTAAACTGTCCCAAACAGAAAGGACAAAGCTTTCTTCAATCTGTGCAGTACAGATAAATAATTTTGTGGGAGATTTTTATCATCTCTCAGACTCTCTACTGGCGACTTGTTGAGGCATTTCAAACAGGCTATGCACATTGCCAAATACAGTTCTGTTCAGAATATGCTAAAATTTTGAATCTGGCTAATTGGAGATAGAAAAGATTGTTTCTAATCACTGCATGACATACTTTGCAATTCTTATAGATACTCGGATGTATTTCTTGCTTCACATGTATTTCCAGTGAAATTATTGGAACTAGCCACAAGAATAAGGGTGGACCAATATGCTGTATGGCACAGCACACGACGACCTTGTTGTGATCCTTGTTTGGTTAGCCTACTTTAATCTTCACATTCTATAATGTTTCAGCTGTGTGATAACTTACTTTTATTTATGGGTAGCTGATGTTTTTGGAAGGGATTCAAAGGCAAAAAGAAATATTGAATAACATCATATTAATTAAAACATAGACAGAACAGGACTTTTTCACTCAGATCTTTAGCTGTAAGTTCTCTTATGTCAACAGCTAACACTATCTGAGGATCTGTTATTTTATCTTCACAATTTATTTCATTATTTCAATAAATAAATCTTTTCCATACAAGAAAAGTTGATTCTTTTTGCGTTAGGGAATTTAACTGCTCCTTTTTCCCACCATGGTTCAGTATGAAAATCAATAGGCCCAATTGTTTTTTGTTTCTTCATCTGCTTACACTTTTAAACTGGTGATTAGTAAACAGTGTGACATTCAAACCATGTGACTAAACTAAACAGTACTGTTACTTCCAATCTCTACTTCTCCTTTTCTTCTCTTCATAAATTCATCTTTATTTAAGTTCATCTAAGAGATAGACCAGATAATAATTTAGCTTCAGTTTTATGCAAATCAGTATTGCCACCAAAGTTACACATCATGCTCTTCTACTTGGAGATCAAGACTTAGAGGAGGTTGCAAGAGGCGACAGGAACATTAAATCTACAATAATAAAAGAAAACTTACTGTAAACTCCTTTGAAAAATGAAGTTAATAATTCTTTTGATAATATTTTTCTCATTTTGAAATGACATATATGATGGAACCTCTGCCACTGAGTTTAGGAAACTTTCACATACATTAACAAAGGGGGTACTTTGTATATACATATATATTAATCAGTAGCCACATAAATCTGCAACTAAGAGTTTTCACCAGCAAAAAACCTGTACTAATAATACTATTAGTATTTTAAAGTTGTCATTTATTTAATTTCTTTCCATGAGTCCTCTTTTCTGTATTTTCCCATTCTAAGCATTGTCTTTTCCTGCCACTGCTTACACCAATGATGACTGATAAAAGTAATGGCTACTTACCTGCTTCATCCACTTTCGTCACACTGATTGGCTGGCTTTCCTTTGAGTATCCATGAGTATCAATAGCATCGTGCCTCTTGCAATGAATTTGTGACCAGCAGCACAGCCTGTGGAAATTAGCTTTCTCATTTGTGATACTTCCTTTTCATTCTGTTTCTTAACAGACCAAACAGTTCCCAAAGTGTAATCACTCACCATGGTCTTCACTGGAGGGGAGGCAAAGTGAATCCCACTGAAGGGAAGGTTATTTTGAAGATGATGTCTTCACTGAAGAATGATTACTTTAAAATATAGTAAGTGGTTCCCAAATCCACAGTCTACTTTTGCTCCTTCCCCTTCAGCACTACCTGTAGCAGTCACTCTTCTCCACTGCCACTAGTTAATACTGCTTGCAGCAGTGTGAGTGAGCACAACACAGTTTATGGCTGTTTCAAGCTTACTGGGGCAGTAGTTATAAGGTTGTGTTGCTCCCTGTATATATGCAAATGCCTCTTTAACTGGAGGTGCCCACAATTTTCTAACCCTTTCATCCTGTCTCTAAGAGACAGACAATAAAATTAATTAAAGTAGGTTTTATTGCACATTTGGGAAAGTGATGGGCCTTTGTAGCTCTGGATCAGCAGTCTCTGATTTCATATTTTCATGAAGGTAATAAAGAAAACAAGACAATTGATATAATACCCTCTGCAGACAACATTTCTGTAACTGATGGCATAACCTTCATGACCACAACACTACAATACATTAACTTACTGCTGCAAGTGATACTTGCCTCTTTTGTGGTAGTTTTGGGAGACTTAATGTTAAACTGCTTTGTACACATCTATATAGTATGGTCAATAAAATAAATGATGATTCCGCTTGGAATTGTTTTTTAATCAGAATTTCTCTCTGGGCTCTTTTATTTTGTGAAAAGGTGCAATAAGCTTCTTTTTGTCTTTTTGTATTCATTAAGAATTTTTTTTTTTTTTTT
>VYXH01005872.1:92935-122735 GCA_013397275.1 Burhinus bistriatus | reverse complement strand
TTTTTTTTTTTTTTCCAAAAGTGGAATCCCTGGCAGCTCCAGAGTGCAGACTGTGATTGGAATTTCCCTGGGATGGAAAGAGGGAAATGTTCCACTGATCTTTTCCTGGAGAAGCAAGCTGGCTAATTTTAAAGTCTGTTTTGAAATGTGCCTTACAGCACCCCAAACATCATTCATTTTGGAAGAATAGTACTTCACAAATACAATTATTAATTATCATGCTGAGTTAATGGAACATTTGTACAGTGTTTGGGGATCTTGACAACACTCAGTAAAGCTGTATCATTTGCAGTAACTGTATTGATTTGCAAAGGGGATAAGTTATTTATGGGGGGAAAGATTCTTTGAATGAATAGTTAAAACTGTCTGGAAAGGAATTGTGTTATTCCAGTTTTCTTAGAGAAATTACAGTTGTTCCATCAGCAAGAGTGAGAATCCATGTAAGACTCTATTACTACAGTTGTTCTTACTAAATGATGATGATTTACATGGCCTTACAGGAAGCCAGAATACAGTAACTTTGTCACAGCATTTTAGGTGTGAAATTCAAAGACGCTGAGTGCCATAAATAATTGAAATATTCTGTAAAAATTGTCTGCTCATATGGGAATTTTTTTCAATATTGTTGCTCATTTTCATGTGTCAATGGGAGCTTTCCATTACAAGAAGTCCAAAATTAAACCGATTTTCTTCTTTCTCATAGCCAACTGGCAATTGAAGAGCTTGCTATCGTTTTTGCTTGTTGAGTTTCTTTACACTGCAGCTCTATTGCAGCAGGCCCTTACAGACACAGTGGGGCTCTCAAGAATGAGGATGCCTTCCCTCTGACTCCATCCTTTCCTCACTCACATCCCTTCCTGCAGATTCCTTACATTGAAGGTGACAGGTTTGCAGATGTGGGGACAGAGTCCAACTCTAGGCAGTTCTACCCACTTGCTTGACTCTCAGGCTTTCTACCTTCACTAGCACTCACATTCATACAGATATCAGTGGATCCATGCAAGCAGGGAACTGCTTTTATCTTTCAATGGGCCTATCTCCTGGTGGGATAAATGAGTTCCCAGGCAAGCTATTTAAATGTGAGAAATGTAACTTGTACCCTCCCTAAATGTGGTTCTTTCACCTTACTATTCCTGTAGATACCTAGTCACTTTATGAGACAAAATATACGTTGTATCATGAACAGCTTATAACTCTCCTCTGCCAAATAAAGCTCCAGTTTGTACAATACAATTTGTAATTTGGGTTGTAAAAAATGCTGAGTTCCTTTCCCTTAATTTTCAAGCAGCAGATTGTGACAAGCTTCTACATGAATGCCCAGATGAGAAATGCAAACCTTGTGTGTGGGATACTCATTTACTCTCACGTTAGACGTTGTTGTCTTTCTGGGATCCGAGAGCCTTTTCCTCACTGTGGTCCAAAGCATTTGCAGTGCTGCAGACAGAGAAACCGAGTGTCAACTTCCTTCTGGATGCACTGGCCAGCGAGAACGGGCCAGCTGAACAGGAGACAAGCAGACTGTCAGAGTGCATGGTTGTCCCAGTGCTGAGCTTGTGCAAAGATGGATTATACCGCATACTGCAAATCCCCTTATTAAAGCAGTAGCCAAATCAGTTTGGCATTTGGGGTTCTTTTTTGCTCCCAGCAAAGTCAATTAGAGCTCTGCAGCAGACTTCAATGAGAAAAAGATAAGGCACTAAATAACATGCTGCACAGCTTTTGTGTTACTTGAAAGAAATCCAGGCAGACCTTTGCCAGAGTGATTGTGAATGTGGTACTTTTCCAGAAGATTTTGGAGGGCCTCAGGCTTGGCCAAAGGAGTACAAATCACTTCAAACCTAAAATTGTGCTAAGTTTTCCAAAACATAAATGACAGGCAGCAAAAGAGCACGAGAAACATGGAAGCTATAATTCAAGTTAACATCTGAGCAGAGTACAAAAGAGAGATGCAGCTGGTTAAATGAACTTTTTTTCCAAAGAAACTTCAGTTGTAATTTTTTTCATATTGAATTTTAAAAATAGCCTCCACTTTACCCTTTAAGTGAACTGGAAAAGAACAAATGACAATAGCATAGTAATTTGGGGGCCAATTTTCCTTAAATACATGTTCTATTCGATATTGAACCCTTTTGATATTTGGAAGCTTCAGGACTCAGTTCTCTGAAAGAAGCTGCATAAATTGAGGAATTCTGACAATACCATTTGGCCTAATAGCTACTTGATCATTATTCCTTGGTGGATCCCACTGTTCTGGCTGATTGGAAGGCTCTCAGTTGCATACAGTAATGTTGAAATGCCAGTCAAACTGCCATGGGTAGGGTTATGCATGCATTGTCGTTGTTAAGCCCTATTGTCAGGGTCTTTGTAATCTGGCTGTAAAATCATTCTTAACTGAGGGTACGTATACAAGCCTGTAAGCACATCCACTTGTCTATTTTTGCATATTTTTCAAATTGCTTATTCTCTTTTGCCACCTTTTCTTTTCTTTCTTTTTTTTTTTCCCCCAATCTTTTTTCTTTCAGCAAGAAGAAAAATGAAAATCTTTCACCACAAAATCTGATATTCAAAGTTGCAATAGGGTGGGTTTTTTTCAAGGAAGTTCATTTTTCTTCCGGTGCTGCTTCTAGACTAACCCTCACCAAAGGGTGCTTTCAGTCTTTCCTCCTAAAGAAATATCTTGAGAACACTTAGGGGCTTCTGTCATGTTCAGGGCTACACTCTGCCAGACCTTTCAAAATGAGTTTGCAGTTGATATGCCTGTGGCATTTCCTTGATGTTGGTTGCAAACTAGTTAGGACCCACTTGTTCTGCATGGACCCGCTCTGGATAGTGCCGTGTTGCAGTAGTCATTCCATTGAAATAATTTGGCATTGTTAGTATAGTGATATATGAGAAAGGGGACTGTAATGAATTCTTTTAGAAATAACTGAAATTTAGCAAAGAGAAATTTGTTGTGCTGTATTTTTTCTTGCATCTTTAAAGCTTTTTCTTTTCTTTTGTAAGAACTGAGGATTCTATATACTGCTTGTCTGTTACATTATCTAATTGCATTTAATATTGGGCCTTCTCTTTGCAGAGGGGAAGGAGCAGAGAATTTCTTCTAAAGTGTGTGCTGTATATGAGCAAAGATAGGCAGATCTCAAAAAAACCCCACCACTCCTTCTCCTTTTTCCCTTTATAGGTTTCAGGCTACTTTGCTCTCTTCCTTTCTTTATCTACTTGATCTGTCTTGGCACTTGCATTGTGCTCCACTATCTGATTTGGGAATATTATTTAAACTTAGTATTACAGAACAATTTCTATCCTTTCACATTGATCTTATGATTGTATTATATATTAAGGTTCCATTTAAAAATAATTTAAAGATGTTTTAATAAAAATATTATTGGAAACCATCAATTCAGCAGTTTGATTAAAGCAATATCTATGCTGATTCTGAAAATAGCCTTGTGAGTCTTGATTGCCTGTCATATAAAGATGAATCAGTTATTAACCCATTACCTTACAATGTATTGATCAAGTGTTTTTTTTAACTGTGGCAAAATTATGCTAAAAAAAGAATAAATCAAACTTGTTTTGTTTGCAAATGACAACATTCATCATTTTTCTCGACACTGCCAACAGCAGAGTTACACAGACACAGAGTGAGAAAGCTGTTGCCCATTATATTCAAAGTCTATTTGTCTTGACAAATCCATGGCAGATTGTTGTCTCAAGAGGTGGAGATAGACCTCTGTCTTGGGTCAGGCACGTGGAAGGACTTAAATATTGGGTAGGTTTGGATGTCAGGACCCACGACTCAGAGTGAGTGCTGAGGGTGTGGGCTACTGCTCCCCAACACAACCTTTCCTACCAGGAAGGTGGTGGAGTGCCTTGTCTCTGTTACAGCGTGCATGCAACGGTGTAGGAAAAGTAAATGTAGTAGTCTTAAGCATCCACTTGCAGTCACTCCACTTTCACCTTTACATTTCTTACCACCACTCAGCTTTTCCTCCCCTTCTCTTAGTGCTTCTGACTGTCCATGTTCTCAGTCAGCCTTATTAACCACACTGGGTCTATGCTGTTTCTGTTAAGTCACGTGAACATGTCTTGCAGTCAGCCTGGGGATGTCTCTGTGCCCATGATACAACATGATTAGCAGCCTCCGGAGATCACCACCTGAAAACCAGGCATGTTACAAATCAGAGACCTTCCTGGGAGAAGTCAGAGAAATTTATGCAGTACCTGCTGGCAATTTGCCTGGCTTCAGCCAAAGATATTGATTGTTAGATGCATTAATTTTAGGAAGCAGACTTTCTCCATTTTTTTTCAAAGAGCCAATGCACAGCTGCGAAATCATTTAGCTGACTTAACTAGGATTATTTGACAAGGAGAACAGTTGTATTAATATAAACAAACATGTCTTTGTTTAATTGCCTTCCTCTTTCAAACAACCCTATTTGTTATGATCAAATGGAATGATCCTGAAACATTGTTATTGCTACCTTAGCACTCCCACAGAGGAAAGGTGTCAGATAAAGTAGTAAAAATATCTTAAATTGGCTCAGTATTAGCAAGAAAGCCTCTTCTGCTTGGGCTGTCTCTATTCTTAGTGGTTGTTTTTTTTCCCCTCCAAATCCTCTCTATAGGCTTTTCTTGCTCATTTTTGTTTCTTTAAGTTGTCTGTCTCTCCTCCTTCCCCTTTTTCTCAGTTAGACATTTATCTTCTCAAACTAGCACCTCCTTTCAATACTGACTTTGCAAGAAATTTGTATCTTCCAAGACAGAGGAAATTCTTTTTGGTCATCTCTGCAAGCCCCTGAACGGTTCTGAGTGGTACAGCTTAAATGGTACCTCAAAAAGGCAATGAAAATAAATAATAATAATACTGTTAGAACAAAACAGACAGCAAAACAGAAGCTTGAATTCAAATTCCCTTGAAGGCAGATTGAATTTAGATGGGTGCATGTATGCATGCTAAGGTGGCAGTAGTGCCTCTTATAGCACTGTTCAGTGCAGCCGATGCTCTCCAGGACAAATGACAACAAAGAAGCTTCAGAGTGGGACAACACTATGTTTTCCTCCCAACATTGTGGCTGCATCCAGCTTTTAATACGTGTCTGAAGCCATCTCTTGTTCAGTATTTTGGTTTAGCGTTTGGATGAAAATATGATTACAGTTCTACTCTGACTGCTGTAGAAATCCCTGCACATTTGCACAATGTCAGCTGTATCAAACCTTTAACCAAAATGAGAGTCTTAAATCCAAAACTTCTCTGTTTACAACTGTCCTGGATCTGAATATCTGCTTCTTCAACCAATTTCTGAATGTCACAAAATTAGCAGGACGATTTTTCGAAGGATTTCTTTTATGAATTTATCTACAACTCATAGTATCTCGGTGCAAGGAATATACTTTGAATGTATAAGAAATATACTTCAGTGTGGTGTTCATACCTTTGGGATTCCCACTATGGAAATATGTCACTTTCTTATCTTTCCCCTTTTCCAATTGTTTTCCAACCTGTTTAGCTTATTTTTTAAAACAAATAAATAAATAAAATAATCTACTGTCACAGAAATACCTAGTAGAAGGGAATCAAAGATATGGGTTATATTATCAGACTCATAAAATGGCACTTGATAAAGTGTCACATAAAAGACTTACCAGCAAGTAAGGATTTATGAATTACATGGAAAAAGAAGTGATATAAAAATGCAGTAGAGAAGAGAGACTGGGGAGATATGATTTGTCATTATGACTGACAGTCAAAAAATAGTATTCCCGATTCTGGTAGTGAGTACTGATATCCTCTGAGACTCACTTTTAAGATTAGTTGTCTTCTATATTCAGTATACTTTATTGATTGAAACGTGAGGAGGAGCAGCCTTTTAATAGACCTTGGGAATATTCCAAAGTGAGAGAGGAGTCTACTGAATGATAAAATCTTGTTCCATGTGACACTGTTGAAACAGTCACGCAACCAGGTTCTTGACTTCAAGTTCATCTTCTTCAGTAGCTCATTCATGGGTTCTTACACAGCTACCTTGTGGCAGCAAAATGTAGAGTTCAAGGAGTTCAAGGCAGTTAATTACTATAGCGTAGCTAATGAAACATAGTGAAAAAATGCCAAAGGGCCAGTTGCAAACCTAGGTAAAAGAAATAACCAACAATCAGAGCCAAAAACCACCACAGGTTAAAAAGAACTGAAGACAGCCATAAAACATCTTATCTTTGGAAAAAATCAACAGATTTGAATTATTCCTAAAATATTTCTCACTTACATTCTTATAGTTTTATTTCTGCAAAATTAAATTATTTCATTGTGTTCTTGGGATTGAAATGTTCTGCTTTTTGCTCTTCTTCAGCCTGTTATGCGTTTGGTATTGCAATATGTCCGTGCTATATACTAATCAATTAATTAGATTTGAACTGGAGCCTTGTTTTCAATATTGCCACATATTATGATATTAAAATGTCCTAAATTGTGAACACAAACATTTGAAGAAGTAATGGCATTAAATTAGGAAAGGTTGCTTTAGCTAAGGTCAAGGAAGGCCTTCAGTCTATTCCAGACTAAAGTTCTAAAAACTTGGGATCAAGCAAGAGTAGAAATAGTGTTTTGCAGTGTGAAAGGAAGTGGCCATAAAAACCACCACCCTAACAGAGAAATTACTTTATAATTTTAAAATTTTTATCCTTTCCTGTAAAATTCCTGTAAAATTTCAAATAAAAATCCCAAGGGAGTAAAAAAAATGCTTTTTGCAAAAATGGACTGTGCATGTGTTAAGGTCAATATCGATCTGATGTCCATGGCCTTGGATATTAATATGATTGGCAGACAAACTCTGCAATTTAGCTAGTGCCTCTCGACAAATGACTGGGTAGCTCAAGTTCCAGTCCACAACCGTTGGAGAATTAAAGACTCGTTCTTCTACAGAAGTCCCCAAACTCTCAAGTACTCTAATTATTTACAAATCCTTCTTAATGAAAAAGAATTAATAATCTTGAAAAATGCAAAAATGATATGTAGAAAATAAATAACAAAACACTCTTTGTCCAGATAGTTTCACAAATGTCCATTTAATTCCCTCCCCATTTTCTAAAAAGAACATCCCATAATGTGTCCTTTCTACTCTTTGGGGTAAAAGCAGCAACAGTTTCACATGAATAGTGAGATTGTACAATTTGACTATCTGTCCTTGAAATATCTGTCAAATTTTCCCAGGAGGACCAATGCCTTACTAAGCTTTGGGGTTAAGGCATTGCTGGAAAGGTCCACAAGTTTCCGTTCAGCTCTATTCTTGTCCTTTACATCTATTTTCAGGAAAGAGTCCTGTATACCAATAGAAGGGATTGTTGAATAACGCATATCTCTTAGGAAGTTCCCTTTTTTGCACGTTATTGTTTCATCTCCTCATCAAGTTTCCCTGAGAAAACCACTCCCATCCAGAAGTCCAACTTTATGTAGGCTTATAAGGATATCTTAAGAGTCACTAGATAAAATGAAGGTAGGCTACAGGTGAATGAAAAGCTAGAGTACCAACTTTTTGCTTGTTATTGATAAAGGAGGGAGAGGGATTTTTGTTTGTTTGCATATTTTTCCAAGTGTAAATTTTCTATGGCTATTAATAGCAGCCCAACGTTAAGCCTATCGAAATTTAGCCATTGGTTTTTCAAGGTCCTATGATTCTACTAGAAAGAAAGCGAGATTAAAAAAAAAAAAAAGACGGCTTTTTGGTTTTGCCCTACGTACTACATACACATGCATTTGGTGACTGTTGCTTTTGTAGCAATGCAAAAAAATACAAACAAAAAAAAATTCAACCCTCCAGAAAACTCCCTGTACTATAGAATATTTATGGTAAGAAAATCCAGGCTGGCCATTTTTAATATATGAGAAAATCTGGAATTTCCCGAGTTCGGTAAGATCATTAGGCAGAAAAAAAGTCACAAGCAAAAAAGAGCAGTCATGTTGACAAAGAAATATTGTGAACATTTAATGGCGGTTCCAGTAGCTGCACAGTGTATTGTGGTTAAATAGTTTTGTCAGCTGCTTTTCTTGTAACCATTGGCCATGCCATAGTTCTGTATAAACCTTTGCAGTAGATAGAATCAGCTTTAATGACATTTGAGTAGCTGACATATTAGGCAATGCATTATACTGGAAGAAATGCTCCTTGATATTTTTCCAAAGGACTGTCTCTCAACTGTAATCACTTTTGCCTTACATGCATGATGTCACCAAAGACTTTAAAGAAACTAATTATTTTGACATTGACTGAAAAATAAATAGTTTAAAAGCATGTGAGGCTCTTCAGAAATTATTTCCTTTATCCTGTATTGATAAACACTCTAAGCAACAGCATGTAGCAGAAGTTGATTTCATCAGGCCTGCTAGATGCTGGGTCAGTGAACCGGATCCCATGCAATAGGAAATTCTTGCTCATTTTGCTGTTCTAACAACTTTGAACTCCATCATGGAAAAAAGTATTTTAGAAGACAACAAGTTACAAAGCAAATTTATTCATAGATATTTAAAAAAATATATATTGAAAAACAGTGATTTTAGTTAATAAATACCAGTTCAAATGGTTTAAATACCTAAATGTCAGATGCTGAAGTTACTTCAGCCCAAAGGAAAATAATCATCATCTGTGCTTTAGTACCCTGAATTTAGGAATCTCCACACCCAAAAATTCAGCCCCAGCAAGCTGACTCAGAACATCTGAGATACTTACACATCCCTTCAGATTCAGTGGAAAAGGATAAGTGCAATCAAAAACAGGCTGGAAAGCACAGATGGTGAGCAGAGGTTTCTTAAAGCTATCAATGGGAAATGCGTCGCACACCAAGCTTCAGCCTCTCTTCAAAGCTGAGATACTTGGTTCAAGACTGTATACTTTGCACTTCTTCCTATTCCTAGTCCAAGTTAGGCAGCCTATGAAGTGGGAATTCATCCTGTTTTTTTTTTTAAAAAAAAAGAAGTTTGCTGGAGAAGTTTTTGCTGCCTATCTTTGGCTTAATAGATTTTGTACCTGTTTTAGACCTCAGCTCAATTTCCTCTTCAGTCTGAGGTGGATCAGACTTCTGGTTTCCATTTTATAAAAAAATACCCTCACCACCAGGTTAGTTGTGGAGAAGGAAGGAAAAGGAGCAAAGGGAGTAACACACTCAAACTCTCTTATTAAGATGGGTCGCCAAGGGCCAAAGGCAAACAAAAAAGCAAGTAGGATATGTCTCTTCAGTTCAGTAGTTACAGCACCCTGCTCATACTGAGGAGCAGGAGCTCTCATTGAACCAAGAGAAAAGAGATCACATTTTTAATTATTTGAAGAACTTGTTCCTTTATTTGTAATTTATTTTTACTATCATTTAATACGAATAAAAATTTTGGCTGTCTGACTATCTACATCTAACTACTTTGTTATCCTATTTTCCTTCCTAACTATTTAAGAACTCTTCTGCTTCATCTGAAACAAAAATTTGTCTTAATTGTTCTGTATCCTTGACTAGAGAACATGAGCACAATATTTTCTGTTCTGTATGAAGAAGGTTTCTGCTCTAACTCCCAACTTCGTATTCTCAGATCTGATTACGACCATCGTAAAGTCTGTGTAACAACTGGAAGAAGTTCTGTATTGTCTTTGAGTTAGCACTTCTTCTGTCCCTAAATTGGATGGCTTCAGTTGAGTTGCGCCAAATTTCAGCATCTGAAAATCTGGTTCAGCATTTCAGTTTGCAATTGGGAATGTGAAGTGACAGTAGTTTTATAGAGAGCTTGTCTAGCCTCGTCAGGCTTTGTATTGCAGATGCAAGTGTTTCAGATGCTTTGCTTACATTATAATGACTTTATTTTGGCTGTGTTTATATCTTATTCACTGTCACTTTCCAGCATTCCAGCATATCTGTGCTGGTATGAGGAAAGTGAATTTCACAGTTTCATGTAGGATCATGAAAAAACCCACATTTTCACATTTGCAAATATAGATATTGATAGTGCTTATATATGTCAATAGGGGAATACCAACAGTACCAGGCGATGTGATCTCTCACCATCAACCACCAACCTTGAATAGAGAATTTTCTAATAGCCCTTTGCAGTCATCTTTGCGGTACTTCAGTGCAATCAGTGCCAGTCAACATATGTCTACGGAAAGCAGATCTCACCAAATGGATTTCAAATAAGTTATTGGAAAGACTGAAGGCTGGTTGATAGGTTACTGTCAGGCTTCTGCAAGGCTTTGGATACTGTACTGCACAAAGCAGCCAGAACAGTACTAAATCAACACAGGCTGTTTGTAAACCGTATGGATTAATTGCTAAACAGCCACACAATAGGGACTTATCACACTGGTGTGTTTTTGCAATTTGCAGACTAATTGTTTTTTGCCCCTAATCCTTTTTGTTCTTCAGCATTTTTTTAAACCTGTGACATGTAAAAAACCATAAAGTCCTCCTCAGCAGCAACTGTAGCTGACACAAAAATAGGTTAGAGTGGCAAATAACAGAGGAGATGTCATCGATACTTGCTTGTTGGACAGCATAAACAAATATATATGCATTTTGGTATATGCAAACATGTTGTTCTATTAAAACAGTAAATGGAGTTCATATCGCCTGAATGTAGGGCTCCTTCCTGGAAAGCTGTTACTCTGAAAAAGGACCTGGGGGCTGTGGGAGCTAGTCAGTTTAACATAAATCCCTAGTTTGAAACAGTGGTAGAGAGATGTATGTGGTCCTTAGAAGAGGAACCCAAAGAAGGACTAGTGCTACTGCACAAAAGAGCCTTGAGAATGGTCAGAGGAATGGAAAACATACTTTATAGTAAGGTCCTGAAGCAGTCCACTTTGTTCAGTAAATGACAGAGAATTTCAAGGATAACAAAAGCACAATTTGTAAGTACTTTGAACTGGAGCAAGAAATAAACTGCGAACTTCTGCCAAAAGGTTAATTAGCTATTGGTGGCCATGACTCATTGTGGATGGTGGGAGAGCCTCACTGAGGACTTTAAAATCAAATCTGAACATTTTTCTGAAGTGTTTACTCTGATTCAGACAGAATTACTGAGCTGAAAGGAGAGATTAAATCATAAAAGTCCAGTGACCTGTGTCATGCAGAAGCTCAGACTGCAATCACAGTAGTCCATTTTGGCTTTAATACTTCCGTGATGCCACCTTGCATATTAATGTCACAACCAATATTCATTTATCTACATAATGTGCTTGCCACATATTTCTTTTGGTTTATCTCTCTTTTAATAGATGATGAGCAGAGATAAATATATTTTTCAGGGACATACAATCCAGTTTAGACCTGTCTAATGCGATAGGTGTTCCAGTGTCTTCAGCACTGTAAGTTTTTGCCTAAAGGCACGACTCCTGTAAAAGTGTGTCCCCTCCCTCTACCAATACAAAACAGAACAGCTGCTGGTAGCTGTGAGAGTCTTATTGTGTTACATGGCTATCTACTTCCTACGTGAACACCAAGATTTCTAAATAATTTTCAGCTAAATGGTTGACTGAGAATAGAAGGCTTCAGAGTTAGCAGCAAATGTCCAGATCCTCTTTGCAAACATGCGCTTGGAGATGAGTTTTCACTGTGTTTATCATTTTCAGAGAAACAAATATGCATTAAAAATCCAAAAGCACGTAATTTTCATAGCCAAAAATGAACAATTTCAGACTAAATAATCCAATGTAAGAAGTGTAGCCTGAATGTACACATTTTTTCAGTATATCACTTTACTCCTGTCACTCACTCCCTTCTACTTATCTTAAAGTTTTCCTGATCTTAGAAGCGCCCAGTGCTTGTAATTTGCCACAGTACTTGCTATAGAAAAAGGCAAAATGGAAAATTCATGAGTTGCCTTAAGCTGACTTCTTCTAAATTCATTTTTTGCAGTATCCTGCGCCAATGTGTATGGTGCGAAATGACTCATGTTTCATTTCCTTCCACAAAGATACTACCCTTCTAGTCTGATGCAAGCCAAGACAGGGAGAAGGTACCAGTGTAAAATTTCATGACCACCAACAAGATTGAGTTCTCTAGAGTGCAACAACCCAAATCATATTTTTATGATAGGGTTTCCTTTTGATTACACAATCATGGTAGCTGTCACTGTTAGTGGATTTTTATTAAAGCTAAATTCAGAGTAAAATGCTACATATATATGTATGTATATATGCATATATTTGTGTGTATATATTATGCGATATCATACCAAATGGTGTGCACCTTCACTTCTTGCATGTCTCTGAATTTTGATGATGACACATAGGTCAGTTTGGTATAATATAGTTTCAATAGTAATGAATAGAAATAAAAATAAACAGCCTACTTTTAAAAAATTTTCATTGTAATTAAGAGTCCTGGACATGCTTTCAGCAAAGTACAAACAGTCATACCTTCTTTTCTTCTAGATCTTCATGTAAAATTTCTTTAGTGTCTGCATTGCCTACGACATAGCTCATATCCTCTGAATTCTCTCAGTTTGGAATGAAAACTGCCACCCTGTTTGTTCACATCATGTTTGCCTTGACAGTAAGTGATGAAGTCTGGTCTTTAGTTTCTTAGGCTGCTAACATTTGTTCTCATTACCTTTTCTGGTCACACAGAAAAATCTTGCTTACACCTATGTGTTTCCTCTTGTATTTTTGGGGGGGAGTTTTGAGCTTCTACAGGCATTGACTATTTTTTCTGGTAAGGCCACTTATAGGAAATGTAGTTGTTTATTGATACTCATCTGGATGACCATTTTCTATCTTTGTTTCCTACACTAAGAAAGAATCATTTAAAGCAGTTAGTTCATGGCAATAGGTATTTTTTCATAGGCTTTTCTCTGACTAGGATAGCATAAGCTTTCCTTCTAGCATATCCTCTAGGTTCACAAGATACATCAAAAAGGACCATGCATTAGGCTAGATTCTTTCTGTGTTTAAACATTTCTTTCTTCAGGGGGTGAATTGAGGAGGGCAAAAGGTGATGATATGACAGCTTTTTATACACACATTACAGTTTTGGGGCAGCCTGAGGCTGTTTCAGCTCCTTTCACAACTGAGAAGAGCCTTGTATCTGTCAGAAGGTCCTTCAGACTGCAGTCAGATGCACTCAGAGACCTTAAAAGGGTTTCACTCACTTGACTAGACTATTTAAATCTAGGACTGGACCAAAGAACATGGCGTTTGCAAAAAGGCAGAAAATTCTGCCCAGGGAATAATGATATTATGGAACTGAGGTTATGCAAGTACTTTACATTTCTTAACAAAGGTGCCGCAGTGCCATGGTCAGTAACCTGTTGCTTTAGGTTGCAAGTCATCTGGTCTTATATCAGCATTTTTTCTCTCTTTGGAGTCCAGTTATTCCACAACTGCTGCATTTGGGTACTTGAACCAAAGGATACTTCCCCAATTTTAGTTCTACAACTTTAGTAGCTTGCAGTTGTGTTTTCACTGCCTGCTGCCCATTTCAGGCTTGTAGTCATCAGAGGGCAGACCATAACAAATTGTTGCTGAATAGTCATGTATTTAGTCTCACCAGTGTTATTTTTGCCAACTAGAAATCTTGAGAGACTTATTTGCAGCTCTACTTTGAAGTGAATAAGTCACAGTAGCAATGCAAAGACTGGTGAGGCAATTTTTTTAGCATTATTTTGCTGCTTTCATCTAATTCTGATGGCAGAAATTGCATCTCCAGGATTTGCTTTTGCAGCTCTTCTGTGAGCCCTACTGGAGCCCTATTTGTTAAAAAGTATAAAATGTTCACTTTCATTGTGCTACTGTTAAAATAACTGAACTCTATTGAACTGGAGATGTTTTTGGAAGGGTGTACCGGTTTTGACCAGGACAGAATTAATTTTCTTCATGGCAACTTGTATGGTGCTCTGTTTTGGATTTGTGTCCAAAACGGTGCTCATAACAGAGTGGTGTTTTAGCTACTGCTGAGCAGTGCTCACACAGCGTCAAGGCCTTTTCTGCCTCTCACCCTGCCCCACCAGCGAGGAGGTTGGGGGAGCACAAGGGTCTGGGAGGGGACATGGCTGGGACAGCTGTCCCCAAATGACCAAAGGGATATTCCATACCACATGACACCGTGCTTAGCAATAAAAGCTGGGGGAGGAAGAAGTAATGGGGGAACATTTGGAATGATGGGGTTTGTCTTCCCAAGTAACCATTACGTGTGATGGAGCGCCGCTTTCCTGGAAATGGCTGAACACCTGCCTGCTGATGGAAGTAATGAATTAATTACTTATTTTGCTTTGCTAGCATGGGCAGCTTTTGCCTTACCTATTAAACTGTCTTTACCTCAACCCACAAGTTTTCTCACATTTGCCCTTCGAATTCTCTCACCAACTCTGCTGTGGGAGGAATGAGTGAGCAGCTGGGTGGTGTCAACCAGGGTTAGCCCATGACAAAGGGTTAATGTGCATTCAGATCGTCTGTCATTTATCTCTCTTTTTGCTTAGGGACAATGGCTGGGTGAAACACTGAAGGAGTTATGAACATAATTCATTAGTGAATGTAAGGAACAGAAAATAAAGAGGCAGGAGAAGCATGGATAATAATGACTTACAAGTGAACAACAGCATAATTCTGTTACCTGCATGTGTAGATAACACAGAATACAGATGTACACACTCACCCTGTTGTATATAAAAAACTGCCAAATCCAAAAACTCTCTCCCCCAACCCCAAATTCCTTGGTTTAAAAGGTCTGGAATTCTAGAACATTTTTAAGAGTAACATGAAACTCCATAATAAATATAGATGTGGTTTATGACGACACATCCCCAGCAACTGAATGATTCTAAATCTTAACTTTTACCTGGATGAACAGAAAAGAAAATTAGTGCTATTATTCTTATTTGTATATTACGACCATCTAAGGAGAGGGAAAAATAAGAAAATTTGATTTTCTAAAATGTATTAATCTCTTAGAACCGTAGGTTTCAAAGTTAAAGCTCACAGAGGAGTACTTTAAATTCACTCAACTGACATAATCCTGCAATAATTGTCCGTAAGGCTGGTTTGAAGGTTGATGTGAATAAACTTTTGAAAAAGCTAGGTAGTAGGAAGTGAATACATTATAGAAATTACAGCACACAGACCTATCCAGAACCCCAAGTAAACTATCCAAATTAAAACTATGTCTGAATTATTTTTATATTTGGTCTGTCAACAGCCAGTAGAATTATAAGGGCAGAGGGAAGGACTTAAATAGGTTAACCTGTCACCCTTTTGCTGCCCATTGGAAACAGTAGCTGCAAACATTAAAAACAGGAGTAAATCATCTTTTACTGGGCTTCTGAGAGTCACTATGATGACAACTTTGTCTTCACAACTGCAGAAAGCCAATTCTGTCTCTATCAGATTCGCTCGCTGCAGTTTTTTTGGACTAGTGGCATTAAAGTAATGGGGGACAGCTGAGACAACAGGTTTTCTTGACTTGCTGAATAAACATCCGGGTATCACCAACGTCCCTGGCATCTTCTAGTTAGCCATGAATCATGTTAGCCGGACTGAAATGACCTAGAGGAAGCCTGTACCACAATCAAGGATCTAAAGCAGCTTTTACTCTTTCCGTTACACACTGAGCCAAATTTGAAAATTTTCTTCCCCCTGAATTTCCTGTCCCTCTAAAGGGCGCTTTGTAGCAAAATTATTTCTATTTATTTTCACATTATAGAAACAGGCTTTTCTACTGCCTAACATTCTTTTCATTGTTGTTTCTGTATTTTCTTAAAAAATTCTTTAGTGACAAGAAATCTTGCAATATTTAACCTCATAATATTTACACAAAACTTTCCTTCCTCTCATGTACAAACTTAAATCCCCTTCCTGAAAAGTACACAAAAATCAGTTGGGTGATAAACAGCTTCTGGACCTAAATTTCTCCCAGAGTCTGGGGATAATTTCTGCCCCTTTTTGCTCTGTAGCTCCTGATTCTGTTGGCCAGATTAAATCCAAAGCCCGAAGTCCTATTCTTACACAGAAGTTTGTAAACTATGTGGCTCTGCTCAGTTCCTGTCTGGAGAGCCTAAAATATGCACCATTTGAGCAGTATTTTGATTTCAAATTTCCGGAAGGATTGTGATTCACAGTCTTGTCTTTCTTTTTTTCATTCTTTCTTTCTCTTTTATCCCGTAATTCAATTAGGGGATTATTCTACTTTCATTTACCCTTCAGCATCTTTAGAAACTTCCTTTCTTGTTAGTAAGCAAAATGCTACGAGATCACAGAGGGCTCCCTCTCTCATACTGAACCTTATTTATTCCCTTTGAAATCCATTTCTTAATTCTTTTCTGCTGTAGGCAAGTCCTTTATTTCCACCATAATTCTTTGCATGAGAACAGATCAGCAGTTTCCTCTAAAGTGAAAAACTTTGTACAGGGATGGGGGAAAGATGTGTGCTCTCCTTTCCCAAGCACAAGCTCTATTACTGCGGCAACTTGTTTTGTTTCCAGTTAAGCCCACAGAGGCAGACACACCAACACGGTTTTGCTGGGAATGGAGAAATAGCCGCTTTCTTTTAAAAGCTGTTAGTGCTTAACTTTAAAACATGCACTTTTATCATGTAGCATTTAGTCATCTGGCAATACTCTGGTTTTTTCCTGGATATTT
Organism: Burhinus bistriatus; assembly: GCA_013397275.1. Lineage (NCBI taxonomy): Eukaryota > Metazoa > Chordata > Aves > Charadriiformes > Burhinidae > Burhinus > Burhinus bistriatus. The sequence continues at coordinate 106,137 of VYXH01005872.1, read as the reverse complement.
CGGCCTTGTTTTTCAGTAACTCGAAGACTTTTTTATTCCATTCTGAAATCTAAGAACAGGCTTAATTGGCCCTCGGAGAATATCCCATGTGTAACATAAAGCTAACCTAAGGGTTACAAGACTTCTGCTCCCTACCACTAGCCCGGGGCTATCACCAAAGAGCACTGCACAGTAGCATTCTCTTTACAGAAGCTTGCAGGCCATTAGGGGAAGCATAAGATAAAACTTGAAATAAATCAAGGACTGACCTGCATGGAGAGGGTGAACATAACTTATCGCCATGTTTGCCTCTGTTATCTTTATCCAGGGAATGACGCTGGCGAAAACCTGACCTAAATCTCTAAGCCAGTATGGCAAATTAGCCAATTAGTCAAGCCTTGTCTAGAACTTGCACTTGGTGTTTGTGTGGTGTGTACAGCACAGCAGAAGGTTTCCATTACAACATCCAATTTTTGTTGGATGGCTGCTGCAATACCTCTGACAGGGAAACCTTTCTTTCTGAATGAGCTAACAAGCTTTATGCAGCCAAAAATCATTCTTGCATATACATTTTCACTTTCTGAGCTTGCCTTCAAGAGTCAGCACTGCCCTTCTCTCCATTTACTGTGTTTGCCAGCTTATATCGCAGCCAGTCAGTGGGAGTCTCCTGTCTTGCTTTTCAAGGAATTCTTTGTTAAACACATTTGCATACAACATTAATTTTTTCATCTCGCAACAAACTTCTCTACATCCTTTAGTTCTTGTTATTGCTGTTTATGTAGAAAAATCAAGCACTTAGCTTTTCTCCACCTTGCAGGAATAAAAGGAAGTGACAAGGGCCGTATCCTGTTTCCTATTTCAATTTCCAATTTCATCTAGATTTCCTTTGACTAAAAGTTATACTTTTAGTATTTTCCNTTTTTTTTTTTTTAAATAGAGGAATGTATTAAACTTCTCTTTAGTTTCACTTTGGCTCAGGATCAATATTTCAACTACATTCATAACTTTGATATATAACATTTGGCTGGCAGAGAGTATAAGAAGCAATATATTATTTTCCTCTAAAGAAGAATGGGAATCTGATCTGGAGATTACCCACTAAGCGGTTGTGAGGATTTATTTCAATTCCCCTAAGAACCTGTTAGTATATAATTTGTTGTGTAGGATTTATTACCCTCCCAAGAGATTTCATTCGATGTGTATGAACATTTCCCTGATGTACCCAAGATGTGTGATTGTGGATGGGTTTTCCTGTTAGTATGATACAGGGTTGCCCCACTTCTTGGGACATTTTCAGTCTTGGCATTACTTGTCTCCATTAGCTCTTCCAAAGTAAGATCAATATGCTGTATCCTTTTGCTTTGATTACGCTGCCATATACAGATTTATCTTTATTAAAAATGCAGCCAAAGTCATCAGTAGTACCACTTGTGGTCACAAATCTTTAAACTTGTCTTCTTTAAAGGAGAAAGTCCCAATATTGTATTCTTAGGTCACATTGTATTTTCAAAAACCTTCTTATTCCCATATTCTTAGTCACTGTATAGTTCACTATTAACATTCCCTGTGGACATTAAAATCTTCCTATCTGTACAGTATAATAATTACTGTAGTTTTATAGAGTAATTATTTAAAAAGCACTTTGAATTTCTAAACCAACATATATCTGATACCTAAAGCGTTGATTAGGCAGCTTATTCTCTCTTCTGCATAAAACACCAAGCTCTTTTGCATTTGAAGAAGAAATTGAGATTAAATGAGATTTAAAGGAGATAATGTTGGGGGGAAAAAATATGTCGTGGGTGTTACAGGTATATAGCATCTTTAGTGGACGGGCACTTGATAGTTGGATGGTTGCACAAGGTTTCTTCCAACTCTACTTTTTAATAACTATGATTATTATTGAAATTATTTAAAACCCTATACTTCATTATCAAGTTCACTGCCACAGTTCTGTTAAAACAGAAAAGCTACATCAGATGCTAAGTGATGTTTTTGAACAAGATTTTAATTTGTCTTGCTCAATATGTATACATATTATGAAGAGAGGACTCCAGGCATGGAATGATGGAAATGTAGGTTCCAAGGAACTTCCAGATATCATCTAATGCAGCCTGCCATTTGAAGTAGGACTACTGCCAACATTAGACTGATCCGTCATAAGTTTGTCTTGGCAAGCTGTGAGAACTTCCAAGGACAGAATTTCACACCTCTCTAGAAAGCCTATTCCAGCACCGTCATTCCAGACAATGATTCACTTCTCCTAATTTTCAAATTAAACCTCTGAAAACATGTTTTGTGGCCATTTTTGGAATTGTTATAGGATTGAAATTCAGACCTAAATATGTAATTATTTGGAAATGATAAAAAACTCTTTAAAAACCAAAGTCATGACCATGTGTGCAGAAAGCATGACCAAAGATGTCCAAGGATGCCTGACCACCTTTGACAATGCACCCTCCTCCACTCATCTATCTGTTGTTCATATGCATGTTCTAATCTGTGGAGAATGTTGTGCCTCGAAGTTATTCCTAGTCTGATTTTTTTTTTTTCTTTTTCAAAAGCCAAATCCCATTTTTCTGCTTCAGTGTGTTTCCCACAAGTATTTTTATGATGAACAATGTTTTCATATGAATGACAGCGTTGACTGAAATGGCAACATTTCTAAGGGATATAAGAAATCTCAGGTGTCAAAATAATTAACCTACCTGTAGCCTCAATTTGTCCATTCTTCAGAAATTATTAAGAGCTAGCCAAGTTTGTCTTTGACTAGTAATGCCAGAATTAACTAATCCCATAACAGAGAATGGTCTTGGGAAGGGAATTTGGTCATCACAAAAAAGGCAAGCAGAGATGCAAAGAAGAGGTGAAAAAAATAGCATGACATGGTTGGAGCTGATCTTGTTTTCTTGAGCAGATTAGAAAAGTGATATAGAAAGCTCTCTGAAGGAAAGCACTCCTATGACAGTTGCAAGGGCTCTTCATAGAAGGATACTCATATTGCTCAAATGCATCAGGGCAAAAGGAAAGGCTGCTTAATTTTTCCACAAAAATATTTTTCTCAGAGTAATTGCAATGGCAACTGTTAATAAAATAAAGCTATTCATCCCTGTCATCATAGCCCAGATTAAATGGCCCTAAAATCACTGAAACAGCATTTCTGTGATTAGGTTGATGGGTATTTACAGTCCTTAATGAAACATTATATAGTCATTTGTGCAAAGCATGAGCATATTGTGTACTGAAATTGTCACATAGCCAAGTTAAAATTATCCTCAATACAGATAGCATCTCAGCAGCATGCCATGCTATGCAAAAAAAAAACCCCAAAACAACCAGAAAACAAAACCCTGAAAAAAAGTAAAAAATTATAATTTTGGTCATTATCTTTTTTCATCTATAAAGTTGTATAAAGTATTTTTAAACCATATTTAGTAGCAACCTTACAGATTTTGATTATTATTATGTTACCTTTTATGTAAAGTATTTCACTGACAAGAAAAAAATCTACATTTGTTTTAAATCAACACAGCACTATTTACTTCAGTACCTCTTTATGCCAGGTGAGGATCAGACCATGGGAACTAGTTGCTGTTGAATGTGAAGCTTTGAACCACAGCTCTGCTGTAGGACACTCTTGGGTCAGTCTTAAATGAGACTCTGACGACCGCGCTTGTGGAGTTCTCCGTACATAGTCAGAACCAATGTCTCCATGCCAAATTTAATATAGGTTGAAGTCAGTTGCCTTTTAAACGGTGTTCATGTGTAACCTCCATGCCTTCTATTCCAAAAGCTACAGACTCCTGTAAGGAAATGGTGTAGGTCACTAGACTGTGCATGCGTATAGTTATATAGTCAGTAAACAGGGGTTATGTGATTCATGTGATTTTCTTCAACACGGAGAACAAGAGCAGTGTTGGAAATCTAAAATTATTATCAGAATTCTGTAACAAGTCATCGTCACTGTGGTAAACTACTGTAACACCCTGATTTTTCTGTATTCAGAGGTAGCAGCACTGACTAATCACATGAGTTTATCACTGGGACCCTCAGTTTCCCAGTTTCCCAGATAGTGCATTTTTCATTTTCTAGTTGCTGTATGATTATTACAAGCTTTATAATTTCTTTGGGGCATGACTAAGACCACTTTTTCTCTACCATCTGGAATGCTCCTACTCTTTTTTACTGAATGCATAATTACAACTTTTTCTACACAGTGACTGAACTGTGGCCTGTGGATACCAAAACACTCAGCTTTGGGGAAGATGGAAAGGTGGCTGATGCATTTTTCATTTTATTTTTATTAAACAGAAGGACGTTGAGATTGTTCATTTTCTTTCCCCATAGCCTTGGTTTTCTAGTTTCTCTTCAGCTGCAGCGCAGTAGCTGTTTTCTTTAGTTTTGTCCTGATCCTGCCATTGGTTGTTTGAGTTCAAAATGAGGATTCAGATTCAGGTAAAGATAACCAAATATAAGTGTCAAACTTCGAACTAGATGTCTAAGCTATTATAGTCAAAGGAGTCACTGCTGGTAATGTGCCAGCTCACCCTACAGTAAATACCTATGTTTGATTCATTGAGCTGAATCCCTCCCCAGCTGTCTGCATTGTCCACTGGCCAAAGCATGGTATACACTTTCATGTGTCCAAACTAAGGATCTTGGACATTGCCACTTGACTCTTGACCTTAACTCTCAAGCTCAAGCTATGGGGACTTATATATTCAGTGCAAGAAGGTCCTAATTCTGTGTTTGCTAATAGCTAAGGTGTAATAATTCTACCTACAATTGCATGGAAGACAGCCAGCTGACAGCAGATTTCTCTCTTTTTGATTTCTGTTCAAATTGCCCAGCATAGGGAGGCCAGTACTATTTAGGCTTCCAAATCCTAATTCACTTTGGGGTTCTTTATAAGTATGAGTGCTGGCTGTAAAACTAATATATAAAAAGTGTATAATTTTTTTTTTTTGGCTATTTTGCCACTGCCTTACCTCCCCGGAATAAAAGATTTTTCTTGAAAGATTTTGAAATGTTACAGCTGATAAACATTTGTCTAAAAAGATTCTGGTCATGTCTCCAGTTGGTTAGTGTCCCCAGATATTCTAAGAATTAGAGCAATCATAGTGTATTAACTGAGAATAGAAATGCCCGGGAAAAACTTTTTGAAATCTTTTGGACAGTTCCAACCCAAACCAGCGTGTGTGTAGCTATATAAATTAAATGCCATAATTCGTTGATTCAGAGAAGACTATCAGCAAATTTTTAAATCCATATGAACTAATTGAAAATATATAACTGTAAAATCGTGAAATAAGTCCTTTGCTACTGTAAATAATTTTTGTTATATTGAGTTCAGTGGCCCGCTCTTTACAGCTGCTGAGATCTAGCCAGAAGGTAAGACCAAAGCAGTGATCTGAGGTTACATCTTGTTTATAGTCAGAGCAGTTTACAGCTCAAACAGCTTGCATATGAGTTGCGGCGTTTGCAATAAGCTAATTCCCAGATTGACTACAGGTTAACAAAGCCAACATTGCTTCCAGAAAAGCACAATAGTCAGCACTGTGCTCCCTGAAGTTATTTTACAATTATCTAAAAAAACCCTCACAACAACAACCCATGTGTGGTGAACTGCCTATCTAAGATTTCATAAAGAACCCTAAATAAAAGCTTTGCCAGACCTTTAGTTTTGTTAGCATATCAGTGCAAATTAAACCCGCTGTGCCTCTAGACTGAGTGCTTCAGTGTAGCACTTTAAGACTTGAACTGCTTGTTTAATGGGCTGTGAGATCTTTCCCATTTTCTCTTCACAGGAAAAAAAAAAAAAAGCTTGGTGTTAAATTAAAAAAAAAAGCTTATTCTAGTTACATTTCTGGCTACATTGAAAATTAGGAAATTGTCAGTACAATAATCTTAGGAATATGCAAAGGTGAAACACCCTGATATTTCAATAGAAGATGTGCCACAGGAATAAAGTGGCTTCTTCTCATTAGGAAATAAAACCTCAGCATCATTGCTTGTCTTGTGGGGTTAATAGAAGGCAAACAGAATTTCGGGGAACTGAAGTGTAACTTCCATACAAGCCAGGACAACATACCTCCTGCTGATTTTGAAGAAAGGCTGCAGAAGAGAGAAAAGCAAAAATCAAGGGGAAGGTTCACAATGAGCCATCAAGACTACTCAGCAAAGTCACAGTGGAGTTTTTAAACCCAGTGTTGTAGGATGTACACAATAAAGTAAGATAACTGAAAGATATACATGGTTAGTCTGGTCCAAGCAGTTCTTTTACCATTGGCCAATGTGCCAGTGAAGATTCAGAAGGTGGCTTAGTTAGTAGCCTTTAACGTTTGCCCTGCCCACGGATAAATTTCTGTACAACTATAACGCAATATGGAGCATGTGCCCAGATGAAATTGAGTGGTTTATTATAGTTTTCAGTTTTATACTCTCCCAATATGTTTCTTCATTGTTGAAGTTTTTTTCTCTTCTCATCTGAAATAGCCTCAGCTTCCTGTATGAACTCAGCCTGGCCCACAATATGTGTACGTATCTCTTCACCCTTCCTCACTTTTCTCAGCACGTCTTTTACACAGCTTGATTGACACCATGGCTATATTCCCATGATCCCAATCTGCCTTTTCCTGGCATGCTGTCTTGACTTTGGGCATTTTTGCTGGGTTGTAGATATTGGCTTGCTCATAGACACTCACAGATTGGTTGCTTGGGCAGGTGGTCCACACATACAGAATCATATAGAATCATAGAATCATTTAGGTTGGAAAAGACCTTTAAGATCATCAACCAACCTAGCACTCCCAAGTCCACCACTAAACTATGTCCCTAAATGCCACATCTACACATCTTTTAAATGCCTCCAGGGATGGTAACTTTTCCCTGGGCAGCCTGTTCCAGTGCTTGATAAGCCTTTCTGTAAAGAAATATTTCCTAACATCCAGTCTAAACCTCTCCTGGAACAACTTGAGGCTGTTTCATCTCATCCTATCACTTGTTACTTGGGAAAAGATACTGACACCCACCTCGCTACAACCTCCTTTCAGGTAGTTGTAGAGAGCGATAAGGTCTCCCCTCAGCCTCCTTTTCTCCAGGCTGAACAACCCCAGTTCCCTCAGCCACTCCTCATAAGACTTGTGCTTGAGACCCCCNCAAACTTACTGAGGGTGCACTCAGTCCCCTCGTCCAGGTCATTGATAAAGATATTAAAGAGCACAGGCGCTAATACTGAGCCCTGGGGAACACCACTTGTGATGGCCACCAACTGGATTTAACTCCATTCATCACAATTCTTTGGGCTTGCCCATCCAGCCCATTTTTCACCCAGCAAAGACTACGCCCATCTAAGCCATTTGCAGCCAGCTTCTTCAAGAGAATGCCATGGGAAACACTGTCAAAAGCTTTTCTAAAGTCTAGGTAAACAACATCCACAGCCTTTCCCTCGTCCACTTGTCATAGAAGGAGATCAGGTTAGTCAAGGAGGACCTACCTTTCATATAGTGAAAGATAAAGCTTCTAGGTGGGCCAAACGGTTTCTTATCAGGTTCTGGTAGGACAAGCAGATGGCTTTAAAGATTGCTTTTGGTTCTACCAGTAAAAAGCTGCAGTAGGGAATTGGCCTTTTCATCTCTGCAGATATCATACAGGTAGAACAGGTCCTAAACAGTTAATCCTGCATAGCGTTTTGTAGTGTATTCCAGCAAACTGGTAGCATGCATCACTAAATGTTTTGTTAGCACTGCACATATCATTTGCACTTTGTTCTCTGATTAAATCTTTGTTATTCTCTATTCTCTTTGAAAAAGACTAAGAAAACAGTTCTTTAAACCTTAATATTCATATCTTTTTGATGTGAAAATATGTCCTTTCTATTATTGAGTAAGGCCTGAAATTGTTCCACTATTTTCTGGATCCTAGAGAATATAAAGAAAAATAGAGGTGCTACAGTAGAAGCTGAGTTGTTGATTCTGATAAGGTAGCAAGAATATACTGGGTGTTTTTTTGAATAGCCCTTATTAAAACTCTTTTTGTGGGGTGGATATTACAATGAAGGAGATGAGAATTCCGGGTAGGCCTGGACCTCTGTCACACTGGGAATCAAATTCCAGGTGTGATTTACTGAGACTGAAGATCTTCACTTTTACTTGGGAGCTCAAGGGTTTGGTGGGCTGGAGGGTTCCTCTCCAAGACCAGGAGCCCACACAGCTCGGAGTGCATTCTGCAATACTGTGAATTCATCGTCTCCTGCTGTCAAGCTGCATTGAAGGCGTTTGTTACGTGATAATGGATGACTGGGTGTCTGCAGGGCCCGGCTTGGTGACAGCATGTGGAAGAGCAATGATTCACTCTGCTGAAAGTCACCATGGGGATATTGTAATAGGGCCACTGTTGCAATTAAAGTATGAGCTCATTTAAAAACCTATGCTTCAAGACATCCATATTCACATTTACAGTTATGATATCTATTCCAGAGCTTCACAGAAATGTCTTTTACCATCTCGCCTGGCAACCTTTTGCAGTCCAGTGCAGAAGTGACATACCCTGCACTCTAGTTTCAGGCAGGGATATCTTCTGGCCAGTGGCAAGGTCACAGCAGGGCCAGAAATCAGCATGAATGTCTTTCTTCAAACACTGAGAGAAGCTGGCGAAGGTTAGCATCAATACAGAGGGGTGGGAAAAATTCTCTTCCTGGAATGATATTTTAGACCAAATAAAACCTTTACTGGTGACACTTACAGAGTTTTCTGAGACATAAAAAATTTGGAGAAAAAAAAAAATTGAAAAAAATTTACCCTGGTGCCATGATACATCTATTTCTCAAATGAGCCAAATCCTCTATAAATCTTCGATAAATCTGACACATTTGCTTATTGTATATGAATAGACTCTGAACCAGCAGTGAGATGGACAGAATTGATTAACAAGCTTTCCATTTTAAAACTTTAGATCATGACTATGTGTGAACCTGGTAAGTTCAGAAATGTGAAACAGTGACAAATATCCCATGTTATTCAGAACCTATTTATTGGGTAAGTGTTGGATGCTTTTAGCCTGTCATTCAGTAAAATATCAAGTTTTGAAGCAGATAAGAACCTCAAATGCTCTACGAATGCTAGCTACATAAACCTTACCCTTAGAGGTAATTATATAACATTGCAGATGGCAAAATGGATGCATAAAGAAGTAATTTGCTAGAAGGCACTTATCAATTCAGTAATACAGTCCGTGAGTGTTCATTCTTTAGTTAAACTGAAAGAACGCTGCCAATTTTTTGCATAACCGTGTACTGCCAATGTCCTATATAATGACATGGTTTTGTTTTGTATTATGGACTCCTCTATCACTTGGCTTTCTCGTTATCCACACGCTGACAGCCAATGGCAGAGGCAGAGCCAACACTAAAACTAAAGACCATATTTATCTCCCAGTTCAGAGGTTTTTGGTTGTTGTTGTTGGGTTAGGGGTTTTTTTGGTTGGTTTTTGTTTGTTTGTTTGTTTTTGTGGGGTTTTTTTGTTGTTGTTGTTTTAACATACAGTGTTATTTACTACAGAGTTATGCAGCTAGAGTTGCAGACTGAGAAAGAATGGAAGCAAGAAGAAAAAGTGTTAAATTCCTTTTTCTACCCTGGGAGAGTATAGCAATTTAAAGTGCTCTTGTAGCATCATAATGTTAATTTCCCCCCCAGTGCTTTCTGGCATCTGGCTCTATTCCCCCATGCAAAGGAGTTTTACAGAGCAATTTGTCTCATTGGAATTTTTGTTACTGAAATATGAAAGGAAGATTAATGTTATACATAGTATCCAACCAAATGTATTGCTGTATATAAATACATCAATAGACAGATGTAAGATTATTTCATAGTCAAGTATATTAAAAGAGTATTGATTCCAAAATTTAACTGAGAAAGTAAGAAATTTGATCTGTAGTCATCTGCAGGACCTCAATTCAGCCTCCTTGTTTATAACTGTTACGATTCTGTTTTGCAGGAAGTTGGAGAAACAGGAACAGGATCTCTTGAAAAATGTGATGTTTTCTGAAGGATGAAGGACATCTTATAGACTGGATATTATTGTCTTTTTCACTTCCTAAAATGAAATCCACCAGTCAAAGGAGGTTCTTAAATGTGAAGTGAAACTGTGGAAGTTGCTCTAGGTAGAAACTGCATCCAAAGAAAAAGCAACAAAAATGTCAAGTTTTTCTGTATTTTTTCTTCTGTACAGCAATATCAGACAACTGCTGAAAATGCTGAATACATTACAATATTAGGGAAATATGTAATCCTACGTGCTCTTGAACTGTACTGGATCTACATGATCTGCCATAATCTGCCAGTATGTGAAATACTATAGGTATTGCTCAATGTGGCTTCGTGATCTTTGACAGATGCCAAACAATGACAGCCACCAGTTTTCTCTGTATCCTTTGATATGGCACCTTAACAGGCTGCTGAGAAGGACTATCTTGTGTATATTGTGGGTTTTGATACATTTTAGAAGTTCCCTCTTGATATTAAAATCTGCATTGAAATTATAGTTATTCTATTTTGAAACAGAGAAAGTGTGTCTGTGTATGCACGCTTTTTGAAAGGAAACAAGCAGTAACCTTCTTACACTCTTCAGGTACCACCTGAAAATTAAAAAATATAAAATGAAAAGATGAAAAATAGGCAGGAAAGAGGGCAAAATAAATCTTCCCAATATCCATTTAGAAGTTTTCAAACAGTGAAGATTTTTAATATTTCTGACAATATTGGTTAGAGAAAAAATAGTTCTAAATTATGTTACCTATTATTTGTTGTAATTCTTAAAATTGCCTTACATCAGAAAGAGCATTAAAGATCCCTAGATGTGTTTGATATAATCAGAGCAGAGTTATTTAAAGGTCTCAGTGGACCGTTAGCCTATCTAGATAGAATTATATTTTGCAATCCCAGAAGAACAAAAGTCCGTCAAGTACTTAAAAAGCCAGAGATGAAGGACTATCCTTCAGTTAGGGCAAGTGTAAGCTAAAAATGGCTAAACTTAGGCATTTGGGAAATGTGTCAGTCCTGACAGCTCAAAAATAGAAGTAATTATGTAAATCTTGGCTCCAAACCAGAAAGCGACGTGAGTTAGAAAGGTTGTTAAGTATGGTCACATACTTCAGTAAATTAATTCAATCTCCTGTCAGAGATTATAGATCCCTTATGAAGGTGCTAAAAAGATAGATTGCTGAGTGGCAATTTGGGTCAGACCAACTTAGCTTGTTCAGTACTGGGAAAGTGCTGGGTAGAACTCTGTTCCAAATGTCTAAGCACCCGGGCAGGCAATTACAGCCTCTGAAGAGCATCAAGAGCCGCGAGGCGTGGTTAGTTCCCCACATCTACTCACAATGAAAAAAATGCTCACCTTTAAAACGGCTCAGGTTGCACATGAAAAGAGGCTCAGTAAATTGGAAAAGGGAAATGGAAGGACTACGACACAGATGTCCATTTTTTTCTGTAATGGTGTAAATTTATTTCGTGGTTTATGGACAAAGGCTTACTTGTGGGACTTCCAGTGGTTCCAACCACAGAAAATTAGAAAATTAAAACAGTAGGAAAGAAAAAAATACAATCTTTTCTGCTTTGTATTATTTGATCTATATTGCTGCTTCTGAGCAAATGCTTATCCCACCATTGGCCTCCAACATCCATAGCGGTGACCAAGTAATCTTTTCAAGGAAAAGGTGAGTGGAGAAAACATCTGGGGTATTTTATAGACATGGCATTTATAAACTGGATCCCACTTATCACGTGTCTGAAATAAACCCTTAGTTATGGTCTTCAGAAGGGACCTTTCAATGGAATCATTCCAGTTTCTGAATAGCTAACGGAGCACTGTGTCCAGTTTGGGGCTCCCGAGTACAAGGAACATATTGACATACCGGAGTGAGTCCAGTGGAAGTCAAGATAGTCAGTGGGGCAGAAAATATGAAGTACAATGGCAGGCTGAAAGAAATGGGTCTGTTCAACTTGGAGAAGACAAAGCTCCGATGCAGCTTATGGCTACCTAGAACTACCTGATCAGAGGATGTAGAAAAGGTGGAGACAGACTCTTGTTGGAGGTACACGGAGCATTAGGACGAGAGGCAAGGACACAAACTGGAACATTCAAAATTCTAATTAGGTTTAAGGATAGTGTTATCTACCATAAGGGTGGCCAAACACTGCAGGAGGTTGCCCAGAGAGGCTGTAGAATCTCCTTCCATGGAAGTGTTCGAGACTTGACTGGACATGAGCAAACCTGGTTGGATTAGATCTGCTTTGAGAAGGGGGTTAGATTAGATGACATCTAGAGGTCCTTTGTGATTGAAATTATTTATGGCTCTGTGCTTCCATTGGATGCCAGAAATGTACTCTTTTTAGAGCTAAAATCGTTATGTGTGTCCTGTGGATCAGCAATACTGACACACTGAAAGGGGTGCTTTGTAAATCTGATCTCAGGTTCTGTCAGCAATGCTGGCTACCATTAAGAGCTACAGAAATGTTCCAGGAGGTGATTTACTCTACAGCTGACAATTCTGACATCCAAAAAAGTGGGCTTAAATACCTATCACAGTTATGAGTTATGCAAAATAGATGAAGACAAATCCCCACCACCACCCCCAAAAAATCTATACAGAATAAATTAGAAGTTAGGACTTTGAATTTGAAAGAGTAGGACAATCTCAATGTATACCTTACCTGTCTGGGCTATGGCTACTGATAAACTAGAAGGGCATAGGCCTGAGCACTGCCATATGATTGCCTATACTGCTAATTTGCTAGTGGCTGTTAGTATGTGACCTGATGTGAGTTTGATCCAGCCATTAGTCTCTTGTACACTTGGTAGGATGGTCTGAGAATTAACACGAGCCGCTGGTCATCCTCAATAGGCAGTTTGGCCATGGCCAGTCTGTTTTGGGAAGTATGAGAGTTTGTGTGGAGGTGACCTGTACTGTACCGTTTGGTCTCAGTGTCAGAGGTGAATCTCTGTTTCATTTACCAGCATACATATAACTGGTATTTGAAATACTTGTCCAGCTAGCAGGATGATAGGTACTGTGGGGAAAGGTACTGTCTTGCTGTGTGTCATGGTTTGGGCTATACTGGCCACCGAGATGAACGACAGATACTCTTCTCCACCTCTCTCTCCAAGGAGAGCCGGGAGAGAAAGAAAGAGACTTAAGAGTTTAGAAGAAACTAAACTACTTTAAT
>VYXH01005872.1:0-90033 GCA_013397275.1 Burhinus bistriatus | reverse complement strand
AAAAAAAAAAAAAAAGCCTCAATGCAAGAGAGGTAGGTCTCAGATACAATGGGATGTGTCTTGGAAGTGGAGCATTTAATCATGGGCTTGTCTCTATATTACTTCCAGACAAATAGCATTAGTTTTCAAAAGGTCTAATAAGTCGTCATTATGAAGCTAGTACGGGTGTATCACTCAGAGCTGCCTCAGTAAGAACAGATGAAGTAGCAAACCCTGCTTCTACGCTATTAAGTGTACTTGCTAGTAAATGCCTACTGTTCTAATGTGCAAGAATAATGTAAAATAAACCAAGACCTCCTGGAAGATACTATAAAATTATTTCATGGAACCACCAGCTAAACTGGTAAACAGAATAAATTTAACAGAAATGGATATAAGATGGATGATTTTTTTTTTTAATTTTCAAATGTTTAATTAAACTATTAGATTAAAAGATGGCTATGCAAGATTCCATAATAAAATGTGAGAAGTCAACATCTCTCAATTCTATGATACAAATATTCTAATAAATGAAACTGTAAAAAATTCATGTTTTGTAAAGAATTTCTTTCTGCAGTGCAAAATTGATTTTTTCACACAGACAAGTATGGAAAAGGTTTAAAATAATAAATACAAAATAGACAGGCTTTTTTTTTTCTTACAAGCAGAAGCAATTCATGTTCATCGCTCTATTAGTGTAAAAAACATATAAAGCCATCTGCAGACAAAACACAGCATCATCATATCACTCAAAGGTATCCCTTCCCCAAACCTGGAAATTCTCACATGCACTTTCTTCTTTTTCTTTTTTCCTTTTTATTTGTTTTAAATACTCTCTTTCCTCTTATTTTGCTTGCCTCTCACAGGTTACATCTATCAGGCTTTTTAAGTACCAGCCCTAGACAAACTAAATTGGCCCTCCTGTTGATATAGATTAAAGGTAGAGCAGTATGAATTGCTTTGCCATAATCCTACTATATGCAGAACCAGAAGCTCGGAGCAGAGCAGTTTGTGTTTTCAGATTTGATCAGAAAACATAACCTGAAAATTGTTCCTGCATTGCTAAACATCCCAGGACTCCTTATTGGGAAACATGAAAAAATAAAAGTGGTGTTCATTAAAACGTGATTTTTTGTTTAATCATTCGTACTATTTAAATATTCACTAATTTATTACTCACCAATATGCTAGTGCTACATTGGAAAGCGAGGCAACTGAAGTGTACTTGAAGAACTTGAAGCTCTGATCTTTTCTTACTGACAAAGGAGTGCCCAGGAAGAGTGAACGAAGCTATCTTGGGATCGATCAGGATGGAAAGCAGTCAAAATGACTGCATGATAGTGATCATTCAGGCTTTATTTTTTCCATCATTTTTGTTTATCTTCCTTTTTCAGTTTACTGGTTTCTCATCTGCTGGCACTGTTTTGCAGGTTGATATTTAGAGGAAGTGCTTCATGAGAAGGTGTTGAAAGAAAGCATGGAGCACAGATTAGGGCAAGGAATTTGGAGAGCTGGAGGTGTATGGAAAGACAGCGTAGAGAATGAAGGAAAAGATGTGAAGGAGACTGAAGGCAGGGTAAGTGGGAGGAAGAAATCCAAGTAGCAGAAAAGAATCAGAGATGAAACTGGTAAGGGCCTGAAAAGAAAAAGCAAAACCAACAAAACCCCCAGGAATATGAATCTAAAATGGAAAAAGGGAAACAGCTAGTAGTGTTTCTGAAGAAAATTTGCTCATGACAAGCAACTAGGCAGCTGGGTGCTAAATTAGAGCATGTGGAGTGTTATCTACCCCTCACGACAATTAGTAGGAAGAGATGAAAGAATTCCTCTTCAGTTACTCTTTTTGCCCAGAGCAGTTTTTTCCCACTCACTGCATATTTTTCTTAATGGTATGGCTCCAGTGAAGTAACAGAGATTTCTATCGCCATCATTTCAGAGGAGTCTGTTCTGCGTAATGCCCGATGGAAACTTTATTTGGGGAAATCCAGGGAATGTCTGTGTTTGAGATGGAGGGAGGAGACGCATGCTATTCCTTGTTTATGTAGTCCCCAGTCCTTTCCATGATATTCGTCCCTGGTTCAAGCTGGCTGTCCAGAGGGTAAAAAAGCCAGAGCTACGAACAAGAGATTCCTCTCTAGCTTTGTTCCGTGAAAGACTGCTATTGTATGTGATAGGTCTCCTCTGAGGGAAAGCCTTAGTGGCCCAGTCTGCCTTCTCTCATTTTTCTGTCATTAATTTCAATTCATAAGAATTTAGTTGTTTGTAAATATACTTATTCAAGCTGATTTTAATACTGTTATCTTTAGCATAATGAGACAACCTGAAGAAAATGGATGCTGTGAATTGTATGTCATGGGGGGGACCCCCTTAAGTTCCAGCAAGGAACGGGTGAATGTCAACATCAAGTCTCACGTAGTCCTCGTACAGGGTACTTACATGTAGCTTGAGGGCTGGCACCTGGTCTAGCGACTCAACAAGCTCTCTCCCTGGGAAAATCATTAGTAGTTTTCCGATTTATTTTCTATTCTTCTTCCCCTTTCCCCTGAATGTAAAAAGCCCCCACAAAGGTTTGTTTTATCCGAGATAATGTCTACTAGAATTCCAGAAGGAGCTGCGCTGGAGTGTTCAGCAGTTTCAAAATCTAAATAACAGTTGTATGGGAGGACTTGCCTTAAATCCTTTTTCAATTCTATTAAATTTCTGAATTCTGTAATACTTAGGAATGTGTTTCACAAGATAATTATGTAAATAATTGCATGTTAAGAACAGTTCATTTGTCTTTCATTGTCACGTCTTTGTTGTCTCTTTTTAAATTAAAGTTTAAGCAATTTCTGTCCATCCTTACACAGAAATCTCTCCATGTCACTTATCATTTTCCTTTTTCAAGTCTGGGTAGTTTTAATGCTCATGGGCCATTTTCGTAATAAGATGACTGCAGCTGAACAGAGAATTCCAGGTGAGAGTTCATCACCCTTTTCTGTACTAGGAAAATAATAGATTTCATACTATTCTGTTCCCATTCTCTTCATTTCACCCCTCTAAGTTTTTACAGTTCATCTGTAATTCAGCAAAAGTGCTTTCAAATGATTTTATCCAGTGAGCATTGCTGTGTGATTCTCAACAGTGAATTTATCTTTCATTGTTTTACCCATTCACCTGCCTATGTAGGATTTCTCTAAACATCTGTCTTTTCTAGATTTTAGTGAGATGAAATATTTTATATTAGAAATTTATTTTCTGATCTTCCTTGCTAGCCAATAAATAATAATGAATAACACAGTTGTTAATGTGTCAGTTCTTAACTTCCAGGCAGACTGGAATTTTTGCCACTCTTTTTAATCTTTATGTGAATTTTTAGAATTAATGGAATGAAATATGTAAAGCAAACATATTTTTTTTTTTGTATGTGCATATGCCTACAGTTGCAAGCAGTATCCCTCATTGAAGTGACTCAAAACCCAACTGGACATAAGCAACCCGCTCTAGCTGGCCCTGAGTGGAGTAGGAGGTTGGGCTAGATGACCTCTAGAGGTCCTTGGTGACACAAACTGTTTTATAGAATAGAATCATAGAATCATTTAGGTTGTAAAAGACCCTCTAAGATCATTAAGTCCAACCACCAATCATTCTGTGAATTTCATTGTTTGTCCACAGTGACTTTCCAACACAAATGTAATATTAATTTTTGATAGAAGGAGAAAGTTTGGCAAAAAGTGGAGGTTGAAATCAAAACATTTTAATTAACCCCAAAGTCATTATTATTATTATTATATTTTTAATTAATATCGTATGTTTTTATCACAGATTTTAACTTTTTTATCTTAACCCTTTGACTTGTCTAGAATTTTTTCAAAATCTCCATGAAATCTCCGTTATTTTCTACACCGTTCTCCTTTTTCGTTCCAAATTACAATTGAAGTAGCTTTTAATAGTTTGTGACTTTCACTGAAATTCTTTTCCCTCTTTGCCTGCAGCTTGTTTTCCAGGTCCTTTAAATCTGACAGGGACAACCAGCCTTATTCCTACAGGGGGAATTTTGCAAATGTCTGCTGATGGCTGAATTATTTAAAGAAATGTAAACTGGGTTGAAAAGTTAAAAATAATTCTATATGCAGCTCACTTTCTAAAATTTTATTCTGGTAGTTTGCTCTCATTTATATGCCCATTCATCAGATTGATTTAAAGTTTCATTTTAAACATACCACAGGGTGATTCTTTTCAGATTTTCTAAAAAAAAGAGTTTTATGGGTCAACCCTGCCAGGCAGCCTAACACAGCCGCTCACTCACCACCCCCCCAGTGGGATGGGGGACAGAATCAGAAGGGCAAAAGTAAGAAAACTCATGGGTTGAGATAAAGACAATTTGGTAAAAGAGGAAAAGTCAAAACAAAGTAAAACAGAACAAGGAGAAATAAGTAAGGCAGAAAGCAATTGCTCACCGCCAGCTGACTGTTGCCCAAGCAATGGCAGCCCTGGCCAAACTTCCCCCGCCCAGTTTTATTACTAAGCACAGTGTCATATGGGATGGGATATCCCTTTGGTCAGCTGGGGTCCGCTGTCCCGGCTGTGTCCCCTCCCAACCTTTTGTGCTCCCCCAGCCTCCTCGCTGGTGGGGCAGGGTGAGAAGCAGAAAAGGCCTTGACGCTGTGTGAGCACTGCTCAGCAGTAGCTAAAACACCACTCTGTTATCAACACCGTTTTGGACACAAATCCAAAACAGAGCTGCTATGAAGAAAATGAAATCTGTCCCATCCAAACCCAGTAGAGCTGAACAGTTCATAAGAAAAAAAAAAAACCCACAACCAAAAAACCAAACCCAAAAAACCCACCAAGGGCAAATACTTAGAAGCTTGTGAGAAATAGTTCTTCTGAGTCAGGAAATCATCTTAGAAAAAGAGAGTGGTCCTAATACAGTTAGGAAGTTACCTTACACACCGTTCAGCCCCAATTCTAGATCTATTTATTCTGGGGTAGAGGGGTGTGTGTATGTCCAAGATCACCATCAAGTAAACCTGTCCTTCTATGACCCTATTTTGAACAAACACTGACACAGAGATGTGCAATGTGCAGCATAATTAGAAAGAAGATATTACTCATTTAGAGAGAACTTATGGGAGGGAAACGCTTGGCAACGAAGCTGCAACTATTTGCTTTTATAACCTAGAAGCTGAGAGCCGTAGGAAAGAAAAAACTGCAAATCAACTCTTCTCGAAGAAAAGTGCAAGGCTGCAGAGCAGAGTTTTAATTTATATTTTGGAAGTGGTTTGTGCCTCTAAATTTAAGGTCCCAGTGACTGTGCTTTCACAATACATTCCTATGTTAAACAGAGTAGTACGTTATGGAAATAGGGATACCATGGACAATTCTCATCTTTGTGGAGAACTCCAGAGGGAAAACTGGTCCCTGGGCTAATGTGAACAGCCGTGTTTGACTCCGTGGTGTGTAGAGCTAGGACCAGTCTGGTACGAAAGTCTGGGGCTGGCTGGAAACATGTTGCAAGATTGTCCTGGCATAAGGATGGTGGAGTATGACCATGCCGCCAGCCAAAAGCAGAGCAAGCTGACATGTGCACAGTGTGGGCTCTCAAACAAACAAGTCCTGCAGTGAAGCAGGGAGTGACAGACAGCACCTGCTAGACAGTCAGAAGTGACAGGGAACATTCTTGTAATCTTAACAAAGAACAAATCCCTGCATACACTAACCATGCTTGTCCTTTTTTGCTGCACTGAGGGATTTTGCTGCTGAGATGATGCTGGATGCTTCTGGATGCTGCCAATACTTGAACATAAAATGTGGCATGAATGTGACATACCTGTATGGACTAACGAAACCTGTCCCAAGCACTGTCTTGCCCGTAGGCTGCATTTTTCCCTATTATTTAGGCTCAGCATTATTATGATTGGTTATAATCATTTCACTTAAAGCATGGAATAAAATTTTGTATAAGCAAATGTGTCACAATAATACCCTACAACAATAGGTTTGGATCTAGTGAAACAAATAGAAGGCTTCCTTCTACTGCTATCCAAGCAGGAAAGAAAAGTAATTTCAAATCACCTTATGTAGAAAGAAGAAGAAGAAATCAAAGGTTGAAATCCAGCTCACAAATGCTCTATTGAAATCAAAGGCTTGGAGTTTAAAAGTCACTTACCTGGACTTAGTGGCTTCAGATTTCTTTTAAATTGCTGGTTTCTCACAGCAGATGCAGTATGGGAACCACTAACAGTAGAGATCACCTGTTTCATAGTGCTATAATGCTACAGAGGCAGTCACCGGACTCTCTGAGCTGAAGAGCAATCAGTTATAGAGGGCTGGGGACCATCTCTCCCCATATCTTCAGCCATCCCGAGGAAGGCAAACTGCTTCCCTCAGCCCGTGACCAGGTCAGGAGAGCGGGCAGAACTGGGCACTGGCGATGGGAACTGGTTGTGAATCAGCGCTGGTTATTAACAACATTACAGCTGTACTACTTGTTTTGGTACGAGGTAAATGATGGGCCTTTTGTGATATTATCCAAACACTGGGAAAAAAAACCCAAACAAACGTGTTTTGTACATGCAGCAACAAAAGACCAAAAGGAGTAAATACCTCTTCTCTCATAACATGAATTAACAGTGATTCACATGCATATGAACAAGATCATGACAGATCAAAACAGGCCCTGTGAAACTCCCCATGAAGTAACCTTTTTTCCCCATCTCTCCAGTGACTGAAGTAAACTGCCGTGTGTCAAACAGAATGCCGTTGCCCGGACATAGAAGATCATAAGCAATTACTCAGTAATGAAACCCTCCCTACCTAGTTTTATGATGGCACCTGAATAATGGCAAGACAGAACAGTGACAAAAACTGAACAATTTCATGCATTGTAGTTATGGCTGCTTGTTAATTGCTGCTGTGGATATCCTCTCTGGAGCTTTGCACAGTCTCTTCCCTCCTTGTGTTTTAGGGAGTTAACCTGGCATTCCTTAGGAGAGAAAATACAAGAGAAGGTGGAAATCCCACCCCTAATTAAATAGTGAGAGAATTTTAAAAATAGACATACTTGCAGTTATGTTCACTGAGACATTCACAGAGACACCACACTAACAGTAATAGATTCACCTTAAACTACACATGCAGTTACTGCTAATGTACACGTTTCAAATGCTCCATAGCACGAGACAGGGATTAGCCTAATTGGTGATAAGAGAAATTGTAGAAGTCTCCATAGTTTGTGTGGAAGTCTCAGAAGTATTAATGAACCAGTTGGTTAAAATTAGGTAGAATGTGGATCTTCTTACAGGCTAAACTGTACTTTAGGGAATTCAGTGGAGTATAATTGAAGCCCAAAGCCCCAATTTTAGATGTTATTAGCATAATAATTCTCCTGTGTATAAGAAACAAAAATGGGGTTCTCTGGCAGTGTTCTATAGTGCACAAAAGGTATATTCACTGTATATAATTTATTAATATCAAGAATCTTTGGGATGATGACAGTGACAGTACATGAAAATCCAGGTAATAAATATATTGCATCCTATTTCCAAGCCTGCTAAACAAAATGTTTTGAAAATCACAATCTGGGACTTTGTGACCTCTTGACCTATACACGGAGACATGCTCTGCCTGGATCTGCTTTGTCTTGCTCTGTTTTTACAACTTGGTGCAGCTGTGTACATCTGACACTGCTGCTGAGGGAACTCAGACTGGAGCAAGATGTGGAGGAATGAATGGTGGATTGAATCAGTGTGGTTTAGCCCCAAATTAAGCAGAGACCAAATAAGTGATAATGAACCGTACAGTGTAGGGTAGGAATAAAACCCTTGCAAACAAATTTGATAGGACAACTAAAAGAGGGTAGATTTAGACTAGATATAAGAAAGACTTGATTACTCTTTTAACCTGTCAGAAAAAAAGACTTCACATCATGGTCTCTCAGGGTACCCCTATACTGCAAAATAAAAAGGCTCAGGGAGCAATCATTGCTTCCAAGAGACAAGTCCAAATGGCACAGAGTGACTATAATGCTAAAGGATAATTCTCTAGAGGAGACTGGCCTTATCCACGCTATATGTCAATTGGCTTTGCTCTCCCCCAGCCTCGTACGTTGGTCCTAAAATGTAATTATTGCTTTTGTACATTTTCAGTTCAGTGTCTGAAATAATGGGAAGCTGTGTTGCAGCCTTCCAGAATAGTGTTTTCATAGCGTGATGCTGAAAGAAGTTGTATGCCCTGGGATATGGCAGGATGATGCTGTAGGTGTTTGAGGAGGTCACGCTGTTAGGATAGCACTGGAAAATTGTGTAAAACAGAGAAAGCCAAACTGGTAATGCCATTTACACAGACTTTTGCCTGATGACAGACTCTGGGCAAGGGTGAAGGTGTGCATTTCAGCTCCGGGAGTTCTAACCTGGATGAATGATTAACTATTTAAAAGGCGATCCCTTGTACAAGAGCTGTTGCAGAAATTCTTCAAAGGGGAATTTTGTGTCTGCTTGGTCCTTTGTCCTTGGTTGCTCTTTTCAAAAATTACAGCTTGTGTCCAGACCCTAATAAGGAAGTAAACTGCTTAACTTCAAGGGAATGATCATGAACAACAAAACAGCAATGAGTGAATTTCCTCTCTGGAAGAGGGAATAAAAGGAACTAAAGATCTTTTCCCATGTGTATTTTTTGATTTTGAATATTCTTAATTTTTAAAAGAATTTTACAAATCATCTTCAGTTATTCAACACCTCTATTTGTCAAGGTTTTTTGGCCACCTCTGTCAGGGAAGTGAGGTGAAAGTTCTCAGCCCCTCTAGGAAAGAGCTCAGGATCTGCCTCCCCAGATACCTTAGGTTCCCTGAATGTTCATGACAGAAAACCAAACAAATTCTGCAATCCTTAACTTCTTACTGGGTCTTACAGCTGTTGAATAAGGCTGGCTATTCATAAATAAAATCGCAGGCCCCAGACAAACTCCGAATGTAATCCCTTTCATTTAAACAAAATAGAAAAATATCACTAATGAGGTGCCAAATTAAGGCAGCAAGTGCTCATATACATTCTGGGCAGCTGATTATCTCTCATCAAGGTGGCTAAGTAATACAGTCCTCATAATGAACTAATGGATTTGCAGGTCCAGTTAACACAAAAGTTCAACCTCAGACAAGTTAAAGTTAATCAAGTACAAAAAGGATTAAATTAGTACATTTAAATTCAACTGACAGAGGCATTAGAGCTGTGCTGTATTCCCTTATTTTCTGCTTTGGTGTTAAGCGTTGGGAAGAGAATGGCAGTTGAAGTATCCCACTCTTTGGGACTTCATGCTTCAGTTCCTTACCACCCATGCATATGGAGTCGCTAATGACAGAGCGGCTACCCATCAGGGAATGCAATTCCACGTAGACATTTTCACCAAAATGGATTATTTCAGCCTCGTTGGTCACAGATTCTGTAGTTTTCCAGTGATTCATCTTACTATTAATAATGTCAGAGAATTTTAGGCCCTTGAATTAAATAATGATAAATAGGAGCCACTGAGCGAGCTCGGCAGAGGCAGTGCTGTTTATTTCAGTGTGAAGCTCTGTCAGGCCTGATAAATCGGATCCCTGAAATAGTTTATAAAGTACTGAATTGATGTGGCGGTTGGTGAGGGAGAGAATTAATGTTACGAAATAGGCCTGCAACCTAGATTTGATGAAAGCTGAGGAAAGCCTTTTATATAAATTCTGTGTCTGTGTAGGAAATGGTTGCAGCGAGAGGTGAAAGAGCTGCACAGGGAAATAATGTGCTTCTGTAATCTCTGCGGGCTGCGGGTCAGGGAAAGAGGCGCTCTGCGGACGCCGGTGGTGCCGGAGCTCCGCCGTGCTACCCGAGAGCTCTGTCGAGTGGAGGGGTGGTCACAGGCTGCTCATTTGTAACACCAAACACTGAGGACACCCTGCACAAAAACCTGCTTAAAGATGTAGGAGAGGCTTTCAAGTTTCACACGGCTGTCTTTGCCAGGCTGTTGGGGAGGAAGAAATCCTTGATGTTGCTCTGAGTAGTGCAGTCATTATTGCTAATCTCTCTGGCTGAATTAATAGTTTCCTCTTCAGATCACTTCATAAAAATCCCCTGGAAAATGCATGCTAAAATCATCTTCCATCCAGTTCATAATTCTAGGCAGGTGCTTTCAAGTTACAGCAGACAGGATTGCTAAGAACAGTGGCCAGGAACACAAAGCAGGCGGATCTGCATGTGTTGGGAGGTAGCTCGACTTGCAGGAAAAACATGCTACACACAGAAACGGGGAATTTTTCAAAGCTGCTTACTGCTGGAATTGGACACATAATTGCTGTTAAGGTTAGGGAGACCTGGTGAAACCCAGATCTTGCAAGTGATCAGTAATGCAGGTGCAATATTTCTGGACCACCAGATCAAGTTGAGGTGGGAGACGACAACAATGTCTCTCCAGCTGTTCCATATGTGTCAGCACACCATTGGATGAACACCTTACTTACATGTTTTAATTATTGCTAGGGATTTAATATTTTAACCTAAGTCTTTAAATAGGAAATTTTTTTCTGAGGTCCTGAAGCATGATGGTTCTCAGACAAAAAAAGAGTAGAGGAATTCTGTGGGTGGGGTTCTTGATGCTCGCTGCCCATGCAAATCCAGTCTGCTACGCTACTTTTCAGTTTCATATTTGCTTGTGAGAACACCCTAGAAGGAAGGAAGGAAGGTGGGAAGGGCTTTTTTGATGTCACTCTCTAACCATAGGAGCCTTTTCTGACATTGTACCACAATTATTAAAGGCTAAAGTGATTGCTATGCATGTGGTTCACAAATTTCAAACCAACTGTTAATCACAGGAAGAGGCTGTCATATTGGGGATGATAGTTTTATCAATTTTATATCTGCTTCTTCCTGCAAGGTAGTAAAGGGAGAGGAAGATGGTAGAGGATTATCACCTCAAAGGCAAGCCCCAGGTCTTATGTCTAGTTCTTTTTCCCCCATTAAACAGGTCATTCTTTGTACAGGTGTCCACCACGCATATTTAACAAAGCTACAGCATGGTCAAGACTTGAAACCCAAAAGCCAGAGCTACTCTTATACAGTTCATTCAGCAGAAAATCTAATCAAACTAACAGTGGAATTGAAATGTATAAAACCAAAACTTTATAAATGGTTAGATGATAGTCAGCATTTGAACTGAGTATTGGGAAGATCCTTGGCATTCCTTTTTTTTCCCATCAGGTTTATCTCATCTCTACTAACAACCATAAAATTACTCTGTAAATTGCGTACGTGCATGCAGTATCAAAACAATGAGAACACCATCATAAGAAAAAAAAAATTATACGTTTCCTCTAAATGTATTTACAAGTGATATGCAGGGAAATGTCTTGGTACCTATTTTCTGTCTCTGTAGTCTTGTGTCCTTCCTTGATCTCTGAAAAGCACAGGATCTGATTACAAATGCCTTGTGCAAGGAGGAAGAATGGAACAGGTTAGATTAAACAATCTTCTGATAATCTTGATGTGGACAATTTAACCTCTTCATCTTCAATATCACAGGGATAGGGGGAGATCCTAAAATATAAAGTAAAAGCAAGGGAATACATTTGGAAAGTTCTGCCTGGTACTGATACAAAAATATACATGAAGATAGGCAATAATACTATTTTTCTCCAACTTAATCTTTTTTGCCCTTCTAATTCTGTTTGAAATAAGAAATAATTTTTGAATATCAAATATCTTGCGGGAGCCTAAAAAAATGCACTGAAAACAGTGGAAAGACCCCCCAGCCACTCAGCTCACCTGACTTTCCGCGTTTGCAATGCAGATACCGGCATCTGAGCTAGTTGCTCTGGTCTGCCTTTACAACCAATGGAGAGAAACAACCATTTTTACTGGCCTATGTTAGCATAAAATGGATTTATCCTTTCAAGTACATCTCTCTTTTCTGACTACAAATGTATTTTTAGGGTGAGTATCTTATATGTGAGCATTGTAAACATCTATGCTGGTCATATGTATCCTATTTCTGGCAGCTTCATTTTTTGAACCAAGGCATTGCTTCTTGGTGTAAGTTATAAGTAAATATATGAGTTGCATCCAAACTTACATTTATGAAATGCAGGGAGGCTCCATTCAGTTCTTGTTTCTCTAGTGTCCTGGTTTGAGGTAAAACAGAAACAATTTTCTGTTCAGTAATTTTACTGGTCAGTTGAGTTTCTTCTAATTAATTGAACGCTGCAACTAATGGCATATTTTTCAGACAGTATCCACTTCTAGCAGATAATGCCTGATGTCTATAGCTAATACCAAGGGATGGTACGCAGAGAAGCCCCTGCTTATACAACCAAGACCAGCTAACTTTGTTATTTGCCCTGTTGGAGGGTTGGAAGCGGAAAAGCGTAGCGGGGTTGCACTTGCGGAGAGGAGCACACAGGACAGGTGACCCAAAACTGACCAACAGGATATTCCATCCCATCCGTATCACGCTCAGTATAAAAGTTGAGGGATCAAAGGGGTCAGCCTCTTTCTTCATTCATACCAGCACACAAAGGACAATCCCACAGATTGTGCACACTTCTTTGTTTAGAAAACAGCACGCAGAAATGATGAAAGTCTGGGGGTACTCCTTTAGGCTCCTGCAAAGTCTCTTCCTTTGTCCCACCCCAATATATAGCAGGACACTCGAGCACTGGGGAAGTGGTGTTTGCTCCTGGATGGGAATGCCAGATGTAGTCCAGACGTAGTCCCTAGTTCCTTGTCCTATATTAATTAAGAAGTGGTTTACTCCATTCCCCCCAAAATGTGTTTCAGTAAATTATTGCTAGAAAAGTCCAGCTCGATTTGAGTAATTTACATGTTGCGGAGTTTTGTTCGTTTGTGTGTTTATTTGCTTTTAATCTGCTTTGGTCTTTGAGTTGAGTAAGAGTCCGTAATACTATCCCCTTATTTCCCTGCCTCCACCTGATTTAAGTTGTAGTAACTCTTAAGAGTGGTTTTCACAGCATAGCCTCAGTCCAGTTAGGGTCTTGTCTTAAAAAAGCTGTGTTATGAAATGCAGCTCCTTTAGTGGCAAGTGTCTGGGTGGGGGTAAAGCAGACTGTAAAACCAACTGCGAAGGATTTCATGATAATAATAACAGCTGAAGCTCTTCTCAGGGAAAAGAGGTACAGGTAGCAGGGAATTCCTTTTGAGAGGCTGGGATAGCTGGACGAGAATAAATTAGTGTGGAAATCTGTATTTTCTATAAAAACAGAGACAAAGCTTTTGTTTCTTAATTTTTGGACTGGCAGACTATCATACAGTGAATTATATCCTAACAAAAGGCCCTAAACCAGGCTCCAGATGTCACATTTAAGTCTTTCTGTAGGGGGAAAGCTTAGGAACACTCTCCAGTTTAAGGATGTTTAACAGTTTTAGTAATAATTACAATGAACATTAGCAATGAATGTGTAGCTCCGCGACTGCTGATGAAGCATCAGCTTCAAAGTTGCTTGTAATATGTTAGGACTGGTAAATAATTTAAGTGAAACTACATGAAGGTCTTTTTTGTAATTGTTTATGGAAATTTTATGTAAACTGATAAAATTAGACTATCTGCAGTGCATCCAATGTAAATTTAAAAAAAAAGCTTCTGTGCTATATATTTATTTTTCTGCTGGATAGCTAAACCAAACAGCTGAGTTTCTGGACATAGAAAATAAATGACAGATCATCCCTTCAGGATGGGGAGCTAAAGTTCTATTTTAATTAAAGCAACATTAGTGTAGGTAAAGTTGGTATTTTGGGGCTCCAGCCTTCAATTTGCACAGCTCTGTATCACACTATCATAGTGTAGCTGTATGATATACACTAGTATGAAGCAGAATGCATATTCTCTTAACGCAAATGAAATGAAAGGCTGGAGAACCTTCTTTAACCTCCCATTAAATATGTGTTCATATTAGGTAATTTTCCTAACCTGCTTTCTCAGTAGCCTCAATGTACCCTGATAGCATAGGAAAATATCCAGTAGGTGTCCCTGAGTGTGAGTATATTCTGTTCTGTCTGCTAGAATCCCAAAAGAATTTAGGTTTTATAGTAATTGTAGCACACATTCGTGATGTTCTGCCAAGGAGTAGAACCAACATCGTATGAAATAAGTGCCAGGTCCTAATAGCTGGGGCATCGATGTGGAGGCTGGTGAAGTGAAGGTGAACAGTGGGAAATAAAGAGGAGAAGGATTATATGCTCTAGCAGTGTCTGTGGCACTGTTTGCCTGTAGTATAGATTACCTCTCATTACGATTCACAATCCTAAACAGTTAGGGTAGTCCTGCAGCTAGGTGGACAGGCCAGCCGTCTCCCACTGATCAGTCCGACAGAAGTGGACAAGTATTAGGAGATGTTTCTGTGCATTTTTATATGCAGTTTTTCAGGTTGTGGAGCTCACAACTAGAAAGGAAATATTCATTTCAGTATTGAGCTCAAATATCTCAGACTCCATGTCAAACTGTAGGGTTTCTTGAGGCTTTCTCAGTTTCTCCTTTGAAAACTATTCTGTTTGTTGAGACCTATCAAGTATTAGCTAGTCCTCTGAGGCATGGAAAGCAAGTGTGACACTATAGCATTGCACTCACCTGTAAGAGGCTCAGCTGGTCTCTAGACAGCCGTTGGAGATACCCTAAACACAGACTGGAAAAGCATCTGTTGGAGAACCAACTCTGCCCCTCATTCCTCAAACTCAACAGCAATGATTCCTCCCCACCCAAAGTGGGTGCTGCAGTATTAACTTCACAAGTGAAAAATAGAACAAAATCCTTGAAAAATCTAATATTGCTGCTAGGGGATTATAATCCCCTTAATCTCCTTCTTGTTTTGATGTAGAGAATTGAGCCACAGTTTCCCTGTAACAGGATGCACCTTTGTCTTTGTGTTGTTGTAGATCTGAAAGCATGGTGAAAGACGGAAGAACAGCACAATTAAAAAATGTATTTCCTGGCTGCCAGGGCTTCAGCTTGATATCACTGAAGAGTTTGCTGGTTGCGATAGGAATCAGTACGCAGGTGGTTTTGTCCACATAAACTGAAAAAAATGTAGTTGCCTACAGGGTTAGGCAGATTCAGGCTAATTATTACAATGATATATATGGATGAAATATTTTGAAGATTAAGACATAAATATTTACTTTTGAATCAGTACATAAAAATGCTACTAGTTCTTCCTTTTCTTATCATTGATCTGTCTCCCTGTATCACTTCAATTTTAATGCTTTTATTCAACCAAGTTTAATAGTTTGCCATAATTGACTTCAAGGTAACAGTTTGTACAGAAAGGTTATATCAAGTACAGCTTTTCAGATCTGGCTGTAGCTTCCCATATACTGTGATTAAGAATGTTCTAATTTAGTCTATTGTCACGGAAACCCAGGAAATACAAAGAAATTTCTGGGACTCCAAAATATGTATGTCACTTTTATAAAGCAGCATTAACAGAACAGGCGTGAAGAAAACGCAGCTAATTTTGATAGAAGTTAAAAAATCTCAATAAACTCTGCAATTTAATAATAGTAATAATCAAGTTACCTGAGGGAATAAATTGAAATTAGAATGTATATTTTGCTATCAATATCCACAGCAGTAAATGTTACCATATTAACCTTTTCAGTTTAGCACTGGGATCATTAATCCAATTAAGAGTTTTTTCAAAAAATAAATAGTTCTTTTTGAAAGTACATTTTTAAAATAGGGAAATTATTCTCTTCTTAGCTGTCCAGAGTCTATTCTCAGAATCTTCAAAACTTCACCCTTTTCCTATCACCATAGAAACACCAACAGCTAAAGTAAGTGCAGTTTATTAACAAGTTATCCAAACCCCTTCACTAGTAGCAAAATAATTCCAAGTTGTTGTCTATGTCCATCAGTGGATGGAATTCAGCTCTGATTTCATCTTTCCTTCTTTCTCAGTGGTATTTTAAGTCTTCCTGGAGAATTTTGCTGCTTGTGCATGCCATAGATGCAGGTTGTACTGAATGGGGTGAGACAATTGACACATATTAATATCCTGATCATCGTGAGTTTCATGATTAGAGACTTTGAGACACACTTACTTCTCTCTTGCTGTAGCATCTTACTCTTGTAAGCTGCACTCCAGAGCTAAGTTACAGCTGGAAGGCAAGGTTCTGGGGTGCAAAGGGCAGGTTGGGGCAGTCAGAGGAGAGCCAGCAAATACGGCTGTTTCTTATAATGGACTTTCCTGAAAGGAATGTTTCCCAGGAGTTTTTCCGGTATCTAATACTGTGACCCTGACACACTGAGCATCTTTCAGCTGCTTTACATGTAGATGTCTTGCTTGTTCTTTAAGTATATTAGAAGATTTGCCTTGTGTGGCTTTTTTTTTTTTTTAAATTAGAATTAATTTGCTTACTAGTGAAGAGACTTGGATAACTTGGTAATAAACCACACTGGACTTTGGGCTTTAAATGAGCTGGTTTTTTTTTTTTTATTTTTATTTTTTTAAATTTTTTCTAGGAAAAACCTGAAAAAATGTTATTGAATTGAATTATGTAGATGTATTAATAATTATCAAGAAAGCATACATTTGTCTCTATATTACTCTCTTTTTTTCTGTAAAGATTGTCCTTGAGAGCTAACATTTGTGTGGAATTTCTTGTTTTTTCAGAACTAGCTGCTGAATTGTTTCTGCAAATATTTCTCATTAAGCAGGTTATTGGCACACTTGGCATTCAAAATTAAAGACATTTAAATGGCAACAGACATCACACAGGACGTTTTTGTTCCCTGGTTGCATAAGATGTATAATTTTAGAATCTGAGCTGTATTACTAAGTAGTTTTCCATCCCAAACACACTTCTCTAAATGCTCTTTAATATTCGCGTAATTTTTCCCCTTCAACTACCTTGTCAACAAAATTGTTAGACAGAATATTTAAAGGAAGCAAAACAAAAGGGATCCCAAAGTATAGAACTGTAACCTCAGACATATGCAAATAGATGGCTGCATAGTCTAAGACATGTATTGCTATCTTGCACGCACATATGAAGAAGCACAATTTTCAATATAAATGGACAGCTACAATCATTATCTTTAGGCAGACACTACTGAAAGGAAAAAAATTCTTTCCTCAATCTATTTAGCAAGCCTTAATGTTACAAGGTAAGGATGTGAAAATAATCTGAATGTCTTTCATTCCCACCTGAAACTTGACTTTGATGCACAGGCGCTCAGCTGCGTGGCCTCAGCTTTCATTAACAGCAACCGAAGAAGCTGAGAACTAGATCATTGTGCCCTTTGTATGATCATCTCCCTACACTCTAGTGTTATACAAATACTTATCCACGAAAAAATTAAGAGGTAAATTAAACAAAAAAAGCAGAAAGGAGGTTAAATTAAGCTCTGAAATGTCAGGAAGTCTTAAAGCGGCTCTCCAATCCTACTTCAGCCCATTGTGTATATCATGAGATAAGCTGTAATTAGACGCTCACTTGATGTTTTTTTCAAAGAATACTTCCTTGACACATCCCTTTGGATGTACTGTTCATGCTATTTATGCTATTCACTACTGTATTTTTTCTTCTTTGATTGATGAGGTGACCCCATCATAATGCCAGTCTTTCTTTGTCATACACTGTTTAAACTATGCACAATTAATGTAGTATCCATATTTTTCCTACAGAAATTTCTCAAACATCTTATTTTCACAGGAGCACTTTAAAACCAAGGAGAAAAACTGAAATACTCAGATGAGAAGGTCAAAATTAAATGCTGAGTTTTGACACAATCTATACACTTTAAATGTCCAACTGATTTCCTGCCAATTAAACTGTAAATGATAAACTGTCGTGGTGGGTTGACCCTGGCTGGACACCAGGTGTCCACCAAAGCTGCTCTATCGCTGCCCTCCTCAGCTGGACAGGGGAGAGAAAATATAACGAAAAACTCTTGGGTCAAGATAAGGACAGGGAGAGATCATTCACCAATTAGTGTCATGGGCAAAACAGACTTGACTTCTGGAAAATTAATTTAATTTATTACCAATCAAATCAGAGTAGGGTAATGAGAAATAAAAACCAAACCTTAAAACACCTTCTCCCCACCCCTCCCTTCTTCCCAGGCTCAACTTCACTCCTAATTTCTCTATCTCCTTCCCCTGAGCAGAACAGGGGATGAAGAATGGGGGTTGTGGTCAGTTCATCATATGTCTCTGCTGCTCCTTCCTCCTCAGGGGGAGGACTCCTCACACTCTTCCCCTGCTCCAGAGTGGGGTCCCTCCCATGGCAGACAGTTCTCCATGAACTGCTCCAACATGGGTTTTTTCCACAGGGTGCAGTCCTTCAGGAACAGGCTGCTCCAGCATGGGTCCCCCACAGGGTCACAAGCCCTGCCAGCAAACCTGCTCCAGCGTGGGCTTCTCTCTTCACAGATCCACAGGTCCTGCCTCCTTCGGGCATCGACCTGCTTCAGTGTGGGTTCCTCCACAGGCAGCAGGTGGATATCTGCTCCACCGTTAACCTCGATGGGCTGCACAGGGACAGCCTGCTTCATCATGGTCTTCACCACAGGCTGCAGGGGGATCTGTTCCAGTGCCTGGAGCATCTCCTCCTGCTCCTTCTTTACTGACCTTGGTGTCTGCAGAGTTGTTCCTTTCACATATTCTCACTCCTCTCTTTGGCTGTAATTGCACATTTTTTTGGTTTGTTTTTTTTTTTTTTTCCCCCCTCCTTTTTAAATATGTTATCCCAGAAGTGCTACCACTGTTGCTGATGGGCTCAGACTTGGCCAGCAGCCGGTCTGTCTTGGAGCCGGTTGGCATAGGCTTTATCTGACATAGGGGAAGCTTCTAGCAGCTTCTCACAGAAGCCACCCCTGTAGCCCGCCCTGCTACCAAAACCTTGCCAGTCAAACCCAATACAACCATTATTCAAATCAGTTACCAAAAATCTCAGGACAGGCACCAAGAAAGTGACTGCTTGTGAAAATATCTTGGTCATGCTTTGTTTCATGGATTTAATTATCCCATGAAAGCTAAGAGCCACCCTTCCTTTTTCTATAATCCTCAACTCAGCCCTTGCTTGCCTTCCAGCTTCTGTGACATTAGGAATACATGAGAAGTCTTCATTAGATGGGTCCAGGAGCAAGTTCCTCCTCCGTACTGAATGAAGCCAGGCGAGTTGTGGAAGACATACCCTTTGATCGAACAACTATGACTGCCAAATCCATTCAAAATGCCTGCTATACTTGCCTGGTAATCTCCTTTAAAAAAAATTAGTTCAAGGCAAATATGGATAATTTCCAAAAGTGAAAATGCTTGAGCAAATGAATATAATTTGGTAACATTCTCTACATAACTGAAAATGTTTTGTATCAACGGGGTAAAGCGAATCGTACATGTTCGTGCCCAGACACCATCCATTGTTTGCTAAACACTTGTTCACTCAAATAGGAAGCACTGGGCAATATGAGTAGTAAGGGGTGTTACCAATCCCACCTCTAATTAACAGAACTAAAAGGCATTATTTCAGCGGTAATGGAAATGATTGTGATTCCTCAAAGTGGAACTGAAGCAAATCAATCTGAGCCCACTGGACCCAATCCAATTAAAAAGGAGCTAATCTGCTTTTGGAGAGAGAAACATGGCCTACAAGGAAGACATGATGATAACTAAAAGAAAGTGAAGAATTATGATTAATTCCATTTTCATTTTGCACAGTTGCTCTGTTATTTTTTTCTGTGTATTTAATAGTTTATTTTTACACGCGGTCAAAATTGATGAAGCTTGTTTGTCTGTAGCATCACTTGTATTTACAGGGTCAATCTAAAGAAAAACTCCAGAGAATACACTTTTATTTTTCAACTCACAGTCTTGTAGTTCACTCTGCCTTTCACATTCCAACTGTTCACTCGCTATTCTGGAGGCTATCTTAAATAGTTATAAATGGAATATATAAGCTATTTAATTCAGCAAAAAAAGTAGATGTTTACCACTCCTTGTTTTCATATCATTTGATGTAATGTTGTTCAAAACCAGCTTTGCTTTGAAAGCCAAAGACACTGTGATCATCTAGGGATAAGTAAATAGATAGCTCCAAAGTGACTATGAGTTACTATGAGCCATAAGTGGGAACATATCCCATTATTATTGAATCCATTCTGTGATCTCATGCAACAAGAGCTTATAACCGATGCTGTGGCTATGAGCCTGGAGTACTTGCAACAGGAAAAGAGGATGACTAAATCTTATGCCACCAAATCTTCCAGTTCAGTTCTGTCGCAGGTGACTTTTAATAGTCTGCTACAGAGTAGTAGATTCAAGAAATGTCAAAAAGATTATTGAAAGTAAAACGCTGAATTGCTTGAGTATGCAGATTTCCAGAGAGCAAGCTTTTTGCTCTTGACACTGACAGTTCTGGTACAGACTGGAGAGTGAATGTCATAAACAAATGTTTCCCAGCAGAAAACATAAAAATGGACCAAGATTCAGTCTTTTTGGGGTCTATCTGGTATCAGAAAGCCAGCAGTAGGGATTCACCTTAGACTTCCGTTCGCTCTGGTCCTTTGGACTACCATTTCAGTCAGTAGAGAGCAATAAACACCCTAAAGCACAGGCCAGCTGGTCCCAAAAGGAACAGACAAAAGGCATCGGTGCTTCTTTCGTGTTACTGATGTAAAGGAAGAGGAGGGTGGCTTACTGCAAACACCTGAAATGAGGTGAGATGAATTCCCCACCCCACCACGTAAAACAGGATACGTGATTTTCCAGTTTTATTGTACACATCTTGAATGCACCTGCATACCTCTACTAGCATTTGTCTCTATACTTCTTCTTGCCTTTTGTAGAGGATAAGGGATCTTCATCTCAAGAGTGAATGGTAAGGCTTAATTGTGTTCTGTACAAATATCATGATTCATTGGACATATCCCAGATGAATGGGTGGAGAGAGAAAGATAGAGAGATGCATAGATGAGATTAATTTTTGTTAAATGCTTTGAGCTCTTTTGATATATAAGGCCATATATCTTCAATATATTACTGTTTTAGTATTTTACTTGAACTGGTTTATTCATACATAGTTGTGAGGATTTTAAGGATAGCCCAGGTTCCTGTCAGATAAATCTCCGTTTTGCAGCTAAAAAAGTAACTGAACTAGATTTATGACTGCTAATACCTTTTTTCTTTTAAGGGTCAAATTGATAGACACCTTCCCGTGAGACTTCCTATAGATGTGATTACTGCCCTAATGATTATTCCATATCAAGCCCACTCCGCTAAAGAGGTACTAAATTAAAAGGCTGCTGTTTGAAGCAAAAGCTACAAACGGAATTTCAAACACCTAATAAGATACTGAAAATTACCTCAAGCTTTCAAATGTCACATACTGTAAAAATACAAATTAGACTGTAAAATTCAGCCTAGCTATAATTAACACTATGATGTGTTCAAATAATCAAACATTATCCTCAGAGGAGTCTATTGAAGGAGATTATTATGAGCGGTAGTTCACTAATCATTATATGACAACTATTTTTATGTCATTGATCTAGACTGCCTTGTCTATTTTGTCAGTGTCACTCGGCATCTTTTAAAAAAGGTGATATTTTCCCCCACACAGAGACAGCTCGTCCTACAGCTCCAATTGATGTCAACCTTTGCTCACAGTTATCATCTGCACACAGCCAGGCTTCATTTTGAATCAGAGAAGCAAGGATAAATAAAACTGGATAGCTTTCAGTTCCAATCACATCCTGTTTTACCTCGCATCAGCCAAAAAGTTATCATGAAATGATGGATTTTTATCTGTGAAAGTGAAAAATTAAGTTCAAGATTTTCAAATTTTGTAAAAAAAATTCTCTTAGATATCTTAAATGTTCTGAAGAAAAGTTTCTTCTTTGCTTGGAGGATTAAAAAGTCTGAAGGATTTTATTATTTTTAAAAATAGAAAGGAATTCTTTCAGGAAGAGAAAATTCAGATGTCTTTTGCAGAAAGGAAAATGAGACAGTCACTGTATTTTGTGTTATTAGATAGCCAGCACAGATTCCCAAATTTTGCAAAGCATAGTAATTGAATTTCACAGCTCCATTCCTCATCTTCACCCTTGCAAAATTTTCTCCAATCCATAAAGCATGACACAAATGTAAACTCAAAGGAGCCGAAAGGTTCAACCTCCTTGTATATTCGTCTTTAGTATCGAGTATCTACGTAAAAAAGTGAAGCTTCTGCAATTTGACCTTTTTTAAAATGTGTTTCTCTGTTGCATATCTCCAAGCACAGCAGTATGAAAGAGAATAAAAATTCCTGCCTACCCTCTATGCGTGGTTTAGACTAATCCTTGAAAATAAAAATAAAAAGCCATGAATAAGAACTGGGGCTAGCCAAGTGTGTAATATGCTGCACTAACAACACTCACTAGAGGGTAAATCACCTATGACTTAGCTTCCAGAACACACAGACTATTAAGGAAAAAATTTACACCGTGTGATATCCATATGCAATATAATGCAGTGACAGTCATCTCTAACCTTAGTCTGGAACTCAAACAGAACCTCTTCAGAATTATTTATAAGGTTGGGCAGAGTTGCACTTGACTTGTTAAAAGTATTTCTGTTGGTTTTACCAGTGTCAAAGGACAGCATGCAAAAACATTCTCGGAGAGGATATTCTTAAAAACTGTAAGTTCCGTTGTGCTTCTCTGAGAACTTTAACCACGTTGTGGCTGGTTAGGAAAAATGCAGTCTAAGGCTCATCTCTTCTCAAAAAACATAGTATGTGGCTGTAGCAAGGGTATGTAAGAGGTCTGGATTTAGTTCCCATCTCTACCTTATATCTCCATGCAATGTTGGCAACCTCGTTCAGTCTCTCTGCACCTCAGTTTCTCATCTATAAAGCAGCTGTAATGCATTTTTCTTTCTACTCTTTGTCAGTTTCTTTTCTTTACTCCAGCCCTTCAGGAGACGGGTTGTCATTTCCATGCTATGTTGAAAGTGTAGCCACAAAAAAAGAAAACAGTTGAAATACAATCAGTAAATAAAATCCAGGATCTCATATTGTGATGGCCTGGTTAATCATCAAACACTTGAGATAAAACAGTAGTAACTTCAAAAGAAATGAAGAATGGCTGTAAATAACCTATCCTGTAAATATCTAAGTACATTTAATTTAACTTCATTATGATGAGTTGGGATGCAATAGCTAAGTGTTTTCATGACTGGGAGCTAACAATACTGAAGACTAAAACTGTGAAGCTCCCCTGCCTGTATCAGGAACAATGTGGTCAGCAGGACTATGGAAGTGATTGTCCCCTTGTGCTCAGCACTGGTGAGGCCGCATCTCGAATGTCGTCTTCAGTTTGGGCCCCTCCCTACAAGAAAGACATTGAGGTGCTGGAGCGAGTTCAGAGAAGGGCAACGAAGCTGGTGAGGGGTCTTAAGCACAAGTTTTATGAGGAGCGGCTGAGAGAACTGGGGTTGTTTAGCCTGGACAAAAGGAGGCTGAGGGGAGACCTTATCGCTCTCTACAACTACCTGAAAGGAGGTTGTAGTGAGGTTGGGATGGACCTCTTCTGCCAAGTAACAAGCAATAGATGAGAGGAAATAGCCTCAAGTTGCACCAGGGGACGTTTGAGATGGATATCAAGAAAAATTTCTTTACAGAAAGTCTTATCAAGCATTGGAACAGGCTGCCCAGGGAAGCAGTTGAGTCACCATCCCTGGAGGTATTTAAGAGATGGGTAGACATGGTGCTGAAGGACATGGTTTAGTGGTGGTTTTCGCAGTGTTAGGTTGATGTTTGGACTTGATGATCTTTAAAGTCTTTTCCAACCTAGACAATTCTATGATTCTATGATGCTGTGATATTTCAAAACAGTGTGCCACATGACGTAAATTTAATTCTCTAGAAAGAAGACGCTATTTTTGCTCCTGTTTTTTTGTACCTGTCCTTCCTTTGAGTCTGGTTCTTTCTTAAGTGACAAATTAATTTTAAAGGCAGGAGAGCAACTGCACTGGCAAACTCTTGAAGGAAAAAAAAAATCACCCTCCGGAATTAAAATCTTACGGGGCTGTAGAAAGGGTGATATGCTTTTGGTGTCAGAAGCAACCTGCACACTGGAGAGGAGAAGGATTTTGGCAACGAAGGGCTCAAGCAGACAGAAAGCTGGCTCTGACAGCCGTTTTTCATATGGCTTCAGTTCCCGTTGACGTGGTGTGAGCGCCTGTCTGGTGTCCTGGCGCAGGGACGATGCCACTGTGGCTGCGCTGCAGCAGGACGCTGCGGGAAGGAGCCGGAGCTTGGCAAGCATCAACTGGGAAGGCTGAGCTGCACCTTCTGGGTAGAAAAAAGGCAGAATCTGTTAAGTAGCAGAGAGAAGATATTGGAAGTGGCATTTTTTAAAGTGCAGTTAAAAAAAAAAAAGAAAAAAAAAGAAAAAAAAAGAGGCAGTTTGCTTCTTTTTGAGAAACATTTTTATCAGGGGCTTTCTGAGGCCTGGTACACCTTCTGGAAACTAGTGGGAAGAATCTTGTTGTGAGGAATGGAAAAGAAGACAAAACACGGGATATCAGAATTTTTTGTTTGTTTGTTTTTGTTTTTGTTTTTTGTTCAAATTGAAATTAAAATACCTGGTAAGGAGGATTTCTGTTCACTGATTTTTTCACAGTAACATCCAGTGCAAGTACTGATACAGTGGTGCTGTTAAACCCCAGAAGCTGACGTTTCAAATCTGCTGGCAGGCCTTCATTCAGGAAAGAACAAGGCTCTGACTTCCTTGTCTCTTCTTAGTTATTTTCATATGTTTTTCTTGACATTCAATGATAATTATTTTCCTTGTTTCAAGTACTATTCAATAATAGATTTTTTTTGGTTGGTCAAAAAAGTTATCCTTTTGTATAAACTATGGCATATGGTTGTGGAACATAATCTTTTTCATTTTAACTTCATTTTCATCTTTCTTTCTGGTTAATTTTAGAAATAAAGAAATTATTGATTCTCTTACATTTTGGCATTTGTTATAAAATGAGTCAACTTGGCACCTTGCATCTTTTATGAGGCCTTTGTTCTTGAAAGAATTAATATACTTTTTTAATATTTTACATTTTTTTAACTTCCACATACATAAGGTAGTTATCACATTTGAATTAAAGGTTTATAGATTGATGTCTCATTTGTGGGTTTTTAAAGATGAGATATTACAGCTGGTGAATGCAGAAGTTGCATAATCCATTTTGACTTCTTTTTCTCTCAGAATTCTTATTATCCTTTTTATTTCCCCTCTTATCAAGTAATTAGCTAAATTTCTTTTAGTGCTACTGGGTCAACTTACATTCATGGAGCTATTCAGTGCCTGCACTGTATCTGTCTTCACTTATTTTTCAGAATGAAAATTGGCCAGTTAGTGATTCCCATTGCAAAAAGCTGTAACTGCTCAATGACAGAAGTGGATACCTCACAAATTTTCCCGGATAGTTTTTTCAGTGGCTCAACCTTATTGCAACACTGTAACTCCAGAAAGATTTTCCAAAAAAAAGAATGTGACTGAAGGATTTGAACATTTTCAGTAACCACAAAGTTTTGGGCATCTACTGTGCAGTCCTGAGTAATGTGCTCTAGGCATTCCTGCGTTAGCAGGGGGGTTGGACTAGACGATCCCTAGAGGTCCCTTCCAACTCTGAAAATTCCATGATTCCATGATTCTGTGATACTAATCTTTGATATATTTACCATGATACATCTGCATGATAAGGAAATGAGTTATGTTAGCTTTGGAATGGGCAATATGCATAGAAAAGTTCACCCTAAATCAGGCACGAGTTCTGAGGTCCCTTGGATATTTTGTCTAGTTTTCTATTGAGTATAATGGGACCATAAACACCTAGCTTATGGAAGATGCCGGCATTTATATGCCTAAATGTTGGCTGGAGCCTATCTAGGATGTTTAAGTGATAGATAAAGTAAGGGTATTTTTTATTTGCTACCTTGTGCTAGTGAGAAATGGCTATTTTTTAAGAGAGGGACTGTAATGTTGATCTATAGCAAGACAAAGTTTCATGGCTTTTATACTTTATCATGAGGTAGCACAGAGCAGCACGTAGGTGAAAAGCTAGGACTGCCTCTTGCACTAAGTGCTGGGAATGCTCTGACTCAAGTGCTGACAGCAGGATCCTGTCTGCTCGCCACGGAGCACCGCTGCTTTATTCACTTCTTCCTAATCTCTTTATTCAATACACAGGAAAAAAGAACTTTCTCTGAACAGAAAGCATACCTGACAGCAAGTTATTTTATCAGCTAATAGGTTACCTGAAGAGTAGTTTTTGATTTGTTCCTCTCTTGTTTTGTTTTTCAGGCGATTATTGTGTTTAACCTGGTCCAAGTTTGCACAGAAGTATGGCCATCTCTAATCACAAAACATGTAGCTGTCTCATTCAGGATCCTCTAGGGCAGCAAAGGGCTATAGTTCAACCGCCTAATCTATCTTAGCCAGCATCCTGAAAAGTAAAATCAGCAACTGTTGGTATGCCCTGTGTGGGGACTGGGTGATGTGGGATGCCCTTCTCAAGCCAGCTATTACCATTGCCGCACTGCTCCTGCGAAAAGGCAAGCCAATACCTGAGACCCTCCCCAGCTCCTTGTCTTAGTTTCATCATTTGCTTTGGCCTTTTGCATTCCTGAGACAGGCCATCTTCTATTTCTTGGGGAATTGAGGTAAATTTTTGCTGTTTCTAAGACGGCTTGAATTAGCAGAACTCTCTAATCATTACATTTTCCTGCCAGGCCTGTGTATCTTCCGATTTAAATATTTTTGAATTTGTGAAAAAGGCAACGGAGGCTGAAGTACTGCATTTAGAGCAAGGTGACCTCTTTACTTGGCATCAACTCAAAATCAACTGTTTTGTAACCGACTGATTCTCAAGATCTGCTTCTCTTTTCCATTATGCTGGAGAGCAATGCCTCTTGTCCTGTCCCCCTCCACTGGGAAAAATTGTGTTTGTTCTGAGTTTGAAGTGGATTAAAATGAAAACTTACTGAAGTTCTGAAGTCATTATTCAGGTTGTTCCAAATATTAAATGAATCATAAAAGAGTTTCCAGATATATTTTTATGAACCATATCTTAAGCCAAAACTGATGGGCTGGAAGAAAGGGAAAAAAACCTACGAAAAAGAGGCAGAAAACTTGTCTGTATTTGGAGACCAAGTTATTAATTTACTTGTAAGTAAAACTTGAGATGAGCTCTTTTGGATGCTTCCAATGCTTCATAAAATCATTATATTGTATTGTCTGCTATAATTTTTATTGCATGGTTGCAGCTTACTCCAATTTCTAATACATACCCTGCTAAACCTTTTCATCATGTCTATCCCGGTCCAGGTTCCACAGCAATATAGTAAGGTCTGAGAGCTCATAAGCTTCTCATATATCCCTTAAATCTGCAATATCCAAAAGCTAGTAATTTTCCTTGCTGTGCATACACTGAAAATCTTATTTTTCTTCATGTTCAAACACAAGTTCTTGTGCTGCATGCAGGGGCTTTTTTGTAAAATGATGAAGAAAATTGACTAGATTTTCTACTGGTTTAAACTCAGTGCAGCTCATTTGAAGCTGATGGGATGCTACTGATTTATCCTAGTTGAGGGTATGGCCTTATATAATATAATATTCTGCAAAATACCCCTGAGCAAAGTAATGATGAAGTAAATATCAGGGGACGTTTATTTTAAAGCACAGTTCAATGTACGCATCAATATTTAATAATAGGTATATGATTCTATTATATGTACTTTATTTTTATACGGCTTAATAATCTGTAATCCCTAGCCATTACAAACTTTAGATGAGTACTGTCTTTAAGGCATTTTTGAGATCCTTGTATCAGTCGTGCTGCATAGGTACATCTAATTTTTTTCTCTCTGGTTTCTTTGAATACTTTTTGCCTTTCAGCAGTTTGGAAAATTCCCTTGCATTCATTGTCTGCCATAGCAGCCTGGAGGGTAACAGCAAGGCTACGTGAACAACTGTACTGCAGAAGTGGGAGACCAGGTTGGTAAGCACACAAAGAAGCGCTCAGCCTCTAATTATATAATGAAACTGGTGACAATTTTTTGACAAATTCTGAAATGAACTTTCAGAAATTTTCTTTTTCTTGGCTGTTTGTTGTCTTTTTCCTAGTTTTGAAGGAAATTGCAGCTTTGTGGCCAAACATTTGAAACCAATGGGTTTTTTTGCCCTGTCAACGCCATGTCTTCCGCCAGAATAATTAAACTTAGAGTGAAGACACTTGCAAATTTCCAAATAAAGGTAATGCCTATATTTTCATGTTTTAACTGTTTTATTAATGTCACACGTCTTGCCATGTTGTATTTGAGGGTGAGATTTGTGAGGCAAGGGTGACATTTGTGAGGCAAGGTATATGCAGACGAAGGACATAAAATCTGGAATTATCTGTAAGAATTTTTCAAAGTGCCAGCAAGTTAGGGTAAAATGAAACCTGAGTGGAGCATAGATAAGACATGCAACCAGTGAATATTTTATCTACATCACAGTTTTTCTGTGAAAAGGATTTTTCAGTGAGCTTCTAGACATTGAGAGTGTGAATGAAAATTCATGAACTCAGTGCGCTTAGGAATTCAGCCTAGTTTAGTGAGTTTATACAAAAAATCTCTTTTTTTTTTTTTTAAAAAAAAAAAAAAGGAGATTTAATCTTTGGATTAAGAGACTCTACAGACTGATTTAGAGAAACATCTGTCAAGAAGAGCTTGGGGAGAGTTGATTCAGGGTTGGAGCATCGGTGTGGATTAGCCTGCCTCTTCAGGTCCTTTCCAGCCACGTTTTCTGTTGGTGTATTTCTTGGAATGATGGATATTGTGGTAACAAACTCAAATTTCTGTCCTGAATTAAGTGATGGCAGGACTGAGAGTAAATGACTGCCTCAAGTTCTGGATTTACAGTTCCTACATTCTCGTAATTTAAAGACTACTTACAGGTTACAACAAGTATTAGAATTTTGGATTTTACTGTTAGGTAGAATGCTAATAAAACTGAAATTAGTGCTTATCAAAACTTTCCAATTTCTTAATAAATTCAGTTGGAGCATTAAAAACATGAAAAAATAGCAAGTATGGAAATGATCAATACAGAATTAGGATGCAACAGACATCCACATCCATAAAAAAAGTGGTTTATTTTGTGACGTATCTATTTTCTTGAATATCTGTATCATTCTAACTGGGAAGAGATTTAGTTTTATTTCTCCAATAAGCAGAAGATTTGGTTTCCAGATGCTTGCTACTCTAATTCTAAGCAACAGAGGAATTTAAAAAACAGCAATCTAATTGTTTTGAAAATCAGTAAATCCCATCTTGTTGATTTTTCAAATTTTAACTTTATACAAGATTCATCTTTAATAATTATTGGAAAGAAAGTTCTGCTAGAAATTAATTTGTTTGGTTGTTTTTTAATTGTGTTGCATAATCCTGGAAGTATTTTGCTTGGTTTATGGCAATATATTGGTTGACAGAATTTGGTCTGTTTCTCATTAACAAATAGAAAATTGTACCTGTAAAGGTAAAAATTCACTGATGTCTGTGGCTTCTGCTGGGGTTATAAACCACGTATTTCCAATTGCTAAAGGCTAAGCGATTTCTCTGAGCCATTGCATTAGTTTTTCAGAATTTGTGGTCTACAGGTAAAAAGGAGAGAATATCCTTTTGTATGTCATGTCATCATTCACATTTGAGCAACTTACAACCACAGAGTCAGTACCTCACTGTTTTTTATTTTTTTCTCCCACACAACTACTTCTTTGAAAGCATAAGGGTCATTTAATGTCTGTGCTTTACTAATAATGGGTTTTGCGAAAACTGAAAATTGTCAAGGTAAAGAGTATGACCTCCT
The DNA here is from genome assembly GCA_013397275.1 of Burhinus bistriatus. NCBI lineage: Eukaryota > Metazoa > Chordata > Aves > Charadriiformes > Burhinidae > Burhinus > Burhinus bistriatus. The sequence continues at coordinate 60,210 of VYXH01005872.1, read as the reverse complement.
CTATTCTCTCTTTAGTCCTGTGTTGCAGCACTGTGCTTCATTTACCTTACTGCACTTCACTGCAAAAGCTAATTACAGTTAAAATTAAACTCTATAGAGTGTGTCCTGCTGCCTTTTAGCTGCTAGACACGAAGAGGAGGCTGATTCCTGTGTATTCACCTCTTGTTTAGAAGATTCATGTTTATCTAATGTGAAGTCAATATTATTGTCCTGAAAAGAGTTAGAGTATTGCTAACAATCCATCAGGGAGTGCTTCTTTATAGCACTGACGCTATGCTCTAGTGGCTCAGAAACCATTTAACAGTGCTAAGATTCTGATCTACCTTGGTGCATTAACATTCAAACCATCATTTATCTCTTCTAAAATGCTTAAAAATAAAATAGTTCATCGTGTTTAACAGTCAGATATTCTGTAAGTGGAGGGAAGGGAAAGAATGAAGTACCAATGGAAGCAATGGAAAAATACAGAGGAACGTGAACCAAACTCCTTAGGTCTCCCTCTATGCAACACACATATATATATATATATATATATAACATTTATTCATATACATTCATATATAACATAGGAGGTCTGAGTGGGTCCATATCACCTAACTTTAAGTGTATAAATTCATCTATGGCTGAACTGGAAGCCCTATGCAGCTTTTATAGTGGATGGAGAGAATTAGACCTCCAGAATGTGACTTATTTTAGGAAGAGATGAAAGCTCCTTTAAATTGCTCTTTTATTCATTGTCCATAAGAGGAACTTAGGCTGAGTAGCTGTGATTCCAGAATTTAACTTCCAGTTGTCTAAGGCAAGTGAATCAAAGTCTGGTCGTCTATTGCTTGCTCTGGCTTTGTGAGCATGGACAAGTTGCTTAATTTTCTTTGTGTAATGTATAGTCTGGTGTATAACCATTCTCTTTGTATTATTCTGTCAATAATATTGATATTCTTCCCTCTAAAGCATTTATGAAATGTTACATGTATATATTTACATATATATATATTTGCAAAAAAAAAAAAGAGAGGGGAGGGAGACAGTAGGACATTGTCTATTGGAAGAAAACAAGTTTTATATTAATATTGGTATGTCTATATGGAGAGATCTATAGAAATGTTTTCTGTGCTTTGTTGCACATGATAAAGTAAAGTGGGACTGAAAATATAAAGACTGTTTCAAAGGATTAGTCTGTGCTGCGGAGTTTAGCAGAGTGCAAGAGATACACGTGCTAGGTCCAGTCTCAGGTACGTCTCACAGCACAGCATGGTGCCATTCCGGCCGTGCCCTGACCTGCCCTTCTCACAACTCCAGTGGCCTGCTTTGGTCATCAGTCCTCTGAAGAAACATATGAAACACAGAGATATATCCCTAGTGGTCTCCAGAACAATTCTTTATACAAGTTCAGTTTTTCCACATCTGTAGATGCCATGCATTTGTGAAGTGAGTCTGTATTAAAACTTACTGCAAGTAAAAGGTACGGATATTTTAAAATTAGCTCAACACTAACTTCTAATTAGTTCTGCCCTTGTGATACCATTTTATCAATGTATTTTTTGTACAATATACATTAAAACTGTCTTTGTTGTTTCTCCAAATTAGTGAGAAGAATTGAAATGCTGTTTGGTTTTTTATTTTGGTTTGGTTTTGTTTGTTTGCTTGTTTGTTTTTTAACTACAGCTGGATTTTTTTTTCTTGCTCTCTCAGTTCCAGTATGAGAAACCCAAGAAGCAATGAGGAAATAAGGCTTTGACTGTGATCTCATTTATCCCATTGTACCTCCTTCAAGATCATTAGAATTACTCCCGCTTTACTGGAATGGGTTTGTGTGAGATTAGAGTCAGGCTTCACCGCTTTGTTTTAGACTGTCATTTTTTAAAGAGGTTTTAACTTTACACTGTTTATTTCTGCTGTCTCCCCATTTGTTTGTTCATCTTTCAATCTACTGTTTAAAAGATTTGACTAGAGTGGGAAGAGAAAAAATTACAATCAGCACACAAGCTGCTCACATTCTGCTGAGGAACAAAAAACAAGACTATTTTTGGTAGCAAAATAACTGTTACAAATAGAGAGATATTTTGTCTTTTTCCTGTTAGCAATTGTCGTGGTTTCCCAACTGAAACCATGACAGCAACACATTAGTTTTTCTTTTAGTAGATAATACTGTTGCATTTATTCTTTCATTGTAACAATGTCACATTCACAAGACAAGGTCATTTAACCTGTGTTTAGTAGGCAAACACATAAAGCTGCAAGATAGCATGTAATGCAAACTATTTTCAAATTGAGTTCGGGAATTAGAATGACAGAATGAATGAACTCCAGATTTGAAGAGCAAACATTTAATGTGGCATGTTCAGCATTGGCCAACTTGATTAGATTAAATGCCATATTTTCATGCAAGGTGTAAATATTGAACTATAGCTCTACGCTGTTGATCAAAGCTGTTTGCTTGGCTGAGATGATTAAATAAGGGTTAATAAATATAACCTCTGTTAAATCTTCTATAACCAAATTTATCTCTCAGCTTCACCTACCGTAGAATTAATAACTAAAGCTGGCAATTGTGAGCCAGAACATTTAGGCACAATATCTCTTGAGCGGAGTGTTTGATATTTACTCAGAGCAAGAGTTGTAATTGATTGACGGTCACAGCAAATGAACTAGTTCTCATTTACTCATCTGGACAGTGAAAGGGGCAAGGACAGTCTGACCATCTCATTCATGGTATGCCAAAATGCGATAGCCTGATTACTAGTTGTGGGGCATCTTCTGCTACGACGTGTTGTGTAAAAAGGTACAGGACATTGGCAGATACATTGGTGTCTTTGATCAAGTAGTACCTGAAGAAGGAGGCTCCCACCTTTTCCAGAGCAGAAGACCCAATGAGGATTAAGGTGTGAGAAGGAGGGGAAAAGACAACATGACAGTATGCATGGGACAAGGCACAATGCCACCAAGGACTAATAGATTGGGATTTTTTCCTGTGATCATGGAGGAAGTTTTAGTTGACAAACATAACTTAAATTGCACTGTGTATCACACCAAATGATGGGTTTACCTCTTACAGCTTCTGAGCCTATTTGACCTTAACTAGAAAAGTTGACTACCTCTTACTAACAGAGATCTGTTTGGAGAACTTCCTCATTCTTGAGCTGCATAATTAAGACAATTTAGCTGGTCTCATTTAGCAGGCAATAAGCAGCAATAGGCAGGGAGTGACAAAGCTGAAAGCTCATGTTCAGTGTCCCTGGCTACCTTTTTGTTCCATGCCTAGCTGTGTTCCTTGAGCCCATATTGTGGTCAGTTTGGCCTTCTTTGTCTTCAACATACAAGATCAGACTTCTGGAATTTCTGTTTACCTATCAGCAGGCTTTAGAGAGCCCTTTCTGTCTCTATCTTAGAGTTTGGAAATCTAATCATACTCTACCAATCTTGACAGAATTTATCATAAGACAAATAATTACATTAGAGTGATGGATGGACTGTATCAAAGAAGATGATAAGCAAGTGCATACTAGCGCTGCCTGAGATAGGCAGTGATGGAGAATACTGCATGACAGCTCAGTCCCAGATAGGATAAAAGAAAGAAGATGAATTATACAGAGTAAACCAGCATATCCAGAATTTTACAAAGTTTGTTTCAGAATTTGCATTTCACTGCTTCAACTGGTGTCTGGTACTAACACTAAATTTTCTAAAAAATCATGTGCAAGCTATTTTTCATCCTTGAGAAGGGGACAAATAAAACAATCCAAGAGGGCACACTTTATCCAAAAATCTTCAAAGACCTTCTACAAGTATTAAAAATCAGATTTCTGTACTAGCACAATTTCAATACACTATTTTTCTTTCCTGTTTATGCAAGATATTTTTGTGGAATAACATGGATGTTTGAAAACCACAAAAACTAAACAAAAAAAAAATTCTAAATCTTAAAAAGTAGCAAATAAAAGATCCTGCCTGACAAGTAAGGAACACTTATGTAAAAATCAGAAGAATGCAGCAAAAATACAAACAGAGTTTTGCCCAAGTCATGTTGGAAACATGTGAAGTTAGACCCTACCATGGAAACTATGGTAAAATGTGATAGTGAAGACTGTAAACATCTAGCAAGCAAATGAATTAGCTCTGTAGTGTTATCTCATGACAGATAATGTATGAAAGTAGCCTTATACACAGAGGTTGCTCTAAAATTTTTAGCTGCTGAGAACCCCTCCAGCTGCACCTACTGTATGTACAGTCTCAGTGCACTTCTTGTTCCAGCACATACCTGTTGCTCCAATTTGCACCTGCTGCCCTGGTGTGTTTTGGTACCAGGGTTGGTGTCAGCATGTGTGTTCTCATGCTTAGTGCTGGAGGGAATAATGCTTAGGAAGATGTTATGAAGGATGAGAATAGTTTCCCAAATATGAGAGCTGCCCCTGGTTACTTAATTTATGTAGAAAACACAGTTTTGATTTTGTAAATGTGGATTGTTTTCTATTTAATAAACCAAAGATAATTGAAACATATAGTCATGTCATGAGACTGAGGTACTGCTAACTCAATCTCTATGAAAGAATCAAAAATTGCTCCCCCGCACTAGAGGATTTCTGAAACCCAGCCCTGGATAAGGGCATGAGGAGAAAATCAGTGGAAAAGATGCCCTCCCACCCACTGAGAACTTAAGTCTTCAAAAAATGGTCTGGGTTTGAAAAGTAACAGAGTATTAGATCCTTGCTTAAAGAATCTCATAAGACAGAAAAAGTCAAGAATATCAGACTCTTCCTGCAAATGTTAGATATTCTGGATTTACCTGGGAATGTTATTAGAACAATTATTATGATCAATAATTATTATGGTCTTGGATAGAAATATAAAGTATTATATGGGAAAAGCGAGATGATTGAGTTCTGTTATGATAGCAAGTTGCTTCTTACATCCTGCTGCTGTCTTTGGTGATGTTGAAGGCAGTGTTAGGGATATGTTGCTTTGCTCCCTCAGGTTGAGTTTAGGTTATAAACCTTACACACTACGAGTAGAAAATATTTATTGGGTTTTAGATAGGAGAATATACTCAATGTCTTGCTTCTGTTTTCTGCGTGAAATCCTGTTTGGAATATTGTCTGTGCATGTGCTGTGTGATTCAGCTACGACAAGCCTGCAAGGGAGAGAGGGAGAGATGAGGCACAAAGGTTTAATGGCTCCGTGGGAACTCAACAGCTTGTTAAGGCCAGTAAAGCCAGCCAGGCACAGCACAAAGCGTGCGTCGTAGAGCCAGAATTTGGCATCCAGGACATGGCATTATTCCCAGAAAGACAAGCAGTTACAACGCGAAAGGCCTGCAACAGAAGCTTTATGTCCTGCAGGCAGGACAGCCTGCTTAGGTTTTGACAAACGAACCAACATACGTTGGCCTGAGCCTGCATATGGAAGAGGACAGTGACACTGCGGGGATAGCTGGGGCCGTGATCCTGGAGCCACAGGACTGAAAGGGGGCAAGAAAGGGCAAGCGGAAAGGCCAGGGAACTAAGTTAAGGAAATGCATTCAGGGCAGCACTCACAACAACCACGCTGTGGAAACGCTGCTGTGGTGACAGCAAAATTGCTTGAGAGACAGACTCCCGCCCTCGCACTGGCAAACAAGGCACACATTTAGTACAAACAGTACTTTTGATCCACCCTAAACTAAACCAATGTATGTGACAAAAAGATCTGAATTGGGGAATCACGATTTGTGATAATAAAGAAAAGGGAGGGATTGCCCAAAAACCCAACGCAACTAGAGTTTTTGGGGTTTTAGAAAGTTTTCATAAGATTTTTTTTTTTATCCTAAAAAAACAAGTTACAGAATGGCACAGTATTTCTGTATGAATAAGAAGGAAATATCAAAGAAACAGGAAGAGGAAATATCTTTTCTTGTCATTCTTTTACAAAAGGAGGGTAGTGATTATATTTACAAAAGAGCTGTTTTCAGTGCACACAAATTTAAAAGGACAGGAGGGAGGTCTTAGTAGTGAGCTTGTGTTATTTTAATGAAATGCAAATGACTATTTCAACATATGCACCTAATAATTCAGAGGGTGTTGTCTTTGATGAGACCTTCAGGGCAATTTCACAGGAAAGGTGGAATATTTCTGGCATGTAAGAGGACTTCATCTGCACTTCATTCACTGAAAAATATAGAGATGAAAAACTATCCTGCAATCAAAGAAAGGAAGAGAAAAGATTTAGATAATGGAACTAAAGCTTGTGGGTTGCCAGAGAGACTAGATTCTTTATGAAAAGGATTGCAGTTAATTCCTTCAGGCACAGTTCATTTTCCTGGCAAGACAGCCAAACACAGTGCGTGCGTAAGGGTAAATGGAAGTGCAACTGGAAGTGATACACACACACGGCCCCACACAAACACACAGGAGCGCTTGTCATAAGTAGACTATACAAATATGTTTTGTCATAAAGTGATCTTTTTAGCAGAATTTTGCTAAATTCTGAGCACAGTTCATATCTATCATAGAGGATTAACATTATTAGTCTGAGTCCCTTTTGTACAGCAGAATATGTTTTGTATTCACTGCCTGAATTCAACATTCATGTTATGACTTTGTGTTCATGAAGAAATTTAACCCAAGATAATAGGATCGCCAGGTTTCCTGGAGCCATGGGAGGTCTTCCCATGACCTTCCCTTTCCAAGAGGGGTGGCTGAATCATGCAGGTAAAGTTCCCCAGGATTGAATCCTCTGTGGATCCTCATATTTGGCACTGCTGACGCTGTCAGTGGAGCCGGACCAGACTGACTCTATAAAGCCTTATGCAGGCCACAAGTCCAGAGGCTCCTGAACCGATCTCCAGTTTTAGGTACCCTGGAGGCTACCACTGCCCTATTTTCTTCGGATTCTTACCTGTGACAAAGGAGAGTCTCCCTCTCCTTTAGGTGTATTTGAATCACTTTAAAAGCAGGAAATAAAACCAGTTTTATTCAAGCAAAGCAAAGGGTTGAGGGTTTTTTCATGCCTGGATACAAATTATAAGCCTATTCCTGACAGGGAGACCTTGTTTGACAGTCATTAATGCAGGGTGCCTCTGAGGTATCCTTCAGCGCTGGAAACCATGGAGCCAATTCAGCTGCTGGGCCATCCACTGTGAAGATGAGATATTTATGAGTAGGTCTCTTGCTCACAGCTGGAGCTACCAGAATTCTGCTGCATCTTTCCCTCCACACTAGCACCTTCCTTCTTTGTACTTCTTATTTACAGAGACATTCATTACTGTGATTAGAGCCGCACATTTGTGAGATTGTAGCTGAAAGATTTGGAGAGACCTTGTATGGCTTTTTCAATAAACAAAAAGTCTTTGATGTGTGGATTCTTCCTTCTAAATTTTCCTTTCTGACTGTGCAGTAAAATGAATGAGTGTAACCTCACTCCTCCGCCTTCCAAGAGAGTGTGATGTGCACTGCTGGCTTTCTTCATTATAGCTTATATCATTATATTCTATCTTAGAATTATAATGAGTAGCAACTCTGCAACATTTCTAATAGACTCGGCCACTTGTTACTCTCTGCAGAAGGCAGGGATGGTGTATGAAAAAGCAGGTGACAAATGTGACATTTAGAATGCTTTTTCCAAATCACAGGGCAGCTGAAGAGATAAGCAAATCTCTCACTTTCAACTGAAAAAAAAAAAAAAAGAAAAACTAGACACTGATAACAGATATAACAGATAGTATCATATTTTATTATTTAATTAGAAGCAGCAGAATTTAATTCCATTCCACATTGTTGCTGCCTTTATGCTGTATATGGTATTTAGCTTCACAAGAAAGAAAATAAAATTATTAAAAAAATCAGTGTTGCATATTTAACTGCTAAAAATTTGCTAAGTGATGGTTTTTGGAGTATATTGTAAAAATTTCATATGATAATATAAATTTAAATGGGGAATTGTTAATAAGCAGTGTATTCTCAGAGATTTTTTTTTCATCTTACTGAAACTATCAATGATTTAGGAGAAAAAATGAAAACAGTTTGAATAAACGCATATATAACAAACACATAACAAAATGTAAGCAAATAACAAAACTCATACTGGTTCCTACAGTATAGGGAGGTTTGGTATTGGGGATACTAACTTTGAAATGAACTGAAAATCATCCTGCCTAATTGCAGGGGGTTGGAGGTGGTGCTCTCCTGAGGCTGCTTTCAGCTTTGTATGTCTTTATTCTACAGCAATGCATGATCATACAGAAAGAGTTCCCAGTTCAACACTGTAGCTACAAGAACTAATATGTTCTTCAAATAATTTAATAGGAAAATAAATACTTTATTATGATACAAATTAATATTACAATATTGTAAGACCATTCCAATATAAACAATGCAAAAAAGATATGGATAACTTTGAGACGTTTTTGAAGAAGCATGAAAATTACAACAGCATTGTAAAATGCGCTTTTAGCAAAAGATGCATTGGCCAATATGGATATTTTAGAGCTGATTATTGCTTGAGTGTTGTGAACAAGCATAGGCTTTAGAATACATCCTTAGAAAGTCTTAGTATTGCTTGTAGTGTATGGGTTTTCTACTGTTTTTTGATAAGCTAATTATTCAGTATCTTTTACAGTAGATCCCAAAGATTTAGAACTTTTATATATATATGTATACATTTACATATATATATGTATATATACACACTTCTCTATAATAAGAGCTGGAGAACATTTCTTATGAGGAGCGGCTGAGGGAATTGGGATTGTTTAGTCTGGAGAAGAGAAGGTTGAGGGGAGACCTTATTGCTCTCTACAACTACCTGAAAGGAGGTTGTAGTGAGATGGGAGCTGATCTCTTCTCCCAAGTAACAAGCGATAGGACAAGAGGAAACGGGTTCAAGTTGTGCCAGGGGAGGTTTAGGCTGGACATTAGGAAAAAATTTTTCACTGAAAGAGTTATCAAGCATTGGAACAGGCTGCCCAGGGAGGTAGTTGAGTCACCATCCCTAGAAGTGTTTAAAAGTCATGTAGATGTGGTGCTTGGGGACATGGTTTAGTGGCAGACCTGTTAGAGTAGGGTCAATGGTTGGACTGGATGATCTTAAAGGTCTTTTCCAACCTAAACTATTTTATGATTCTATGAAACGATTCTATGATTCTGTGCAATCAGATAGCCCGAATTCTTTCTCACTCTGGAAGGTGAATCTGGTTCTGTTGAAATCAGTGGTAATTTTTCCTTTGACTTCAGTGGAATTGGGATTCCCTTCCCAAGAAAACTAACGTGTTAATTGAATGAGTTAAGGTAATCATGCTTTTTATAGCGCCTTGTGCAACTGTATTGACTATCAATTTGACAACCTTATAACAGACCTGCTAGCTCATATACTTGCTATAATGTTAGGTTTGGGGTTTGGTTTACAGCCTTTTTTAAATTAGTCCTTTAACAAATGAAGACCAATCAAAACATGCATGTCTAAGGCTTACCCTTTAACAAATGAAGACCAATCAAAACATGCATGTCTAAGGCTTACACATTCATGGGTTTGGTGATAGTGTCAATTTACACCATCTCCTTTTCCCATCTGCTTATACCCAACACCACCAAGATCCCAAAAAAAAAGGTTTATGCAGCCATGCAATGAACAAGAGCAGGGCACTTGTCTAACAAATGTATAACCCTTTTTCTAGGAAAAGCAGAATCTGGATGAAGCAGATGGGGAGTGAGGGAACTGCTTTAGCTAGCCTCACATAACCAGTGTTGTTTCCAAATGTACAGTCTTCCTTCTAAGACACTCAAAACGATGCTTGATTTTCCGTTAGAGAGAGACTCACAGTTTTAAGAAAAGGAAATAATGTGGGGCTGAGTTTAATGACAGGGACAAAGGGCAGCCAGGATCCAGTGCGAGAGCTAGGACATAGAATCATAGAATAGTTTGGGATGGAAGGGATCTTTAATGGTCATCTAGTCCAAGCCCCCTGCAATGAGCAGGGACACCTCCAACTACATCAGGCTGCTCAGAGCCCCATCCAACCTGACCTTGAATGTTTCCAGGGATGCGGTGTCTACCACCCCTTTGGGCAACCCGTTCCGGTGTTTCACCACCCTCAGCGTAAAAAATTTCTTCCTTATATCTAGTCTAAATCTTCCCTCTTTTAGTTTAAAAATATTACCCCTTGTATTATTGCAACAGGCCCTGCTAAAAAGTCCGTCCCCATCTTTCTTATAAGCCCCCTTTAATTCCTGAAAGTCTGCAATAAGGTCTCCCTAGAGCCTCCTCTTCTCCAGGCTGAACAACCCCAACTCTCTCAGCCTGTCCTCACAGGAGAGGTGCTCCAGCCCTCTCATCATTTTTGTGGCCTTCTGGACCTGCTCCAACAAGTCCATGTCTTTCCTGTGCTGAGGTCCCCGTAGATTGAATGAATATGTACTGGCATCTGTGGAATTGCTTAGATTTGAAGAAAAGCATCTCAAAAACAAAGAAAGGGTATGGAGGAATGCTGCTGTTGTTGGGAGCACGATTTTGTACAAGGTCTAACAAGTTGGCTGTCATACAGACTGACTATGAGAACAACTGTTTTCAGAGGCAAACATATTTGAATGAAAATGGGAAGTAGAAGGCTCAGGGGGTGCACAGAACAGAACAACTTTTTAAGGGACGAGGTTGAACGCAGATGGAAACACCTCCTTATGATCATTTTTCAAGGGAATTTGCTGCAGAATTCGGTTACCCAGCTTTCTACCTGAGCACTTTCCACCCAAGTAGTACATACAAGAAAATAGAGACTGTGGAAACTGGTTAATAACCTGAGTGTCAGATCACTCAGGCACCTGGGTCTGCAGATGCTGTGTGAAGACTGTGTAGAGGACTCCCTAGGGAAGGGCAGGCATTTTATTCTATCATCCTGGTCTTATGACACTATGTGAAGGAAAAGCAATCCTAGTTTATTAATGGAGCTGTTGAACTTTGCTGTCTTCTCAGCCAGCACTAACTCCTGTTCAGTTCAGTTGCATCCCTGCCATTTATTACATTCAGGACAGGGATGAATTATTTAGAGCTTACAAATCCATACACTTTAGGACAGAAGAGGGAAAATGGGATAGGAAAAGGAAGAACCCTCTCATTCTAATCTCTGTGGTATAATTTTGTATATTAATTCCCTCTCTACCTCTCTCCTCGCTTCTTTAAAACACATGGTAAGGACCATTACCAAGTATGAAATAGCAGTTAAATGGAATATTTGGTATGCCATTCTATCACAATGTTGTGCAGTAACATAGATTTTCTAAATTGCAGCATTATGAATTGCACTCTGCAGCTTATCACAAATTGATTTAATTTGTTATTTTTCCAAGATTCCCTTCTAGAAGAAATAAAATCTTAGAAGCATTACCTGTAATTGCTATTTAAGAATTTTATATTGACACCACACTTCTAGATGAGACAATTAGTTGTGTGGAGTAAAACTTCACTAGATGTAGACATAATTCCATGGGCTTCACTGGAGCTGAAACAGTGATAACTAGCTGAAGATCTGTCTCATAAATCTGTAAAATTTCAAATAATTATTTTTATGAACTCTGTAGTGAAGCTTATCCACATGAGGTTTTTTTCCAGAGAAGTTCTGCTTCTGCTGCTAATTTCTCATATATCTTTTACATAACATGTTCCTGCAAGTCTCTTTGGATAATGGGATTAAGTGTTTGCCAAAAGGTAAGCCAGTGAAGATCATTTTTAAGGCTGAATAGGTACTATTTTGTATAATAAACACATTAATAAAAATGTTTTAGTCATTGAAACTGTGTGGAGAATCAGAAAAGCAAAGGTATGTGTTAACTCCTTGATAGTGCAGCTTTTTCTCAAGTTTTGGAAGAAATCCTTTTCTTATTCACCCTAGATCAATGCAGTTGTCTGTGCCATCATGACACACAGGATTAGGAAACCATTAAGAGGATGATCTGGAGAAAAAGAACAACAGAATGAGTCTTCTGTTCTTCAGAGGCCTTGCAGGGATCAGTACAGATTGTAGCCTTGTAGGCCAGTTAGTACGGTGATACCATTGCTTATAGCAGGAATGCACGTAACACCAGAGAAAGGAGGAGATATTGGAAAGTTTGTCTACACCTGAGTTTAACTGTATGAATTTTGAACTGTAAATGTTTGTATCATTTTTAGTGGACTAAAGAAAAATTATTTAGTTATACTAAGATTAGCAAGATTAGACTAAAAATAAATTCTTGGCTTTGCATACCAGGTTTGTTCCTTTTGCCCACAGCAAGATTTTGAGTGCAATAACTTCTTGGGGATTCAAGCAACTTATCTTCTAATTTAGATGTAAGAAACTGATATCACAATACACCAAGTAGTGGGGTTTATTTATTTATTTATTTTCTTTCCTGCAAACATTTAAGGTTAACTTTCTTTTGGTTTAGACTTAGAAAAATTACAGAATTAGTGCAATAGTTCTAGATTTGTAAAGGAGAGAGACTAATCAACAAGTCATAAAAATTGCATGCATTACATAGATTTATTTTTTTCCCCTTTTTAGAGAGGAAACTTAGTCTTACATTATTTCTTCACTTGCCTCAAGCTAACATTTATTTAAATCTTTTATGTTTCTAGCAACTACAAACATCTCACCAAACACTGTAGTTACTCTACATCAAGTCAATGTCTATATAATTATTGATGGCAAATCCCGAGATGCTGTTAAACATATGTTTAGCTCTTTTTACTGTGAACTACTCTGCAGCTTTCTTCTACCTGAGAGGCTTATCTCCAGTGTCACTGAACTGTCGTTCTCCAGTACTCTTTTCAGTCAGCATTTTTTACCTTTTCATCTCTATTTTTCCTTTTGAAACCTTGAGCCATGAATTGTTGCTCTCTCAAGAAAGACATTTTTGTCTGGGTCTTTACTTTCCTTCTCTTGTAGGGCTCTAGCTCACATGCTTTCTCACACCTTGACAACAATTTTCTCAGTTTTCTTCAGTCTGCTGTACTTCCCTGGGCCGTGGAGCACAGGCAGCTCAGCTCCTGGGGTCAGGGTTAGTGGGCACCATCCTTCAACCCATTCATGCTGAATGCCAAGATGTAGGCCCAAATATGCCGTTTGCTTTGTTGGACTCGAAACTATGTCTTCTTGTCTCTTCTGTGAGACATATATATTGATGAAGCAGCATGTAGAGAAATAACTCCTCCTTCTTTGGTTTTTGAAGCCTAATTCTGGGAGAAGATCCACTGTTGTGAAACCTACCTGAAGGCAGCGCCTTTCTTCAAAGCTGAGCATGTTGTTACCTGCAGGGTACGACCTTCTTTTTGACATTTCCCACTGCTGAGCTCAGGCCATCCATTGCTCGACTCACTGACCTCTGGGAGTCACATCTGGAAGGGGGACAGGCACAAGCACGTTGTAGGCAGAGCCCTGATGGCCAGTCTGCCTTGGGATCCCAGTAGGCAGCAACACCCAGTAGCACTGAGCACAGAGACCCATGATCCTTCCCTTGGGAGTCTAACCCTGAAGTACGTAATTAAATGGGCATGTTAGTAATCATTTGGTTATGGAATGGACTGTCTTTTGGTGTGCAAATATGGAAAATGTACGTGTGTTTTGACACACACATTTTACAGCATGTGTGCCTGAATGTCTTAATGATTTGGTCCAGTGTTAGCTGTGCTACATCACAGTGATAATAGAGAAATACCTCAGGAAGTAGCAGGAGGTTTCCAATTCAAACTAAATTACAATTATAAGCCTGCCATGATCTTCGTGGAGCTGGGGCTGCTTTATTAAGTACCCACTTAAACTTACACTGGGCTAATAACGTATTTGCTCAGCTTGAGATTCTCCACAATGAGGAAAAAATGTGTTACAAAAATCTTTGTTTTAATTTACTCTAACAATTTTCAGTAACTGCTGGAATCTCACAGGTATGATCCAGAATAAATTGCTGGGGCTGCCACTGCTAATAATGTGCTGGAAACACTCTTAAATATAGATTTAATTTAGGGTCTCAGTTGGCTGCTAGGCAATTTTAATTCTTTGGGTTAAAAAGAAGGATTAAATTCCATACTGTTACTGAGAAGAGATGTGTGAGCAGTCTCTTCTGTGTTCTTTAGGACTCATCCATGGGAAGTAATAAAACACTATCACTGGACAGACAGAGATGGGAAGGGCTGCCATAGTCTGATGTGTTAGACCCTGATGTGTTGAGCAATGAAACCAAGATCTTCCTCCAGAGCTTCCAGATGTGGACTGTATTTTTTGGAAGAAACTGGTTTTATCTTTGTTGTTGAACAAAATTGTTTTGATAAGACTTTTCAGTGAAAATTTGAAAATAGTTGTGTAAAAGCTCTGACATTTTCAAGGAGAATTATATAATTACTAGGGTTGGGAAAAATGCTTCAGTCTTTAGGTTGCAAATTTTTTTAAATCTGGGAATGTAGGAGAAGTGTAGGATGACTTCTTTACAAATAATATGAATGTTAAAATACAAATTTGAAATTATTTAAATGATTTTTTAAGATTGATTTTATTTGATTTCGACTTCTTTTTGATTTTTGATTCACAACATTTTTTAATTTTTGAATCTTTTATCCTGATTTGGGATTATAGATGGTTTTAGAATGCTCCAGCTTTTCTACATGATGATTCTTTTAGCATTGCTCCTGTGGCATATGAACATATCTTCTCTTTTATTAGTGTCCATTATCTATTTCATACGCGTTTAAAGGATGGTCAGCTCATTTCTGTTCCATGGTAAGCCTTTCTTTGTCAGAACTTTATTTTAGAGAAGGACTTATTACACTTAGATATATAAACTGAATGAAGTCAAAAGTTCCTTGATAAGGCATCTGGAGGAGAAAAAAATAAGTGGGAGCCAGGGCAGGAAGAAATTGAAATTCAGTAAGACAGAGAAGAGAGTCATGCGCTTAGGGACTAATAGGGAATACTGCTGTAAGCTGGTAGCTTATCTTTTGGAAACAATATAGAAAGAGAAAGTGAGTTGATCGGTCGATCATTGTACAGCAACACAGGGGTATTGAAGTCATTGTTCAAGGCACCAATGAGACCTCACATTGATGCTGGGTACAACTGTCACTGCTCGCACTCAGGAAGGATGAGTTCTGACCTGAACAGGTTAAAGAAGAACTACAAGGATGATCAGAATACAGATGACACTGAAATAGCTTTTTGAATTTAGCAAAATGAAAAATACACTAAGCTTAGAGCTGGGTATTAGTTGATTTATCAAAGAAGTGAGCACTACATAGCACGAAGAGCTCTTTGAATTAAAAGAAATAAGGGCAAATGTGCCTGAACTGTCTATGAATAAATTTAAGCTGAACTTCTGAAACTTTTCTCACCATCAGGGAGCTAAAGGCCTGGAGTAGTATCTCACTCTGTGATCTTCTGAAATGAAGCTCAGTATAAGGAGTAGGACTGTGTAATTTTGTTGCTTGTTCAGCAGGAAAATGAACTTTGATTCCGAATTCGCCATGCCAAAACTACTGTGTTGTTCTTATGCAAAAAAACAATTACAATCATAAATTCTAGACTTTTGAGTATCATGAATCAGTTATTAACACATCATGGCATTTCCTTGATTCCAGAGATGTGTCGGATCCTTTCAAGATTTCCTCAATAAGCTAATAGTACTTTGTATTTAATGAAAAATAAGTTTCCACTGTAATGTCCTGTCTAGTCCTTTCATAGTAACAAAAAATGTTGTCTATTTCCAGACTCAACCCCATTGCCCTACATAAAAGCAGGACTTTTCTTCAGTCTGTGATAGGTTTGTAGGGGACTGATCTGCAGCCACCTGCTTAAACTGCCTCCTGATCCTTAATACAGGCTTTGCTTTGGTCTATTATTTTATTGCAGTGACAACACAAATATATTCTGTACTTGCAGTGGCAACATATATACACATGTGTGTGTATGTGTGTGTGTATATGTATTCTCTTGCAGTCACGTTGCATGTTCATAAATGCCTTCATCTTAGTTCTGGACAGCTACCAGTGAAAAGCATCACCAGTTTCCATAATTATGGCCAGCCAGAGGTCAAGAATGAAGAGAGACCCCGGTCCTCTCTGTGTGCAGTGTCTAACAAAGTCTAGGCGGAGGAGAGTGCCCTCTCACAGCTGACTGTGCTCAACACTGTGCAGCAACAGAGGATTTCCATGCTTTCTTCCCCAGAAACTGAAAGGAGCCACCAATCAGCACCCTTCAGCTTTCTTACTGTGTCTTGCTTATCTATTATGACTTTCAGAGTAAAGAGAAAATGAGGGTGGAGAGTGGCATGGCTCATTTTGCTAACAAGAATACTAGACATAAAATGGTAAAATGCAAGCTGGTGTTCCCAGCTTGTACATATTGGGTTTTGGTGGATTTCAAATCATTTAATGATACTTTTTTCATAAAAGACCTATCTTGGCACATTCGGTGAGGTGAATTTAAAAGAAAGTTTGTTTCTGAATCTCGTCATTCAGGGAAAAAAAAAAGAAAATAAAGGAGGATGTTACAGTACTCTAGAGGCTAAAGTACTAGTTGGCACATGTGTATATTCTAGTTAATCTTTTTAAAATGTCACATTTTTTAACACCAAACTGATGATTTTTAACTCGAATAGTCTGTGCAACTTGCTTTCTTCTGTGCCAAGCAAGCATTTGTTCCACTGGCTCCACTGGTCCATGAAGTAACACCAAGGAAACAAATGAGAATAGAAGTGTATAAGCATGTTTTAAAATGCAGCCTGTGTAAGGGAAGAGTGTCTCTTCCATTTACCATTAGTGACACAAACAATGCAAGATCGAAGAATATCTGGAGCTGTCTCCAGTAATCAGCTATTTGGCAGCAGCTGATAAGATAACTCTCACTAAGAAACAAATGAATACCATGTCATGCACATATATTTGGCAATTAATATCACAGGACCAGATTGCAAGCAGTAACTACCGATTTCACTTCCTTTATTTCATGACAGCAGTATCCAGAAGTGAGTAACGTACACCTCCATAACATTGTGGCAAGATAATAACAAGCTGATTACTCGTTTGGGTTGGCCACATGAAGTGTCATTAAATACTACTGAAAAGGGTAACATTTCCTACTGACACTCCAGTGTTTTGAGTTCTTGATGTAATGAAGTTCTGGAAGCTCAGACCATGCTGAATTTATCAGTTTTACATTTACCAGCTGTTTAACTGGTTTTGAGAAGAATAATTACTACCTCCTTACTAACAAATATGTTAAAAAACGTTATGCACTGGGTGAAATTGACTGTTACTCATACTTTGATGCCTTATAACGGGAAATGCCACGAAACACATATAGACTGAAGCAGCCCTGTTTTAACTTGTTAGTTATATGTTGGATGTTGCATGATGGGATTGTCATACAAATCTACTTATTCTATTACCTCACTCGACACTAAAAAGAGCCAAATATTTCATGTTCTATGTCTCATAATAGATAATTTTGTATTAACTTGCTCCTTGGAAAAATTTTTAATTAACATTGTTTGCAATATATGGGTTCGTCTAAGAGCTCTTAATTCCTTGACATTGTGATTTCTTCCTTATTTTATCCATCTCTAGTTCCATCTCTTGGCCACCCAGGTCAATTCAATGTTAACTCAAAGTCCACTTACTGCTGGTGATGAAGAAAAGCAAGTCTGAATTCTGAAAACTATGTTGTATCCAAGAGAACAGAGAAAACAAAAATCATCAAATGCTCTTAGTGTGCAAGTAAATAGATACTAGATTTATTAAGATAACTTGTTTTACATCATAAGGTCACTGTACAGAAAATAAACATTGCAGAGGAGAGAACTCGTGTCTACATTCTCATATCTCGTGAACTGGCTACTGGGCTAAAAGTCACAATTTCCCTAAGGCCTTTTGTAACATGTTTTAGCACAACTGACAACTATATGGAAGCACTTCCTGCTGCCTCTCTTGCCCATTTTTAACTATTTTTGTTAGTTTTATGAAATCATCACATCACAGAATAATTCAGACTGGAAGGGATCTCAGGTGGTCTCCAGTCCAGCCCACTACTCAGAGCAGGTTGCTCAGGGCTTTATCCAGCCTGGTCTTGAAAACCATCAGGAATGGAAACAGTACAGCCTCACTGGGCAGCCTGTTCCCCAGACTAACCATCTTCACATGGAAATTGGTTTTTTTACCTTTCATGTAACTTCATTTCCATTTAGTTCCTTTTGTAAAGCCAAATGTTACATTTTCTGAGGGCCAAAAACACTATAAGAGAATAGGAAAAAAAAAGCATCCAAACCACCATTCCTTAGATGAATGGCAGTGCATAAAATCTCAACATGTTTAAGGTTGAAATGTTCTGAAGATATTTTTGTAGGGTTCAACAAAATCAAATATATTGACCTGAATCAAACAAACCAATATGAAGTACTTCTATAGTTTACGGAAATGTGTTTTTGTGGCTGTCATGGTGAATTTGAATGTGATATTTTCCTCAATTTTGGACAGTTTTGACAAAAATGTTTACATTTCTGTAGCAGAATAAACTTTTGGCTTTTGAGCCAACTTCTTTGGACTGGGTATTTAGGAAAAATGTCAGAAAAGATCTTAGTGACAAAACACTCTGCCTCTTCAGACCCAGTCACTGGGTTTGAAAATTTAAACAGTTGGAACATAGGGAGATAGTGTGGTAGTAAGTTGGATTACCGGAGTCTCATAATGAGACAATTATTGCTGTCTTCAATCTGATTTTTTTTTTTTTTGTATGACACAACATTCATTTGAAATATTTCTAAGTTTCCTAACACATTTTCTGTGATATTAGGTTACCTTTAAAGCTGAAGCAATGCAGAAACAAAACACCACCTTCAAACAAAACCAAGAAAATAATCCTTCACCCTGAAATAAGCTTAATTTAAAGAAATATAATAATTTATTGATTGCTCCATTTTTGCCGAGATATAATCAATGGATGTCATTTTGCAAAAAGGGTACAAGACTTTTTTTGTATACAATGTGTTTAGTTGCAATCCGTTGAAAACCGTCTCAGGAAGCCAGTATTTCAAAAGTATTGTGGAGCATATAATCATTATTTTAAAAAGGATTCATCATACTGCTTGGATGAAAAATTCACACCGAACAGACAGTATTTAATGAGTAAATCAATAATGTTCATTTCAGGAAAAAATTAGGTATGGAATATAGCTAGGGAAGATAATAAAACAAGATCAAATACTAAATCTCAGAACTGATGACCCATTAGGGATAATGCAATTCACTGCAGTATCAAGCTGAAGTGTATCAGGAAACTTACATCATAAAATTTGCTGTGTAAATGCAAATTCAATCTAATTTGTCATATGATTAAAACTCAGAGAGAAAGGAATTCTACTATAGTGTAAAATAACAGTACTTCAGCAGAGCTACACTGGATAAGAAGAATAAGCATAAAAGGTTGGTGCTCATTATTAATAAACTGCTATATAAATATATTCTGTTGGTAAGGGAGAAATATCCAGGACTGTTTTCACAAACACAGTTCTCCTGTTTAAAGATATGCCTGGTATGATTTAGCTTAGAAACACACTTTGTTGCAAAGAGCAGCTTTTCAGGTAAGTGCTTGTTTTTTTCTCATCTGTGTTGCAGTAAATAGCCCTTAGAAAAGTGTACTTTGGGAAAGTGAGAGAAGGAGGTTTCATTTCACATGGGATTCCTCCTGGACATCCTAACCTGCAAAAAGCCTGTCACCTCCCTGAACAAAAAAAGAAAAAGTAGAATAACAGCAGTGAAACTTGCTAGGTCTTTTAATTAAATCCCTTTAAAATCATTGGGTAACAGGGACAATTTCATATGGGCAGAAAGTTGTTTTTTTCTTCCAGCTGTAAAGACCTGTCCTTGTAAGAGAACTATCCAAAGCACAGCTTGACTGTGCAGGGCATGGTAGACAGAACTGACTGTTAGACTTTGGAGTTCATTTCATGTGCCTTACATGTGATTTCTTAAACAGCTTCAAGCGAGATCTCGTTTTAGTTTATACAGGTGTACACATATCTGCTGGTGCATATGCTTCCTTTGTACTATCACTTGAGGGTCAGCTGTAAGGGACAGTTATGAAAATCTCTGGGTAGAGGAAAAATACAATCTATACACAAGTAGGGAAGAGTTTGAATCGCTCCTGAGTGCTTGGAAATTCATACAATAGTAACTTCCAAAAATACAGGAGTATATGGCCATGTCTCATGGAGAACATGATAAATGCTGCCAGCATAATTCTTAAAAGAAAATTGTTATATAAATCACACTCTGTGTGTGGTAACACTACCCTAGTGCTGCTGGAGCACAAGGGTTTAATTGCTATATATGGGTAACTGTGTTATCTGAGCATTTTAGATATTTATAAGGACCTCATTTTTGGAGCATCTGCATTTTGCCTACTGCTGCACTAGTGCGTTGGTGCCTCAGCTAAGATCACTGACTCATTTATGATTTTTCTATTTCCATTACTATTCCTAAGACATCATCCATACAGGTAAGATACATGCTGCAATCTCATCCTCCTGCATTCTTAAGTATGCAAGTGTTTGGCTCTTCATGTTGGGTACCCCCAACTCCTTGACAGTGATAATCTTTTTGTCTCATTGCCCTGTGATCCGGGACAAGTCAGGCAACAGCTATTATCAAAGGCTGCCTTAAGCTCTGGTTCCATTTTCAGATGCAGGCTGAGACAGACTAAAAAGGCAAGGGGGAGAGGAATGCCATCACATTATGAAATTAGGTGTAAGAAACGGTTGTCTTCTGTTTCAGACAAACTCCTTGTGTTGTACCTAGGGAAGGAACGAAAGCCAATATGGCCCTAGCTTCCCATCTTGTGGCTGGAAGCCAAATGCTGGCTGGAGATGTAAGTTTTCAAGGACTCAAGTCCTTGTTGGTAGCATGACTTTATTTTAGGGAAGGTAAAACTGTAAGTTATTCAGAGAAGTCTGAATGTGTGTGGTGGGGCTGGCACACCAACACAAGCCACAGTTTGGGAAGATGAGGAAAGGATGAGTGCCTCAGACTATTAGCTCAGTTTCAATTAAAACAGTAACCCTTGAACGTTAGACAAGAATAATTGTTTTGCTGTCTGTTGTCTCTTATGAAATACAAAACCTGTGACAGGATCAAAAGAGAGGTTGCAAAATTCCCAGTGTAATTGAATGAGTTGGTGGGAAGCAGAATGTAGAGGATAAAAATAAACAAACGTAATAACAAATATTTTTCTCATACTCCTCAGAGATGCAATTTATGTATGTTCTCCTACCATCAGTTGTTGCTCCAAGCTAATCTGGTTATTGCAGTTTTGTGTAAAGTATTACATTTTCTATTTTGGCAAGGCTCAAATGATCTTTCTGATATCATTTACACTTAAATATTTGTTTATTTGAAGAAGCTTGGAATAAATGGTGCTCTTTTTTAGCAGGATGTGATACTATGCCAATAATTTTGATATGAAAAAGAAGCAATAAAAATATGGCATTTGAGTGACAATGTGAAGTTCATACAATAAATAGCAAGTTTTCTTTATATATAGCAATACAGGGTTGTCCTGGTAATTTTTCTAGGTATTAATTATTGTAATAATTGCTCACCTGCAGAAGTCATTAGGTGATAGACAACCTGTAGTTACGTCGTACCATCATGACAGGGGAGCCTGAAAGGATTAATTACAGCATATTATACAAGCAATGGCATCTTTGTCTATTGTAGAAAACTGTAATCACGTTTATAGTTGGAACTTTTCCTTTTTACTTGTAATTTCATGACTTGTGTGTTTTCTCTGCAAAATATGAAGAAAAATCCCCTTTTTAGCAAAATAGTCTTTTAAGCCTTTTAATCTGTAAGCTCCCTTTACTCTGACTACTGTTACACTTTCTATATCCATTATTCAGTTTCCCCTCTTTGATATATTTGAGTGACGAGTAGGAATTTAATTTATATTTTTCAAGCTTAGTCTTGCTCTCATTCTTAGCAAATTACCAGTTAATTCTTTTCCCTTCCTCAGAACCATCACCTTTCTGTTTAGTATGGTTTCCTTTTGGAAGTAAGCTCTAAATGATCGCTTTGTCTATCTTTCCACCTTAAAACATTGACTCTGTTCCACTATAATAGATGGCAAATTTCAAACAAGCTTAACAGAAGGATTGGGAAGTTGAAGAATTTTTTTTTTTTCTGATGAATTTCAAGGACCGCATTTAGTCTGTTTCTCCTTTTTGAAACACGGGCAAGTTCATCTTCAGTCACTGGATAGTTTATTCACATTTTTGCTCACACCTTTAGGTATTGCTCTGAAGACGTACTTTTTTTTTAGTTTTTTTATTGTTAAACTGGCTTCCTACAGACACAAGGTTTGCACGATCATTCTGTGTTTCTGTGCACTCCCTGCTAATACTTTCAAAGTTGCATCTCGTGTCATCAGTTCACATTAGCTGTCCTTGACGCATGGGCTCAGCTCTGCCTTTTGTCATAATCGCAGCGTAGCCTTTCTTATGGTTGCGAGGGTTGAAGAGGTCCTGGGAAACACTGAAGGCAGCCAAGCCACGCATGTAGGTGAAAAGGAATACAGAATATGCATGATGGAAATATGGAATATGTATTATCCTCCTTCTTGGAGGATTTTATGATGTACAACCAGAAGAGGCCCCAGTTAGAAACAAAGGCTTTTTTGCTCATAAATTGCATTAATGTGTTCTGAAAATTTTCAGTTCACAATGTTCCTGCTGTTTTTATGGTATTTTAAAAGATCTGACTGTTGATACCATACTGATAATGTGAAACTAAGGACTGAACTCTCAAATTTAACTTCTTATAGCTACTGTAAATATCAGTGATACTCTTTGTGACACAGAAAACTGAAGGACAGGAGTTTTTCATCACCTCTTAGTGAACCGTTTGGAGACGTCTGGAAACATTTTTCTCAAACACAGGGTCCAGCTCAAATGTCTCTCAGAAGCCTCTGCTGGTGAAGGTGAGTCCTTATTCATCCTACATGGTAAGAGGAGTCCTCATTCATTACACATGGTAAGAGACGGCAGGTCAAACTGCTTAAGAACATTTTCATATTGTTGGTTATTTTTTATGTCTAAACTGATACTCAGTTTTAACATCCATTTTTTTAAGCCTGAAATTTCCTTAAAAGCAAGTGGAACATGAGAACAGTACCTGTCATTCGTGGCTATCAGTCTTGTATGTGGATTAATATAAATGTATACTTAAAATTTAGTTTTTCTTTGATTTATAACAAAGTGAAAGACCTGGAAATTCCATTAAAATAAAGAACTTACTAAGTGCTTTTCAATGTTATTTCTACTTTCTCAAAGTGTTTCCACAGGTCATTACATCTTATCTTTTGTTTTTAAATTAATATCTTTCAGAGGCCTACTATGCTCAATCAACTCAGAAGTTATGGAAGAGAATAATGGAGTTCTCATTAAAGGACAAGACTCTGCCAAGTCATTTAAGAGTAGCAAGTGATCATTTCAAATGAAAGAAGAACACTTATAATTTGGGATAAAAGTCTGTTTGCCATTTAGTTGTATTTGGTCTTAAAAGGACTTTAAGCAAAAGAAGTTGATATTTACGCATGATGTTGATACAAGAAATTCCTACTCATCTGATGATTGTCAGGAGCTGTGTCTTCTCCATTTTAGATGCATTTTTTTGTCAGCACTCATGGGTCTATATGTAGAAGTAGGAGGGTAAGATCCACTTGGGAAGGTTCGGAAGTGGTGAGTGCCTTCAACTTCAGCTTGAGTCAATCCAAAGAAACCTCATTTCCAGAAAAATGTTGATTCTGACATGTCTTTCTCCTTGAGCTACCTCAGACTGGTTTATCCAAAGCAGGTTTGTTCATAATCACTAGTCATTCCTGAAATCTTACCCATTACATCTAGTAATAGTGATGAAATTGTTACATAAGCTGAAAAACTGACTTCTCAACAAGACTTCGTCATTTCTTAGGTTCAGAGTACAATGGGCACATAAGCAAAAGGGAAAAATAGCAAAATGTTTTCTGAGCTTAGAAAAGCTGTTAAAATTGACCTTTTTCTTGGAAAGGTTTTAATCTCTGTCAACTAATACTTTGGCAAAAAATAATTTCATGATTAAAATTTCTGAAAGTTTCTATTTTCAGCACAAAATGCATATTTTTTTCTCATAAAGATGAAAGAAACGGAAAAATGGCTATTCTGAAATAACTTCTCTGCATTCCCCTTATGCTGTCCTTAACCTGGAAATTAGAATATTAGTTCAGGAAGGTGAACACTTTTATTATTTTCTGCCTTGCATTTCTCTCAATACTGGGCATAAAATCATGCACCATTTTAGCTTTGCAGTGGTAGGAAAATATGCTAAGGCTCATAATCTGCATTTTTATTTGCACAGATAAAATCTTAATGATATAATCAGCATTGAGCTGTCTGTTAGGAACAGGAGATTTCATATACCTCTTCCCATCCTTTTAGTGAGACCCCAACAATAAACTACTGAGCTCAGTGATAAGGAAGAGTCAGAAATTATTAGTTGAATGTAAGCATGTTCCTCAGTGTCACATACACATAAAGACCAGAATCTTTACTAAATAAAAGACTGAATTAGGGTTTAGCAGCTACACATGCATCCCTCTGCTTTTTATGTCTTCACCTGGCTTGATACGTCATTGTTACATCATGACTGCTCAATGCTTCAAATAAAGAGGTATTGACCTTTTGTGCTGCAAATATGGCAAAATCATAAAAAACTCCCACATAAATGCAGTTGGAAATAATTATTACTTTTATTGGCATGCTCGGCTGATAGAGCATAAATTGTTGTGTAGTCCACCACATTTCTACAACATGATTCCTCTGTGTCAAGAAAGAAAGAAACAGTTGGAATGGAACAATGTGCTGTTTCTTCCATCCTTTGTCTCCACTGGATAAAGTGAGCCTTTTATTTTCCATGGTTCTTAAACCAGAATTTCTAATAAATATGAAGACAGTTTCCATCTTTCTATCCCACTCAGATTTTTGAGCTTCAATCACATGATAAGTAGAGTCCCCCAAATCTTCAATAAAGATTAATTTTCTGATAAAGCTGTATATTTTTACCAATGTTCTGAAACAATTTTTATTCTTTGTGTAATAACTTTGAAAAATAATGGACAATTTATTATTGTTCATATTCTATCAGAGTCCTATTGTAATTGGGCATTAAATAATGTGCTATTAAAATAGTATTTTTTATTGTGGAGAAGTGTCTCTTAATGGATAATGTCTTCTTGTCAGTGCTAAAAGAAGTTAAATAATCTGATTTTTCTATTTTTTGATTGCTTCCAAAAATTAATTTTAAACTGTGTCATAAGTAAATGGAATATTTATAGCTTCTTTCTGGGAGTATGTCTCCCCAGGGTGAATATGTGTGAGAATGTGGGAGGAGAAGATGAGAAGATTAATAGAAAGAATTTCCAATAATCTAAAAATGAATGAGTTCATGCATCCTTTTCATTTTCTTCCATTCTGTACCTGTGGCAAGATTATTCAAAGCTAGGAATGCAGGAATGTGCTTTAAAGCATGTTGTAAAATGGCAGATGGGGAAGCTGTGCTACAGAGGCAGGTCAGGACGCTGGGATGGTGTGAAAAGGAGCTGTGGATGGAGGTGAAGGAGAGGCTTGGGTCACTGCTTGGGTTCTTTTTCAAGTAGGGAAGGATCTGAAATGAAAGCATGGAAAATAAACATACTCATAAAATCTACTCTCCTTTCTGTCACTTCACTGGTTATTCTTTGTTAGTTATTTAAAAAGAGACCAATAACTCTCTGTGCCTCAGTTTCTCCAACTGAAAAATGGGGCAAATGTCTGCCTCTATTCTTAATTCATCTATGTCGATAGAGTAAAATGCTGCTGACAGTTGATTGTGATGATCTCAAATACAAGGTGGTATGAGGTATAATTCTGCATGTCATTATTTACCAGTAACACAATACAATTTTAAGAATGGTCCCTTTCCTTTATCTCTTGCACACTGTAAATTTAATGTGTCACTGCTTTCTTGGTGGTATAGAAGTGAAAGATCCTTCATAAATCACAACTGCTTTCTGAATAACATTGCCAGTCTTTATCCTGCTCCTTGATGGGAACAAATTTTTTTTTTACTTATTTTCTCTACCCATAAATCCACACAGTTTAGCCTGGTTATTTGAAGAGGTACAAAAGTATGCTTAATTATTATATCAAAACTCGGTTGGGGGGGAATTAGTATCATGTACTCGTAAGTACTGTTAGAGTAGAAGGAGAAAATATTGATCAGTAAGTGCTAGTACTGTGAAGAATTGAACAAATTTTTATTGGGTAAGGGGAGGTCACCACATGGGGCCATTGGCATGAGGTAGACATACAGAAGCATTTATTTCTTCATTTATTCAAATCTCACAGGTATTTTTGCTTTAATGAGGAATGGATTTCTTCCAGGAACTAGTACTGGACCTCACAGATAGGACTGTCTGATTCCTGTTTCTGATTACCTGTGTGCCAGTATTTGTACTGATACACAAATAAATATCAATTTAGAATTTAACCACACCTTGCTTTACTGATTTTTCTTCTCTTTAGCAACTCTTTGGTAATGTGATAATGACACTGTTTAAAAAAGGAAAACACTACTAATAAATGTGTAAGTCTCTAGGACCTATTTTTCTAGACATACACTAGATGTACTAGACTAGATTAAACAAATAGACTATGTCTAGACATTGTGTCTCCTGGGTAAAAAACTGCCTGGATTGCCAGGCCCAAAGAGTTGTGATGAATGGAGTTAAATGCAGCTGGCGGATGTCACAAGTGATATTCCCCATGGCTCAGTGTTGGGGCCACTTCTCCTTAATAACTTTATCAATGACCTGGACAAGGGTATCAAGTGCACCCTCAGTATGTTTGCAGATGACACCAAGTTGGGTGGGAGTGTTGATCTGCTTGAGGGTAGGAAGACCCTATAGAGGGATCCGGACAGGCTGGATCGATGGGCCGAGGCCAATGGTATGAGGTTCAACAAGGCCAAAGGTCCTGCACTTGGCTCACAACAA
Source organism: Burhinus bistriatus (assembly GCA_013397275.1). Classification (NCBI taxonomy): domain Eukaryota; kingdom Metazoa; phylum Chordata; class Aves; order Charadriiformes; family Burhinidae; genus Burhinus; species Burhinus bistriatus. The sequence goes on along the minus strand of VYXH01005872.1, from coordinate 33,170 downwards.
CCCCAGGCAGCACTACAGGCTTGGGGAAGAGTGGCTGGAAAGCTGCCTGGCAGAAAAGGACCTGTGGGTGTTGATGGACCGCCAGCTGATTATGAGCCGGCAGTGTGTCCAGGTGGTCAAGAAGGCCAACAGCATCCTGGCTTGTATCAGGAATAATGTGGCCAGCAGGACTAGGGAAGTGATTGTCCCCCTGTACACGGCACTGGCGAGGCCCCACCTTGAATCATGTGTTCAGTTTTGGGCCCCTCACTACAAGAAGGACATTGAGATTGTGGAGTGTGTCCAGAGAAGGGCAACGAAGCCGGTGAAGGGTCTAGAGAACAAGTCTTGTGAGGAGTGGCTGAGGGAACTGGGGTTGTTCAGCCTGGAGAAAAGGAGGCTGAGGGGAGACCTTATCGCTCTCAACAACTACCTGGGAGGAGGCTGTAGCGAGGTGGGGGTTAATCTCTTCTCCTAAGTAACAAGCAATAGGACAAGAGGAAATGGCCTCAAGTTGCACCAGGGGAGGTGTTGTGACCAGGTCGAGGACATTAATTTAAAGTTTTGGTCGCCTAGCTGGAATTAAGTAACAAATGAGGCCAAATGTTGAAAACTCACTGAAACTGTTTATTTAACAACTTGAGTGCTCAAGATAGAGGGAAAGAAGGAAAGGAAGAAAGAAAAGGGAGAGAAAGAGTGCAAGCAGATAGTGACCACCCATGGATCCAGCAACATCTCATTGGTCCTCTTAACCCAGGTTATCGTTGGTGGCAAGAGCTCCCCCCTTAGACTGTTTGGCCGCCTTTAATGCTTTCGGCCCTCTGGGCGGTAACCATTTGCATTTGAAGTGTGGTGGGGTGGTTCTCGGGTGTGGTTAAGTTGGCACAGGTGTGGTAAGTGCTAGGGGGTCACACAGGGGTCTTTCCCTCCATAGCTTACAGTGTTTGGTACTTGACCCTTCAGCCTGTGCAGGTGCACTCCACAGTCAACACATAAAGTCCCCCAGCAACAGCAATGAGGAGGTCAGCACGGTCCCGCCTATGTGGCACCGAAAACCAACCCCCCATTCCGCACACCTTCAACCAACAGTTCCCTGTGGTCTCCTGCACAAGTGGTGCAGAAGCAGCGTTTGAGGCAAAGTCTCGGTTCAGACTCCCACAGGAGGTTTAGGATGGATATTAGGAAAAATTTCTTCACAGAAAGTCTTATCAAACATTGGAACAGGCTGCCCTGGGAAGTGGTTGAATCACCATCCCTGGAGGTGTTTAAAAGACGGATAGACATGATGCGTAGGGAGATGGTTTAGTGGTGGTTTTGGCAGTACTAGGTTAATGGTTGGACTTGAAGATCTTAAAGATCCCTTCCAACCTAGACGATTCTATGATTCTAAGACAGTCTAGTAAGAGCTTGAGAGACTGCAATTTACAGGAACAGAGAATTGTGGCTTATGCATGTGTAGCAGTCTGCTAGTTGCAAATATTGGGGAGACAGTAGGAAGGAGATACAGAAGATAACAAGGGATGGTGCCAGAGCTGGACAGAATGGTAAAGCAGTAAAAACCACCAGCCTGGGCATTATAGTGAAAGTACACACACGTACCTTAGGGGACCTAATTTCAAAACTTTCATTTTGTTTTTTTTCACAGTTACATGGCAGGGATGACCCTGTTCCATCTCCAAGAAATGTTCTGAGCCATATTTTTAACCCTTCAGGGTGCCAGAATTGGAGAAAGTTCTTGGCTGCCTTTGGCTGTCCATGGCCTATTGGGAATACCATTATTTGTGTGTCCTCCACATCTCCTCTGCACTGCTCACCATGTCTATGAGGACTTGGCAAGCACTTAGTCCCTCCAGGTGCCCTACAGTACAGGCAGGTCAGGGTGAGCCCACTCACTGCTTTCTTTGGATTTGCTGTATGTGTAAAAGAAGAACATCCTTAACTTCCCAATTTAACCCTGATTAACACTTGATGATAAAGAAATAAAATATTTATTACGTGAGTCTTAAGGCCAGGCTTTGAACTGCAACAGGAGAAACAAAGCATTTCAAGCACAAAAGCCCAAAATTTGAATGCACACTTGACAGTTTCTACTTAGCTTCCCTTACAGAGGAGTTCCCAAAATGCCCCCTCGGTGTCTGTAACTAAGGGTGTAAGTTTGTATCAGCAATTATGCCTCTGAGGGGTGCGCTCCACTCCAAATCAGCCTGATCTCTACATAGTTCCTTCCCCCTAATATGGCAATTCACAGATGGGACGATTTAAATGTTACAGTGATCCGTCTCTCATAGCTCACAGCTTCACTTTCTAGGAATGGATTAGGGAAGCTAAACTGCTAGCGTATCCAGGCATGACAGCGGATTTTAAGCTTTTTTTGATTTTAATCTTTTCCTGCACCCTATCCCATAAACTAGCTACTGCAGGGAGAGGCATCCTTCGTCTCCACCTCGCAGGCTGCCTGTCATCCTGCGGTAGATGGCTTTCTGGCAGAAGCTTTGTGCTGCAGAATTTTGGTGCCTAAGAGCTGTTTCAGTGACGTAAAGAAGCCTAAGTGAACAGAAAATATTTTTTACTTTCTTGTTAAAACTATATTTAATAATTTTATTTATTTAGCAGCTACAGTCTGCATTCAAACATCAGCTCAATATTTGACTGTAATATATTTGTTTTAGAAGTTAAACAACTGCATTTGCTTGAATCCAAATAGTTGGCCCTGCACTTTTCAGAGGTGAGATAAGATTGTTGGAGCTCTGAGACTTTCAAGGTTTACTAGGGTGACAACATCCATAGCATGACATTTACAGACCTGATAAGCATAATTCTTTTATAAGCAGTCACTAAGAAAGCAATGTTTAAATACCAGTTTGTTAAAGAGGACAGCAATAAGCCTGAGATTCAGGGAATATAAAAAAACATGCAAAAGTAATTTCTGACCCAATTCAATTGGCAAATAAAGTTTGGTTTTCGAGATTTCTGTAAAAAATAACTTGCACTGTGATTGCCATTGACATCTAGTTCTAGAAAACAACACAGGCCATATCCTGTTCCTGGTGAAGTCACAATCACAGGTCCACAAAATTTTTTCTTTGTCTTACTAGAGACATAAAGTTCAACCTCAACTCATCTGAGAATCTGCATCAATGGTTGTCTTCTGAAGTGACTTCATGATGAGAAAAAGCTTGGCCACCTCTCAGTGAGTAGAGATTCACTATATTTGTTGCAATCTGCCTATAAGAAATACCATAAGACACTATGATAGGCCCTAATTATTAATTAGGGATGTTATCACTGGTGTTCCATACTGTACTGCAATAGTGTAGAAGTATCATACAAACATTTACAAGCAAATGGCCTTTCTCTAGTGAACTTTCTTGTTCACTCTAACCAAGTGTTCTCCTATACAGGTCATTCTTCCTAGTGTTGTCCTTTCCTGCTTCCTCTTCTCACATTTCCTACATTCCTTAATCTTCACTGTTTCTTCTCTCCAGTCCTAGCCCCCAACCTTTCTAGCATTTTTACTTGGGACATAAAAGAGGAAAAGTCAAGTGGGAACTATTATTACAGTTGTCTGTATATTACTGAGCTGATTATCAGGAGGCTGTATCTGGTTCTTATATAGCCATGCAAAAAATAGCAATGAGAAACTGGAAAACCAAACCATTAAAAGGTTCCCTATCCCTACCCTATCATAGAAAGAATTTATCTTATAAAAAAGAAAGTTAAGCGATTATTTCATTCATTTGCTGGTAGCGTAGTGGAAGAATTCAGGTGTAAACGGTGCTTTATTATAGCAGAGGTTCAATGGATGGAAATAGAAACCTGGAGGCAGAGGACCCATTTCAGTAGCGAGGGCAGTTAGCTGCTCAGTAAGATAACTTTGGTAATCTCTCACTAATACATCAGGTTGATATAAATTATATTTCTCTTACTCTGGTGATTACTCATTGATGAAATAGTGAAGGGCAAACTGAGTCAGAGGGATTTTGTAGGGAGACTCTTTAATATGTCGGAGTGCACTTTAACAGCTAAGTGACTATACTTGAATTCCCTTTTCACGTCATTTACAGTGACTTGCAACAGAAATAATGAAACCCTCTGTTATTGTAATAAAAAAATTAAATAAATAGTTTAAAATAAAATATTCTTTATCTACAATTGAAGCACCAGAGAATAAATATTTATACTATTTGCACAATAATTTTGGAACACCTCTAATGGGGAAAAGGAATTTACTTTTGAGTAACAGACAGTGAAAAATTGACTAACTGATCAAATCTTTCCTGGGCTTAAATTAAAAAATAAGACCAATTGGTTAATTTTGTTCTTAGCCCCTTTTGAGGCAATTTTCAAAAAATTTTTGTGTAAGAAAAAAACCTCAAACACATAAAACTACGATGAAGACNGTTGGACTGGATGATCTTAAAGGTCTTTTCCAACCTAAACGATTCTATGATTCTATGATAAATCTTGAAAGTTAATTCTGCACGTAGTATAAATGAAAAACAATGGATCAAGCTTGCCAGACTGCCATTAAAAGGCACTTTTCTTTAACTGACAGGTGACTGAGAATGTAGAGTCGAGATTAGTGAATCTGTGTTAATCCACAGTAACAGAAAATGGGCTTATGTACCTTCTATTAGCCCAATCAACAAATTCCTTAAGCAAACACTTAATTTTAAGCATGGCTATAATTGTCATTGATTTTATTGGGACTTAGGCATATAATTAAAGCTAAGAATGTGCTTAATTAACTTGCAAATGTTTGTATCTTTTTATCCTTGTCTTTGCTAAAGTCAGCATGTGTCGCCTCTTATTTTGTCTGCTTGTTTTCATTTAGAATATTGATAATTGTCTCTAATCTAGCAAAACTATTCATCATGATTTATGAAAATCTTAAAGATTTAGTATCCTCATTTTATTTTAAATTATTAGAAAGTAGAAAATTTCTAGAAAGATTCTTGGGAGTTTTTTTATTTAGAAGAGACCACAGAAATGAGAAAATTTACTGGTTTTTACTTGAGTATTTTGTTTTTCTAAAGGTTTTGCTAGAGGTATTAATGAGATTTATTTACTTTTCAAAACAGACAAATACAAATTTACATATTACCAAAAAAAAGGAAAACTGGGCGACATCATTATGAGTTTGATATCTGATGATGACTGTGAATTTTCTCACACAAACTTTCAGTGACAAAGAATTCCATCAGTTTGATATATCAGTAATTTATCCTTTTATAATTGGCTCTAGAGAGCATCCAGTCCAGGTGACACAGCAGCAGTGCTGGCTGAATACCAGTTTTCACCTACCCATGCAGTGGAGCGTATTGCCTACTCTTCAGTGACAAAGGCAACCTGCATAACCTGCCACTCTTTCCTCTGTGAATTGATGGCTAATCAGACTGTCTAGCTTTATAACATTGTAGTTTAATCATTGCCTTCCAGACACAGATGGAATCTACATTCATAGACTTAATTAAAAATAAAATTATTCTCTACTACTTGTCTTGGCTTAATTTCTTTAGTCTTTTGTTAAAAATATGACCACATCAAGGGCCTTTTGCCACTTTAATTCGTGCTGAACAAGATCTTAATCTCAGTTTAGTTCTCAAGTATACAGGTTCATATACACAAGTTAAAATGTTGGTAAAATGTGTCTTCAATTCCATTAATGACAGTAGGATTATTTTGAAGGAAAGTGCCCTCCAGCTCCTCTAGTATGGTAGATTTTGTCCTTCAAGAAGTACCTCTCCAAAGAGGTCAGATGAATTCCTAGAATCTGGTCAAAATATTTATGAAACTACCTTAAAAAACTCAGTAAGAGGTTCAGAAATCTTGGACTAATGCATCCTGCCTGCTGGGAAGGGGATAAAAGTTATACAGTGTGTTAATTTGTTATGTAGAACAGAAGTGACACAGTGAAAATTGGCAGTCCTTTTACATCAAGTGAAAACGGGTTTTGTTGAAAGATACATTATAGCTACCCGCTGAGTGCAGGGAGATATCTTACTGCATAAAATTTTGGTGCAATATGTTGATTTCTGAGTATCTTGCCATAAACTACTAATTAATATAAAATGAAAGGTTCTCTCAGTCTGTAATAGACTAAAAAAAAGCCCACTGAAATTACTAGTGAATGGCATTTCAAAGATGATAATTTATTTTTGCCCTGAACAAGACACTTAAAACATTTTCAAGGACATCACGTCTTCAGGCTTTAAAATATCAACTAATTATCAAATCAATGATCATTTGGGGGAAAGTAATGAAGTATGGAAAATAACCACTTCAAATTATATAAGTCATTACTGTAAAGTATTTAAAACTGGTAAGTCATTAGGAAAGAGATTTAATATGTGGGTATTAAATGCCTTAAAAGTTTGATAAAAAAAAACAAATTGCATTTTAATTGTCATAATTTCCTTTAAAATAAGTAACTTGCCCTTTAAGCTCTTTACACTTATCTATCACTTGTTTATTTTTCTAAGGAAATATTCATTCACTTATTCAAATTATTTTCAGCTTTTTTAAAAAGTTCACACTACTTTAAATTAACGTCAAATATTGGGAGGTATTTGAAATAACAGCCAACAGAATGACTCAAAGTTCAAGACTGGAAAAACTTAAGGATGTGCTTAACTTTAAGCTCATGGCTAGTCAGTTCTTTGGAATTCAATATATGCATAAATATTTCCAGGACTGGGAACCTGTTTACTGTATTTTAATACTTCTATTTGTTCAATAAACCAATGATTTCCTGTATCAATAGCTTCAAACTTTGCTACACGTTTCAAAGCAACTTTCCTCTTGTTTCTTTTTGTAAATAATTTATGCCATGTTTGCTCATGAATGCACAGATGTGGAGCTAGGGAGTGAGGAGGAGAAGGAAGAGACAAACCAGTTTCCAGGGCTTTCGTTTGCTTGGGTCTGTCTTCTTTTTCTTTTGCCTCCAAGGAATTTGCCACCAATACATTCTCTAGGTAATGTGATCAGTGCTAACACCTCAGGGATTTGCCTGAAGTCCCGTCTATCTGCTGTGTGTTTAGGGGTGTAGAAATTGAGCTAACCACTTGTCAAAAACAAGTAGAGACTGCTTCATGCTATCTCTATGCCACCTTATCAGTAGGAAAAAAAAAAGATTCTGTATATTCTCTGGTCTCGCAATTTATCCACTTCCTATCCTGTATGTACACTTTCCTTTTTTATGAATTATAGGAAATAAAAATTCTTGTCATGGGACATACAAATCCTAGACACAGGCAACATTCAGGGTCATATGTATAGTAATGAAGGAGCTACTACATCCAAGATCTCATCACGATTTGGGTAAACAAGTCGTGAAGATTGCTTTTTCTCAAACCTCTAGTGACTTCTGTACAACCAGCTGTACGCCACTGAATATAACCTACATATTATGTATGCAATAAGTATATGATAGATAAACTACACACCCCCTTGTAAAACAGTTTTAGTTACATAGTATGCATTTTCCAAAATGTCACCAACTTTGTTAGAAAATTTGGGAGTGAAGGTGATAAGGAGAAATCTGATTTAACTTTTTATACAAGAGAAGCAAGTAGGATGCTGGCAAAATTTGCTGTCACATTACAACGAAACATCTCTTTTCTGTCTCAAAATTAAAAGGGGAAACAAAGTTTTTCTCTAAACCTGTCTGCCTTTTTGTCCAACACTGCCAGTTCTCTGCCTCTTATGTCGGTCATTTTAGCCCTGACTTGACTCAGACCTTCTATTTTCCTCAGTTATCCTCTAAACTATGAAGATCTATTGCAAAGTCACTCCACATATTGACCTCTGGTTCAAACCCAGGGCAGAGACAGTTGCATAATATATCTAAATTAAAATATATATTCTGTATATCATACATGTTGGGAGAAGACTTTGGGCTTATAATTAATGCAAATATTTTTTCTGTCTGACAAGAGAAATCACCTATTTGTGCCATCTGTCTAGATTCCTCCATAACCTTATCATAACACCATATTTGAAACTCACAAAAATATCAGTGATACATTTCTCTGTACATGTGGGAAGAATCGATGAAAGAGAGTTGAGGTACAGAAGAAAAAATAAAAGTCGGATTGTGTCAAGATGACACGGTCGATTATAAAGTGTTCGCACTGCCATGTTGATCCAGCAGTGAATGATTGTGTCTCCTACCTAGTAGCAACTTACATCTGGGTATGCCTGTGGTGCATCACTATCTGTCCTCTCACACCACGCTGTCTTCCTCCTCCTGCCCAAAACCTCTTTTACCCCTATTTTGCTAATGAGATAATAAGCACAAATAATCCTTTTTATTCCATCAGACATTGGCTCAGGGTCCAGGTGGGGGATGAATGGGGTTATAACCCTCTGTGTAGATCTAAGGAGCTTGCTTCAGAAATGTATCTCACAATCATAATGCGAACCCAAATGTCTGACAGCCATCCCTGTGTTTTAACCCTACTAATAAAAACTGTAAGGAAAACTTGCATGATAATGTGTTGACCACATTTACAACATCCCTAGTAATAGTTCTAGGACTTCCTGGTAGCTATCCTGAAAGGGAATTACACCATGGCTTCCCTGATAGATTGAGAACAAATCAAGCAGCATAAAATTCTCCCTTCCACAGTGTCAAAATTTTTCATTACAATAGGAAATCTTGAGCTTCACTCAGTGAATTACATTGTTGCATGTTCAGTGATTCTGTAATTAAAAAAAAATATCAATTTCCATTGTATTTTATTTTATTAGGTAGTAAGAAATGCATTTAAAACTGTAGCTTTAAACTTAAATATCACAACGAAAACATCTACTATAAAAAATCAGTTCCTGCCTTTGCCTTGTCTGTAGTTTGCCTCTTTATATTTTACTTACATCGAGTACTTTTACTGCTGGTAAGAAAAGATTTTGGATAAATTGTTCATCCAAACCTACTGAAGCTCCTTTAATCTGGTCTTTTCTGGTTCCCAAACACAATTATTACCTCACCAGTCAACCCCAAATTACTTCCAACTTTCATTTCCCTGGCTAAAGTCCACTGTGGGTGGATGGAAAACTTTCATCAAAGTTATCCTGTCCTATCCTATCCTATCCTATCCTATCCTATCCTATCCTATCCTATCCTATCCTATCGTATCCTATCCTATCCTACCCTACCCTACCCTACCCTACCTTATCTTGTTCTAAACTGGTGAAGGAAATATAGCAGCTGGTGATTTCATCCAGTGTGCTCTTTCCCTTTGTGGCTGAAGTGAACAGTTTCCTGAAAAGTAAACTTTTAGGGACCATGAAGGTCATCTTACCTGCTCAGCCTTCTAGCTGTACTTCTAAAACCTGTAAGATTATGAAATACCTAACAGAGCTTTATCCCTCTCAGCCATATGTGCAAGCGTCTTCATTTTGTCAAAACTTTCAGGTGCAGATTTTTGTTTCTGAGAAAAGAAATTTTTGCCTTCTACACTGTGCTGGGGTGTACAACCAAAATGTAGGCAAATGAAAAATATATTTGAAAAAGCAAAACTGAGCTATGCTGTAACCTACTGCAGCTACATGTAACTTCTGCTTGCTTATATCACATTAGAAGTAGATCCTAAATTATGTGTTAAACTTGGAAAAAAATTTTCTTTTCACGCCTTGCCTTACAAGCGAGCTCTTAAGTGGCTGTTTAAGACAGTGGTGATTGAGCTGTTGGTTTCAAGATTATCCACTGAGCAGAAAACAAGTAGTGGTCCTCTGGAGATCCCAGGGGATTTTAGAGTAGGTGCTGCAGAGATCAATGCCACATTCATTACTCTTTTCATGGCTAATGAATGAAGCACATACTGTGACTTAACACTAGTTCTGAACACACATAACACAACCCTTGAGGAAACAGGAATATAATGCTCTAGGATGTTCCTATTCTCTGCACTGAAAGACTGATGTACTGAGTCAAAGAAAACCATATGTTATTACCTTGCAAATTTTCTTCTGAAGAAACATGTGCTTCAGCAGATTGCTTTACTTCACTACGCTGGATAGATTAAAACAAGCACAACTGTTTAGATGACAAACACTCCGATACTCTTGCAGAGTGTTTTTGAGTTATAAAAATGATATGCTCTAATAAGAGGTCTTGGTGAGTAGTTTTTCATCCATGTGGGGCTGGTTTTCATTGGGTTTTTTCTTCTGCATTCATAAGAATAATAAAGAACCAACTGAGAAAAAAGAAAAAAAAAAGTAGAACTATTACTTACAGGGAAAGATCCTCAGTCAGACTGCAATAATTCAGAAATAAGTCTCCAGCAGTCACACAGTGTTATTACTATTGTTATGCCATTAGGAAAAAAGTGATGAATAAAAGTTAGCTTTTTAAAATGGCTCTAGCTGGAGCTATAGGTGATTGAAAAGTCAAGTCACATGCTACTGATGTTCTCTTCCATTATTTAGCAAAATGACAGCTGCAATCAGAAAATCAGGAATTAGACTTTGTTTTCTAATGTGTAGCAATATTCTGCACTTTATACCGTTCTATAAAATGGATCACTAACAGTAAAAGTTGAGATCAGGTTAATTTATTTTGTAAATATAATTGGACAACCAGAAATTAAATGCACTGTGTAAATGTCAAGTACTACAAATACTGCAAAGTATATTTGATGATTAACTTGGTAATTAAGGCAGAATTTTTCCTCTGGCAGCACCTTTTTACATCTGATCTCTGGTAAGAAAAGTTCTGATTTCTTCTTCAAGATGTCTTCCTGAAAAAACTGCATGTTGCTTTCTGATCTGAGACTCATCATTCCTGGTGGTGGTTTGTGAGGATGTATCAAAGACCAAAGAGCACTCGCTGATTTCTAGATTCTAGATTCTGGCCCTGAGAAAATCTCGCCTTGAGTCATAAACTGAATAAATCTGATATGAAAGTTACTGCTAGAAAATTATTATGGAACTTCAGCGTATTCAATTATTCAATTTACCTTATTGCTTGTCTGTTTTGCTTCGTTTTAATATAGAATTATCTAGTATAAATAAAAGTCAAACCATCTCCCATATCTTGAACTCAACTACTGTATACCTCAGGGAACAAACAGGTCACAACAATAAACCTGAGTTGGAAAGTTGTGATAGACAATAAATTTTGGATTTTATCTAAAGGTATGGTAGCCTTGTCAGCCTTACCTGACTGATCAAATAACCTCATTAACTTACTTATGCTCAGCACCCAATATCTTCTCTTCGTTTTGCTCCAAGTCTCCCAAACTTAACAGATAAATGATACTGCATGAGCAGATGAGGAAAAGGTATAACTAAAAGAAAAATGAAACCATTTCTCAGACTTAAATCCTTCATGCTTTACATACTCATCAGAGAAATGAACAAGACTGACATGAATTGTAGAGTACATAAAAAAATCCACCCACAAAGTAAAAAGCTACATTATATCCCCTCTGTCTTTCAAGGAAGAATACTATGGATCTGTTATGTGAGACTGGAAAAAAAATCCCAAACCCAAAACCAGCCTGAGGAAATGTTTTTCTCTTAATTGAGAGTTTGGATACCCTTTCTGAATGTTCACCATAGTTTTTAACAAGCTGAATAAGAGGTAATCCCAACTGAGCACCACTTTTAGCCACAAGCAAAACAAAACAAAACAAATCTGTATAAAAAGTGAAAATGCTAAAAGCTTTCTACGAAGAACCTTGTTGAGGCAGGAAAAGATTTTCCTCTGTAGCCTCAGATCTGAGCTTCTCTCCTTCAAGCTGGGCACACTGACAAGCAACTAAAGGAATTTCAGTTATCAATAGCCTATTGCAATTGCAACACATTAATGAGGATCCAGTGTCATTGCCCTAGTCCTGCTGCGAACTCAGTGTCTCAAGCACAGTGCACGATGGTATTTCTTTTGCAATCGGCATCATATTATCCAGTGTAACATCAGCATCAAAGGTTAAGAAGCTTCTCAGTGGAATTTCTGATTTGTTCTCCAAAAGTTATTCACAAACAATTGATAATTATTTTGCCCTTTTCTTTGTCTTATTTATGATATTAAAGTGCAGAAGTATGAATTTTGAAAGTGTTCATCAACATTTAGTACACCAACCTGAAGTGGAATGGCATACTTACAGTTATTTTTGTGTATCCATCTCATATATTTCTTCAAATGACCATCAACGTTCCTGCAGCAATGTTACCTCTGGAAATGTTTCCATGGTGAGGGCTCGGAAAGCATCCTATCAGAAATACTTATTATATGATATAGAAACCAAGGTAATTGGTAAAAAAATAGTCTATGGGTACTGCATTCTGAGAATTGTAGTAATGACTTAAAAGATTTTTTTGTGCAATTAGGTGAAAAAAAGGATATTTGACATGACAGTGTTAGGCTCAAAATCCTGTTTATGGCCAAAGAGGAAGCATACCTATATCTAAATTCCAGAATTTACTTATTATAAACAATATCATAAAGCCTGATCACTAATTAGTCTGGATCTAATTGTTACAGAAAAAGAAAAAATAATAATGCAGTTAACATTGTAATACACACACTTTTTAGGTTCTAATCCTTTTCCTGGTGTTATGATCACCCTTTCCTGGTTCTTTTGATCCCCAAGGCAAGTGAGCTCATCCTGATGGTGGCAGTGCGGTGAATGCTATGGTGAGTTGTCAGCATCTGGAGACCTTCATCAAGAGAAGCATTGCTAGCCTTTCTGCAGTCTCATGCTCTCCCTCTTTACTTCTCAAATATTGCATGACAACTGCTAAATATTTGCCCTTTATTTTCCTCACAGATTTCTGTAGCATTCAGCTATCACATACTCTACTAACCTTGGTATGCAGCTATCTAATTGGGTGAGCATAAATACATTTTGGTAAGTATCTGCAGAGACCATTAAAAGCACAGAGCCTGGAGAAGTTGTTGTGAAACCATCATACCAGACCAGCTTGTTCAGTTAGGCATTCACAGGATCGCAGTGCTGTGAAGATATCCAGCCCCTACAGCAGCTGACTGAGAGGCACAGAATAAGAGCTTGAGTCAGGGCAGAAAGAGCCAGCAGCCATACCCCTTACATTTCCTATATTTTTAGACCCTTTAGGAGGGCAATAATGACGCCACTGAAGTTTATCAAAGCCTACAAAAGCTAGCTCAGGTAGGTGAGAACAGTCAGCTAAGGTCTTCATAACAGCATCATCAATCCCCAGGATGAGACTCAGGAGCCCTGTCAGGTTGCCTGAGGGTCTCTGCCATTGTGGGACAGCTGGTTGCCCTCCAAATATACTCACAGGGAGATCTCCAGTTGATCCTGGGTCTCCCTATCCATGCAAATGCAGAAAGCTCAGTGTGACTTGCTCCCACATGTTGCAGGGATTAAAGCACCTTCTGCCTCAGCCCTGGTCCCTCACCATATCCATACTGAGAAGAATGCAGCCAGCTTGGGATTTTTAGTTTTAGAGCTTCCCATTTTTTTTCAGAAACCATAGTGGCATACTTACCTTAAAAACACATCAAATCCGGAATATGTGCCAGGCTACCTAAGCTCATTAAAGCAGTTATGGAAGTGGTAGACATGCTTAAAGAACTTGTGATAGAATGACTAAGTTATCCCATATGTTTTGAAATGTAGTACTGATACTTCATTTAAAAGAAAATCCTCACAAGTATCATATCTTTACCTGTGAAATAGTAAATTCAGTGTTCTCTGAATTAATTGCTTCATATTTAAAAGTGGAAAATTCCTTAGATGAGTCCTGAATTCCACATAAATTGTTAATTCTGACTTTATGTTAAAGCTACAAGACAAAAAAAATGTGTTAACATTAATCACTTGAGCTCCAGCTACAGAAACAGAAAATTCATAGTTGGAAAAAATAATAATTTGTCCTTTTTCTGCTAGATCGTACATATTTTGCTCAGGGCTGTGTTGTGTGGCTTCAAGCATGCTGAAATCAGCAAAAGTAAAAAATTCTAATAATGTTACACGCATGATTATAGAAATTTGCTCCCTTCTAACCTGCAGACTTCGAAAATTAATGAACTGTATTAAAAATGTGTTGCAGCCTTTGAATAATTTAAAATAAGACAATAGTACAACATGAATTGAGTTTCTCAAGCAAACTTGTTTTTCCTGTGAGATCAGAGATTAAATAAACATAATGTTTTCCCCATATGTAAACAAGCATTACAGTTATGTTGTATAGGATTTTAATTTGATAACTTATTGCAGTATAGCTTAATGAAAATTGTAGTTTACTACTTAGCTCATAATTACTGTAAAGAGTTAAATGTAGCATAATTTCACTGACATGGAGCCTGGGAAGAATGTAATCCATGAATTGTAACTATTGTTCTTTTTGCAAAAAGTTATTTAGGAAGAACATGTGAATTTTCTCCTTATATAAAGGTCAGTTGGCTTAAACTCTGTAAGCATTTTTGTTAAACTGTCAGAATGTCTTTTCTCATGTCTTGCCTGTTTAACTTGCTTGAGTAGGAATATGACAGCAAACCTATTCTCCATTTGTGGATCTTCTTTCTGTTCTTATCCATACATTGTGACCATGGGCCATCCATGTCTTGTGACAATGGGACATCTATCTGTTTCAGATGTGAGCCCTGCTCCTCTGTAATAATCTATTATCTGTCCTTTTGTAAGCAGTGAATGTGACATCCCAACCTGGAAAGAGTCCTTTTCCTTGTATAAACTCTGGTATTGAAGTGTAACTACCATAACCAACTTTGAGATCAACAAGGGACTGAATGGATGTCTTTCCCTAGCTATGACTGGATATGCTTTACACACTTTATAGATATATTCACATACAATTTTCCATATGATCCTTGAAGTTCTCCTGTAGTACAATTAAAAATAATTTAAAAAAAGAGCAAAACAACTTATTACTATAAATATCCCATGCATATAATTGAACTAATAGCGCAATAGTAAGAGCACTTAGCAGTAGAAAAGTGAAGTAATAACATGTTTAAATTCATGTTTTAGACAACATAAGCAATTAAAAACACAATGGCCTTAATAATATTGACATTAAAGTACAACTGATCCACAAGTTCTGTATGCTACATCATTATTCATTATGACTGTATGAAGGCTGGGTTACATTTCGATTGTTAGATGTAGTGAGTGTGTGCATGTGTTTGAGTATGTGTGTGTATCCACCCACCCCCACCATTAAACAATTTCCACAGGAGAATACAAACAATGTATTTCCTTTCAGAATAGATTGAACTAAACGGTGGTCACCTTAGACACAACTGCCCACTGCTGTTCTCTGAAGCCACTAGCTTCATGTAGAGCTACAGCTATACCGGTTCATTTTATCAACAGACTGTCTTCCATTTAGACTATATTTTCTATGATACCACAACCGTGGCCTGCAAAGGTAATCATGTGTGCACGTTATGGGAAGTACCTTGCTGCAGCGACCAGCGAGAGGAATACTTTGGTTCTTGCTCTTAACCTAATCTAAGGATCTCATCAGAGGATTCCTGCAGAAGAAACCATCTTTTGCAGGACATAAAAGATTGTAAAATACATTTTAGAGGTATCTTAGACTACTTTAATGAACAAAAGCAAAGTGCAAAAATCACAGTATATTAGTTAAAATATTATCCAAACCATTAGAAATATTGGGCAAACAATATGGGACTGAATTGTGAGGGAAGAGGTGTTTTGCAATTTTATATACACTGAAAATTTTCTTAATTATAAAAGCATTACATATGGTGTATCTTTCTTTTTCAACAGATACTTCAGGCTAAACACAACAGTATACAAACTTAAGAAGAGAATTTTGTATTATAAAATCACAGACCTGCCTCACAGGAGACTAAAATTATTTCAGATTGCTTTTTTTATGTGTTCTGCTTAGAGGCATACTGTACATAAAATGAAACATGACCAATGGTTTGATATACTTGTTAAGAATGTCACATAGCCATTTTAGGAAACTGCTGTTACCCTGGAGACCAAAAGTAGACTTTATCTGGACAATTTCACCTCTTGTGTAGATGTGGTGCTTACAGACATGGTTTAGTGGCAGGCCTGGTAGAGTAGGGTCAATGGTTGGACTAGATGATCTTAAAGGTCTTTTCCAACTTAAACAATTCTATGATTCTATATGAATCAGAACTTGAACAGCCCCCACTCAAAATATAGTGAGATGGGTATCAAAAACTGAAAAAACAAGAATTGGTTTCAAAATCTATATTTAAAGTTCAGGCTACTCAGTCAGGGAAGAATTTGTCTCATAGCTCTGGTAATCTGAGCTAACCATCACCTAGACTCACTTTATAGTCAAAACAAAAAATCAGGCACTTCAGAACATTGTTTTGCTAGACCTGTTTTGAAGTTTTCTTTAGGATGAAATGAGTTGTATCCTAGATTTCATACGTGGGACTCTTTTCACTTAATGCACATGAATTTAGGTGTCTCTATAAGTGAGCAAAAGATCCAAGCTCCCATTACAGTCACTGGACATCTAGTCAATGCAATCAATGGAGTCTATGGTGTCTAACGAGCCATTCTGACTCTGAGGCAGACAATTATATCTGCTCTACTGAACACCACTAAGGTACTATTTACTGAATTGCATATCCAGCACACATGCAGACACCTACATGTCAGCATCTAAAGTGAGGGGTCCTGATCTGCAAGTTGAATGTCACTAAATTGACAGTAGTAACTATGAAAGGAATCTACTGTGAGTAGTTGATGTGCACAAGCCACACTGCAGATACCTGTATTGAATCAAACCAGTTGTATCACTGGTGAGCAAGTAAATTTTATACAACTGTCTACTGTACAACTTGCCAATAATGTCAACCTTTATGTGCTGAATGTCCACGTCTCCTTTTGTCTAGAGCCATATCATCTTCATATGTTCTCTGTATTTTTGGTTGATAACTCTCCTAATTCTCATTCATCTCTTTCATTACCTGTTCTTCTCTGGTGTCTGTTCAAAAATGAATCAGTTAAAAAAAAAATTACCTTAAGATATAACTTCACATAGTTTTGAGAAAAACATGCGACTATCCAAAACACTTTAGTTCCTGCAATGCCAAGAAGACTTTTCTTCTCCCTAAATTGTGAATTAATGGGTTGTCGTTTGACTACAGGCTATTGACTTTTCCTGCAATTCCTCCATCTCATTTCTTTACAGTATATCTTAATGGAAGCTGAAGATGCTGTAAGAAGGTATGAAAAGAAAATCTATTTTATGTAAGCAAAGTTGTCTACATTTTCAGATGGTTTACGTACAAACTGTCTGCAAACAGTCCAAGTCTCTGCTTTGTTGCAGAAATCAGTCATCTGGGCAAATAAACTACAAATTAAGGAAGAATTGCCCCATTGTCATTCTAGGGTCTTTTCAATGAAAGAATATAAATGGAAACTTGGAAAAATACACTATATTATGCATAAATTATTAATTTAATATTTCTTTTCTTTAATGAAACCGCAGGCGCATACCAGACTTCAAGAAAGAAACTAACGTTTCAGTCTTTTTGAACAAAAAGGTTAAGTACATGTACTGGGTCTGGCTGGGATAGAGTTAATTTTCTTCATAGCAGCTCGTATGGTTCTATGCTTTGGATTTGTGACCTAAACAGTGTTGATAACACATCGATTTTTAGCTACTGCTGAGCAGTGCTTACACAGCATCAAGACCTCCTCTGCTTCTCATGCTGCCCTGCCAGCGAGGAGGACCGGGGAGTACAAGAAGTTGGGAGGGGACACAGCCGGGACAGCTGACCCCAGCTGACCAAAGGGATATCCCATCCCATATGACCCCATGCTCAGCAATAAAATCTAGGGGAAGAAAGAGCAAGGGGGGACATTTGGAGTTACGGTGTTTCTTTTCTGAAGTAAGCATTACATGTGATGGAGCCCTGCTTTCCTGGAGATGGCTGAACACCTGCCTGCTGATGGGAAGCAGCGAATGTATTCCTTATTTTGCTTTGCTAGCATGGACAGCTTTTGCCTTACCTGTTAAACTGTCTTTATCTCACCCTGCAAGCTTTGCCCTTCTGATTCTCTCCCCCATCCTGCTGCGAGGGGAGTGAGCGGGTGGCTGTGTGGGGCTGAGCTGCTGGTCAGAGGTAACTCACAACAGTCCTTTTTGGCATTCAACATGGGGCAAGGCATTTTATTATTTTGAAGTCCCTTCAACTTTCACTACCCCCAAACAACCCTGCAGGGAGCAGTAACAATCTCACATCTGATATATATGTTCACTGTATTTTGATTATTGAAGAATTTTACAGTACAGATAGTTCTTCATTTCATCTGTGATAACAAGAGTTGTCATCTTTAAAGGTCTGTCTTTTCAACTAATTGCAAAATAATCAGCAAGATTTCACTTTGCCTATGGATGAGTGGTCAATTTGAGCTGTATCTGAGCTGTACAACATCTATAACTGCTAAGAAGTTTGCTTAAAAGAGTAATTTCCTGTATGTTTTATAGTTTGCAAGACAGTTTGTACAGCTGTAGTATTTAATGCCCTGACTGACACTGTAAACATATTATAGCAAGTGCATTTTAGCCACACAGTAAAGGAGAATTTCTCCAAAGAACGTGTAAGTCAATAGACAAAAGGACACCCGTTTTATAGACAGGCAAACTGAATATAGAGTTTCTAGTGGAAACTAGCCATACTTAAGTTGATCCTTAAACACTTCTAAAGGTCTCCAACTTGGGTGTTTTCTCAAGATCATAGGACTAAGTCTGTGAACTGAATTCCCCTCTCCTGAAGGAGTGATCAAGATCTTAATTGGGCCACCACTGTTCCTTAGTGTGTCTGAAAGGGAGATGACAGTAATCTCTGCACATGTTCTTCTTGGTCAAGAATGGCACTTTTATCATGACAGCTTGTGGCACTAGTTCACCTGCCGTTCCAAGAGCAGGAAGAAGATTACAGGTTTTGTAGGATATCAATTTATTTATTTCCTACTGTAGGTCTTGTCTATCACTATCTTGGCAATATCCATTACATTTGCATTGGTTAGTCCTTCAAGGTTGTTTCCATATAAAATGTAAACATTTTCTACATATATCTGGTTTTAAGAGAGGTCAATTACCCTTCTATGCTCAAAAGATTTTGAAGCATTTATTGTTTTATGAATCAAGATTCCTCCTTTTATTTACCTATGCATATGTTCCGAACACATCAAATACAAAGCCTGATGCCTATCCAAAGTGAAGATATAAATAGGAATTGTTTATAAACTCAGACCAAACTAAATAAAAAAAGGTAACTCAGCAGCAACCTCCATTTTGTAAACAAGTATTTAATTCTTATAAAAAAATAGACAATTTTTCAGAGGCGTTCAGCTTCTATGAAAAAGGGAAAGAGATTGCAACCAAAAAATAGATTCTAAGCATTCTTGAAAGTCTGTCTATTTCATGGTAATTGTAAAAACCTGGGCTTGCTTAGTTAATATTTGAGAATCCTTCACCATCTTATCAATGATAAAATTTTGTTGCTAAAAAGAATTAAAAAAATATGTATAATTTCCTAGCAGCTTGCAATCAAGGGGAATTGGGATCTGTAATGTGAATACCCCAGCCAATTCTTTACAGATGATAATTGTTAATTATCATCACCTGTTTATAATTTCAGTTAACAGGGTGCTTTGAGTAAAGATGCTGACTTTTAGAGAGTGCTCATGTTTTTTTCTGAAGTTAAAAATAAATGGCATAAACTCTGTGATATTAGGGCTAGACCCTTTTTACTTGAAAATAGGCAGGGAATCTGGTTTCTCTAGGTTTCCATATACAGGGAGAAATCAACACATCCCAAAAGCAATTCCAATCAGTCTTGTACTACCTGTCACAGTGATAGACATTACGTATCACAGTCTTAGCTGAAGCTCTTGGGTCTTACTTGAGGCAAATATTATCCAGTTAGGGTCTTCACTGTAATGCTGTGCCAGATTTTTTACTGATCAGAATCTCCTCTAAGATTTCAGCAATTTATAAAGCACGTACATAGTTAAGGTCTAAAATCTAGCTTTACAAAATCTAACTCTAAAGGTGGGAGTCCGTATTAGCAACCCATTTTAAAAACTGGTGAACTGAGACATGAAATGACTTTATTTTTTTGGTTTCATTGATAACAGAAAGAAAAGCTTCCTGAAATGTAGTCTGGTCCTTAAAAGTGCCTTTTCTTTTCCTCTTTCACTTGCTTCATATATAAGAAGAAAATTTGTTCTAGAGGTCTGAGCTCTGATCTTGCAACAATAATATTAAACAGTTTTGCTATTGTCATGCACTAGCACTGGATCAAGCACATAAAAGGCAACTTGGTCATGAGTGAAAAAGAAGGGTTATGAACCTTCAGTCATAGACCATATTTCTATTAGTTTAAAAGGATAATATTTATGGATAAGATGTTCAACAGGAAGACTATCTTTTTCTTTATATATTCAAGCACAAGTATGATTTTCTTTAAGAGAAACATTGATGTAGCATAAAATGAATAAAATAAATGATTGTAGCTATTTTTAACTACAATTCAGTTAGAGATTCAGCATAAATCTGAGGAAAGGTTTTATGGCTATCCTCATATTCGTCTAATGCTGCAAAGATCTGAAAGGAGGAGTTCAGTTAATGTTCATATTAAGCTGAAAGTGAAATGTATTTAAGAATAGAGTTGCAATGCAGGCTGAATGAAATATCCCAGGAACTGTGGACTTCTGCTGTCATTTGCACAAAGCAGTTTTAAAAACCAACAGCTTAGCTCACCTGGAGTGAAGGTAAAAAGAAAAAAAGAGTTCTTAAAATAAGGCCATCAGTCTAGAGAGGATGTAAATACAGTCTGTCAATGTGGTGAGTATTTTTCTTTGACTCAGTGAAAATCCTTCACCTTAAACTCTATTTTTAACTTATGAGTCGTTTTGTGAAGTTTCAACTAGAATTATACATCAGAGTGTTTACTGGGTGGTGGATGGAAGCTGCTAGCAGGATGCACCCATGGCTTGATACATATATATTTTGAAAATGTAAAATATATCTGAAAGGAGTAAGAAAGAACTGGCTAGATTAGAGCAATTCACCTGGTATATAATTCACCTTGATGCCAAGTTTAAAGTGTTTGAGGCTTTTCAACAATTTTGTGAGAAAGGAAATACTACTTATGTTACTGAATGGTACAGATAACATACACCTATCCAGAGACCAACCACAGGATACAAACCCACCCTTATTAAGAATTCAATAACTTGTGCAGTGAGGTTACCTTTATCTTGTTCATCATGTTTTAGCTCTGCAGAGATGCCTTCTTTCTTTATCCTTCCTGCCTTTCCAGTTTGTCTTGACATAAGCAGCACTGAACATTACAAAACACTCTGCTCACTTCCAGCTAGAACTTTTCCTGATTTCATTTTTTCATTTGTTTTGGGATGAGAGAGATGGGAAAGGAGAACAGGAGGGAGCCTTCCATATCTAAATATTTATTTGATTATGACTATTAGGTCAATGAATTTTTTTAGTGACTAAGATGTTTTAAGGCATTTGTAGCTTACGTAGTGATTTAACCTCATCAAGCACTGTCCAGCCAGGTATTTTGCATCTTATTTGAAAGAGCATGTTTGGGAATGCTAAGACAAGAACTTGAGGATGATTTTTTTTTGACAATTTGTCTTCAGTAGCATCGGATATGTTGAAACACATAAAGTATTTTTGTTCTACCATTACAGAATTGCAGCAGAATAACAAGACTCTTTCTCAAAGGCCCTTTCATTTGAAATAGCATACAGTGTAATGTTACTAATGCAGGCTTTAAGATTGTTTACATTGTCAGAGAAATGGATGTAAAAATCCCTTTGTGCCAGTGAAAATAAATTTTATGCTGAATAAAAACATACAAAAATTTCACTTTCCTTTTCCGTGCGGGTGATATCCAATATCAACCATATCAGAATGATATTTAAATATCAACAATATCAAAATGATATTTGAAACAGAATGAGAAAAGGTCTATAGAAGTGCATGCAGACTGAAACACATTAGAAACAACCTTATGAATTCTGAGTTACAGAAATGGCCTAGTTGCTAATTTAAAATTATAACTAATTTAATATTTTTTTAACATAGCAGCTGATAGACATCTACATAATATAATTGAAAAATTGATTACGAGGCAAGTATGTTTCTTCTATATATATTTTACAAAAACCCCTCAGTTAGTTACACAAGTTAAAATCTAGAATAATTTTAAGTTATACTGACATGAAACTAAGAGTCTAAACTGTAGTGTAGTGCTGTTAATACATAACAGACTGTGAGACAGTTGTTTCTTTCTATAGCATTTTGTTAGCCCTGCTTTTCAGTACTGTATAATTAATTTTCTTTGAAATATAATAGACATGTGCAAATGAAATCAAATGAAATGAACATGTATGTGAGGACATTTTCTAATACAATCTTCATCATGACCTATTGCAGTCAGCCCACCCACACAATGATAGTTTTATTGGTTCCTATGTTATCAGAGGTGTACATTATTATATGGAAAATACTGGCTCATCACAGATCACAATAGCCTAATATAGTTCTTTTATGATTCATAAGTCTTTTCAAAAGACTTTTCATTTCATATGTTATGGAGACAACATTAAAAGCATAGATCCAATTCTGTTAAATCATACATTAAAGAAATTTTGCTACTCATTAAAACATTTCATGGGGAATCAATGTTTTCCCTCATAATAACAAGGAAAAAACAGGTGATTTTACAGAGAGATTTTTAAACAACATTCTTCAATTTAGCATATGCATCATTGCATGTTTTATACTACAGAATAAAAAATGAGAACTGATGCTACTCATTTAACTGACAATTCTCCTTGACATTAAAACACAATTTCATATGTAGAAAGACTTCTGGATTTTTCAGTATTGGCATTTAGTTATTACGCAAAGACTAAATCTTGGTTAAAGACATATCAGCTTTTAGCAGTCTTTATCCTTTATCTTAGTTTGTATTACAATGTTATACTGTATGAGCTATAAATTTAGCCGTGTAAAAAAATCTAGTTCATCTTCAGATCCATACTGATTCATACCAGATAGATAGACTCTAGATAGATAGACTCTAGATAGATAGACTCCAGGCACTCACCATTTTGACTGCCTTGATCTAAAAGCAGAATTTTTATTTGATACACTTATGTAACAGTTTCACCCCAGAAGAAGTATTCTTAAATACTAAAAATAAAATAATCTCATTTAGTCATAAATTTATAATACAAAGCAGCTTGAAGTTTCTGATTGCAAAACTTCCTGAAAGTTTAATTAGTCCTACTTAAATTGGCTTCAACCTTATTGATCTCAATAGGATTTTTCCATTAGAGGGATTTCATATCAAAATCTATATTACAAACAGTCTTCTGCATGATTTCTGGTTGTTCTTTCTGATGAGTATTTTATTCTATTCTTTGAAAATAATACCAACAATACCAGAGCTATTTACCTCTGAAACAGAGATCATGGAATCATATGGGTAAAGAAATCTGGATATGTGGTTGGAGTTAGCCATAATTACAATGCTGATGGATGGTGCCCATGGAATGAAAATAGCTTTTCAGTAGGTGTATATGGTAGATTGCTCACCATAGAAAATTGATTTACTTGACTTGAACATCCGTGACTCATTCACAGCAAATTTGTTTTTAAAAGGAGTCAACGAATTAAATTTGGAAAAGTTTTTTCTTAAATTCCTTATTTTCAAATCTATTTTCCATAAAGTTTAACAGATTTTTTTTTTTTTTCAACAGCATACCTCCACTTTTTTCATTTGATTGATCCTTCAGTAGAAGAACCTCTAAGGAAAAGAAATAAGCCTTAATTTTCAAATGAGCCTCCAGATTTACTTAACTGTGTGGAGGTGTTCCCCCTCCCATTCCACATATACAGAGAGCTCTCCTCTACTGCAGCCTTGCTTTTCCTCCTCACATTTGCCTGTATACTTTTTCCTTACAATCTGTTTGTCAGTCTTGTGCATGTTAAAACAAAAGATTATCCTAAAATAATGACCTGACAATCTAGATTTTTCAGGTCTGAAGGGCCTTACACAATATATGCTTTTGCAAAGTTGGGGAGAGATGTTAGGTAGGCATAAAAGAAAGTTGGCTTTTGTAAAATTCTCTCATTAACTGAGGATTTTATAGGATAGAAGAATTTATAGTCTTCATTCTTGGAATTTTTAGGACTTTTTAATAATCTTTTTCTAGGAGAAAATGGATGGGTTGGCAATTTTGGAAGAAATTGAAAGATTCAGTCTCTGTGAAAATTATTTTTTATGTTTGACTAAGAAATATAACAGAAAGTTACTGAAAATGAAGATAGGAAAGGCTTTTAACTAGCAATTCATCATAACAGCTTTTATTTAAAGATACTTTCATTCTAAATACAGGGTGCTTTACAGCAGCCAAAGTTCTTTTTTGTATTGGTATCATTTCCTCTGTACATAGAAAGCTATGACCTTGGATCATATTTAATAGATTTTTCACTTGGAGCTTCCAAAGGCACCATCAATTTTGCATCATTTCTCTCTCCAGCTGCACTTTTGTTCACACGGTTTACCGCATATGCATGGATAGTTATATTCTTTATTCTAAACATGACAGTTTGTCCTTTTACACTTTGATGTTTATTTTGACAAGAGCAAAGTAACAAGCAATCCCCATTAAAAATATCTCTTACAAGAGCAAATTCAGAAGTATTGCCAGCCCCTACATTCACATTTACAAGAAAACTTGACTCACTGGTTTGGAGAGCACTCTTTTAATACAACCTAAAAATGTAAGTCCTATCCCTTTCCCAAACTGACAGTTAAAGCACTACTGAAATGAGAAAGATTATTTAGGTCCTACTGTTGAGGAGCACTTAAAATAATTCTACCTGCTATTGACTTTTTAAAGATGTATTTTCAAATTTAAAATTAGAAACTTTCTTATAGAGTAGTAACTGTGATGGTAAATTATATTTCAGATTCATTACAAAGAAAAAAAAAAGAACAAATAAACATTTCACATGTTTCACGTTTCACATGTTTCACGTGAAACAACTATACACTTAAGTATGGTTTTGCTTGGTGCATTTGAAAACACTCTGGTCCATACTGACAGAACTACTCAGGCAGTATCATGGGAAGTGTAAGTCATTTCTCACAGTTACATATTGGAGCTCGGTGGCACCATGAATAAACCTTTTGTTTCCTGAGGCGTAAGACAACGACCCATCTCCTGGATTTCACTTTCTCTCTTGAGAGATGACATTTTTGCCTATAGTGTAAGGCAGTGACAGGGCAAAAAAAGTGATTTATGACAGGATGCACCTGTCCTTGCCTATGTTCAGCCATTTAAAAGTTCAACTTACCCCAAGGTAGGTGTCTGAGAGAGGTGCATATCTGCCTCCATTGATCTCACAAGTCTTGATGAGTGACTTAAATGATATGTCATTTCACTGACAGGTAAATGTGAGACAAATCCTAACCTCTACCTCTAAAACACTGCAGTTCCTGTCTTTGTCAGGACCCCACTGTGAAACGCATTTCCCTCTCCCAATTTTCAGACTTGTGTAAAACAGTAAGTGAATAAGAGTTATAAAAACAAGCACAGTAATAGGGAAACCTATCTATCAAATAGAAAAACACTCAGTTTGCCGAAGTTGAGCCTGTAACACATAATGATTACCAGGACATGCTGGTAGATTTACAAGGCTTCATCCCAATGAGTATGCAGGTATCTAAAGTCAAAACGGACAAGTTTCAAGAGCAGAGTCCAAGAGTTTTCCCAATAGTTCTGTTGTATGGTGTTTTATTTATGATTACTTTTACTTACCCTGGATGAATGTTCTATTACTAGGACAGTGGGTGAAAAAAGTACAATCTCTCTTCCTCTGGCAGATTTTTTGTGCAAAATCCAACCTTGTAGGCTTGTTTTTACAATGAGCACTGCAGGCTGGGTCATGCCAACTTTATGAACTCACTAAGCCCAGCAGTAGCTATGCAGCGCTGGATGGAGGGGATTCTTAACAAGGCCTTCGGGTACCTATGAAGGCAGATATCTACCTCATTTTTGCATATGTGTAAGTGTGCATAACAGATGCATACTTAAATATGAGAGCCATGTAACTATTTAAATAAATTCATGTTGCAGTGATCTGTGCTATCCTCCCCTATTTTGTTCTTCATTATAGTTAAGGTAAATAGGTATAGTTAAGGTTAATTAATTATGGATTACATGTACACATCTTCAGAGTCTGAGCCCTTTAGTTGACTCCTAGAGAACGTTTATAACATTACATTGATCATCATGGTGTGAGGTTTGCTTTTGGGGTTTGGGTGGGGGTTTTGTTTATTTTCCTACTAAATCATGAAAAAATGTCATCTAGAAGAATATATTTTCTGTACAGTGAAGAGTAATGGAAGTTTGCAACTAGTAGAATTAGAACACATCCTGCTAATGTTATTTTGCATCAGCTTGGTAAGTAGAGCTTAGGATGTGATGGGTAAACCCCCCATTTTTTAGTGTAGCCCACTACTATAGTAGAGTTGTACCCAAGAAGCCAACTGAGGATGGAAAAGTAGGTTCTATAACCTGTTTTTGTGAAGATTAAATGAAACTGGAAGTGGTGTCAAAGAACATAATAATATAAATTTCAAGGTGCTGTCTACCTTGAAGGAATCTACATGATAAAGCAGAAAACTAGAGGAAAAGCACAGAAATGTACGGCAGGTTCACAAATATGGCCACTTAAATACAAATAAGACGTGTATTTTTAAATTAAGCTGGCTGTTTACCCAAGTATTTTTAAATAGCCTTCTGTAGGGTTTTCTTTCTACATGCAAAATCATAATAAAAGCTTTGAAGAGGGCTGTTTTGGAAATGATCAGGTAAACAGCCAGCTTAACCCTCAATAAAGTCTATATAGCTATATATATGTATATAAATATATATTTTACCCTTTTCTAGTAACTTGTCAATTATTGCCCACCTATTACGTTCTCTTTTCTGAGTTAGCTCCAGTTAATCAGATGCTGATTGGGGATTCTAGAATACACTTGCTGATGATTATGTGTTATTTTAACAGGAGAATGACAATAATTTCCTGTAATGCCACTTCTTAAGGTAATTATGCTGTAATTGCCTTATCAAGGTGTCATAGAGGAGAGAGGAGAAACTCTGAGATTTCACAGCTGCTGTCATGCTTTGATAAAGTGTTATCCTGAAAATATATTATCAGTCATCAAGCTAAATTTCTACCAGTTGTTTTAAATAAGAAAAAATCTGTCTTGGGTAGGGTATATGACCTCTGCATTTGATGTTTCTCATTTCAGTAATTAGGAAGGATGGATTATCTTTGTTTTAAGGCATAAACCTAAGAACAGATTTGCATAGATAGGAGTAAATAAATGGAGGTTCATTAAAGTGTCTTTGGGATTTTCAAAGGTGAGAAGCTGCTTCCTATGAAAAGATAGACTTCAAACTGTAATCTTGGTTTTAGAGTAGATACAGCTACAGTTACTTGGATATTGCCTCTGCTGTAGAGAGAGAAAAAGGAAGTGAAATGAAGAATGTGACAGGCCAAAAGCAGGAATGTGATAGGTCTCATAAACATGGGTGGTTTTATTATTTATTAAAGACTTATAAACAGCCTTAGTAAGAACACCCACTTCAGACTTACTGAGATCCACTTGCCAGGAGCTGCTCAACAGGAACAAAAGCTTGAGCTCAGTTTCCCTTGGGTTGGAAATACAGGATACCTGGCAAGAATGTAGGATACCTCAGTTGTCTGGAATCAGGGCAAAATCCAAGTAAAATATACTTGTTGACTGAATTCAGACCAGATTTTGCCATTTGCACTGCTTAGTTCTATAATGATATCTAAATTGACTTTTTTCCAGGCTATTTAATCATGTGACAGTGACCTGGGAAATGTAAATAATGCCCACAGAACATACCCGTTATGCAACTGATTCTTCACTGCCAGCCATTCCTGCTGCCACTCATGCTCATGGCAATCTAACTCAGACAGAAGAAGCCACTACTTCAACTTGTGATGACCGACTGTCCTTTACATTATTAGTAATTATAAGGTCAAAAGTAGTGGAGAATTAGGCTCATGCAACCAAACTCCTGAAAGAATTTAGCCTCACATCTAGTGTTAGCAAGAATTAATAGTGCTGTGTGCCTTACTGGATCTAGCCCAAATGCATACTTTAAGAATGGCAAATAGATGTGCATATATTTTGTACATTTGCATCTGTTTCATACCTTCAAGGCAGCTGATGCGATATACCATGGTAATGATTGTATAAGCAATGCACAGATAGGTATGCTAGCTTGATTAATGTCAGATCTTGCACTGAAGCACTTCCCCAATCAGAAAACTGAGAAACTAAATTAGGAGGGTGAAACATTTTTCTCCTATTCTTCCCAACATGTCTTTCCATCTCTGAACTATTCAGAGATGTGCTGCTAACAGCGTAATTTTCTTGTTGAAGGTTCCATGCAGAATACCTCCTTCAATTCCTTGGATTACATAGTGCAAAATCCAGTAAAAGAAGCATCACTGACAGTTTTGAACCAAATTTAGCAATTCATTTGTCAGCTGGAGAAGAAGGAGATGCATTTCTACCAGTGCTGCTGGGATAATTTAGCTGACCCAGTTGCGGCAACGAATACTCTGCCAAATTTACAAGGGCATGCATAAACGGGGGATGTCCAAGTGGATTTCAGAAAGATAAATATAATAAAAGAGGGTTGGGGGCATCAGAACTTTCTGATATATGATAAGCCACTTTACCTTTTTAAACCTTCAGGAATACCAGAACAACATGGATCTGTAAGTATAGCTGAAGTCAGACCTGAACTGATCTCACGGTTAAGTACAATAGATGAGGTATATCTTAGCAAATTCTTTGATACTGTCCTATATTGTATGCTTAGGACCAAACTACAAATATATTGAGTTCATGTGCAACTGATTAAAAAACCTAACCATGTGTTTACCAGCAATGTAACATCAGATTAGAAGAATATTTCAAGTGATTTCTCAGATGGATCTGGGATGAACTATATTCTACTGATTATTTTCATTAATGACTTAGCTAATGGACTAAAGATTGTATTTAGATACAGCCAGATTGTTCTGAGAGACACACAATTAAAGGACACATGCTGAAATAAAGAAAATTCTGATTTAATGTGATGGAATTCTTTTTCACAATAAACATCGTAAAAAATGAACAGGTTGCTCAATGAGGTTGTGGAATCTCAATCCTTGGATTTATTCAAAACCTGACTTGACCCTGATAAACCTCATCTAACTTCAAATATGCTTTTGCTGGAGCAAGAGGTGGGAGCAGAAGTACTTTCCAATGTAAATTATTCTTTAATTCTACAATTATATCAAAGTTTTGGATGAAAATTGAAAGAAAACATGGAAAATCTGGAATGAAACACAACCTTGATAAATGTGCAGAACCATCCATAATTAGTAAAAAAAACCCCAAAACTCAGAGAAGTTGAGCAGAGAAAACTATTTGCAGGAAGAAGACAACACTCACAACTTACAGTGGAAAGAGATTTCTAAGAAGAGGCATGGTGAAGAATTTGAAAGTTAGCTTCAAAAACTTGGCCTCTTAAAAAATTAATAAAAAATCAACCAAATTTTGGTTTATGGTCTAGATACCTGTCCTTTGAAAAAAAGAAGTCAAGTTCTACTCTGGGCTATTCTGTTTACAAGACAAAAAACTAGTTGGAGAAAACTTAACTAATGGTTCCATTCCAGCTGGCATTTCTGAGACCTCATGTTAAGCATTCTGTCCGGTTTTAGAAACGTTATTTTAAGGTGAAAGACAAATCAGCAAACATTCATGAAATATCAGTGAGAATGCTGAGGCTGTTAAACACACTTTGTGAAAAAGGTTGAAGGAATTTTTCTAAAGTCTTTTAACAAGAAGGTGGGGATGATTTTTGTGTACTTACAGTCCACAAATAGCTCTTTATAGAGAGAATATTGGCATGTTGTGTACCTACTATGTCATTGAACAGTAAAGCAAGAATTAATGAGCATAACACGCACTTCAGAAATTTTTAGGTAAAATTTCGGCAAAAATAATTTCTAATTGTAAAAAAAACACTAAAGTACTGGAACAGATTATTGAAAAGAGTCATGGAACGTCAACAGCAGATTTCTAAAGTTAGTTAAGCTTCTGCCAGTGATAGTCTGAGAACACTTGATCCTGCCTTGATATGGAAGGACAAATCAGATAATCTATTGAGATTTATTCTAGATTTGCAATGCTGCTGCTGAATAGTTACCAATTGTTTTTGGTGGAATTACAAAAAACTTTGAAGATGGAACAGGCATTCACATAAAGCTCTTCCCTGTTTAGCATCATGAAAACTTCATCCATCTGCAGTCATCTGTGGTTCAGTCACAAACCATTGTCTCTGTTTCTAAATGGTACTTAAATGTAGCCAAGACGAGGAGACTCCAGATAAAGTTTCTCACAGCCCCTTCTCACACACTTGTTTCAGAAAAGCCTCACCCAAGTTTGCACTATAGCAGAGCTGGCCTGGAGCTCAAGCAGCTGTGCCCTTAGGAGGGGCAGGAGAGGTTGTAGAGCCTCCATGCCTCACCCAGGACCCTGACATTGCGTTATCTCCACATGCCCCTCCTTTCAATAGTTGTTATATTGGTCACCTAGTGGCTTTCCTCTAAGCCATAAAAATGGCATGAAAGAGGGAGAAGAAGAGACCTTCGATATTAACACAAGAGCAAGAATTTAAAAACTGATGACCAACAACCACATGAAGGCTGGAAGTCAGAAGAGTCCATGAGAAAATGAAAAACGGGAGACACTGAGCATTGTCATGGGGAGCATGGTGAGGCAGAGCTGCTGGGAACAGGATGTAGTGGGAACACACCAGCTTTCTGCCAAGAGGGAAGGGTGCTGTCATGTCCAGCCAGGCCAGCCTTGACAGTAATGCCCCTCTCACCTCAAATTCCTGGCCAGTTAAACAAATTGTAAAGAGCTGGAGGACATAGATCAGGGAGGAAATGCTGTGCTGTTTGGTTTTTTCCCTCTATTTACACAGTTTTGATTTGTTTTAGTTAGTACTTATCAGTTATTGATTTAGTTAAGATGCTCTCCTGGCTATATTTATATGTCTAATTGACAGCATGTGTTTTAGTGAAAAATTTAAGGATGAAATGAGTTACAAATATGGACATTTAGACCAGCAGAAATGCATCTCTAAGGAAGCACATTCCTTTATCACAGTATTTACCCACTGATGGCTTTATGGACAGAGATATGGCATTGCTCCTACATTTCTTTTAAATGACATAAGCCATCATTTTATATCATGATGTTGATTTATTTTGCTTTCTTGCTTTTTGAATATTTGATGTCCCTGGTATATGTCAAAGAGAAATTTTCTGAGACGGCTTTTTTTATACTCACTTTGCATTTACTTTGATGTTTTGAAGCTTCACAAATATATTTCAAGTGTCAAAGGTTTTCAGATAGGGGATAATGGTCCTGCTGGTTTTAAAACAGACAGCTGGAATGTAGATATTTTGCATCCAGAGGACAGAAGACCACTGGAATAGTCACGTTCCAATAATCAGAATATCCTGACAAAAATACCCCTTAGAGATATGTACTGTTTTTTACTAGAATGATTCTAAAAATACACAGTATCCCAATGAGGACAACTAACAAATACTGACAAGGCTTGGCCTTGTCTGAAGGAAAAGCATGTAGTGATTCATTTCTGCAGGAAACCCTTCTCTGTGCTTTAACAGTATTTGAACAGTAATAAGATTTAACATCCCTTGCCTGTGTGGAGAAAAAATATAGTTTTGATTTTCTTTTCTTGCAAAATGTGAAAATGGTTTAAAATCTGAAATACGGTTTAAAACAGCCAATCTTTTCCTGGACTTTACATAGTTTTGAGATGGACATAAGGGGAATGGAGAGAAGGAACATTTGTAATTCCAGTTTTGCTAGTAAAAGAAATACCATTTTTTCACACAGTCAGATTTTTATCTAACTTGCCTAAGGAGGGAGTGACCGACCATCATTCATCTTCTCTCCAGACTATTAAAGAATGCAATAAATACAAAATCATGATTGCAAGCTATGCACATCTGTTAAATTAACTAAATAAAACACAAACTGAGAAGGGTTGAAAGTGTCTATAACAACAGTGTGTTGCCTGAGGCTCAATAAGTCTGTGTGAACAAAACTGCAGTGTTGACCTCCCAGAGTTTTAATGTTTTTTACTTCACCCTTGAACTGAATAAAGGCACTTAATCACTTGTGGGAGGCATCTCCAGTTCCCAGTAAAATTTTATTTTGCTGTTATTCTTTATCTTTGTTCTGCAACCATATTTTAAATGTATTAAAAAAACAGAAAACCTCTGCTTAGTCTTAAAAGATGGAAAATTATTTGAGAGATTGAAG
Source organism: Burhinus bistriatus (assembly GCA_013397275.1). NCBI lineage: Eukaryota > Metazoa > Chordata > Aves > Charadriiformes > Burhinidae > Burhinus > Burhinus bistriatus. The sequence goes on along the minus strand of VYXH01005872.1, from coordinate 715 downwards.
TGGACACTGATTGAAAACAATGTCTTGATTGTTCATTATGAACAAGATTTGCAAAAATAACTGCTAATTTTTGAGGTGGGATGTTGGATTCCTCCTTGAGACATTTTAGAGATTAGCATATTCACAGGGCTGACCAGCATGATATTTTATGACTTGAATTCATACAGTCCTAAAGATTTTCTTCAGCTCATTTAAACATCATGAATCCTTTGATCAATTGGGAAAATGAGAAAAAAATGTTCATTTGAAGTCACAGTTGCCCAAGCCAGTTGATTGGAGTGGGAACACATAGATGTGGGTGAAAGTGGGTATTTGCTGTCATTTTCCATCATGTAGTTGAGCTGAAGAGATTTAAAGATATTTGTAGTAGTAGAGGTAACCTGAAATGCAACTGTGTTAGAAGCAGTGTGCTAGTATAGTGGAAACATATACTTGCAAATTAAACATGTCTGGGTCGATTCCCAGATACTGAGGTGGACTGGAAGTGCTCATGTCTAGCCTGCTACCCAGCCTGAGCCCTCCACAGCACTTGCATTGCCGTGAAGACTATCTCCTGGGATGTTCTGGTCTCCTGAGACATGCGGACAAACTGGTGGGTTGGGAGGCGACTGGTAGGACAATGCTGGTTGACACATGCCAAAATCACGTCCTGGTTTGAGGTAGAACAAAAGCATTTTTCTTTTTAGTAATTGTACTTTTCAGTTAAGTCTCTTCT
>VYXH01005871.1:231251-247586 GCA_013397275.1 Burhinus bistriatus | reverse complement strand
GCACTTGACCTTGTTAAACCTCATGCAGTTGGCTTCAGACCATCGATCCAGTCTGTCCAGATCTCTCTGCAGAACCTTCCTATCCTCAAGCAGATCAACACTCCCACTTAATTTGGTGTCATCTGCAAACTTACTGAGGGTTTTGATGCAGCCCAGGATGCGGTTGGCTTTCTGGGCTGCAAGCGCATATTACCCGTTCATGTTGAGCTTCTCAACCAACCCCCTCAAGTCCTTCTCCCCAGGGCTGCTCTCAGTCCATTCTCTGCCCAGCCTGTATTTGTGCTTGGGATTGCCCCATCACTTGTTTAGTATTCCTGGGATACCCGAGATTAACATTCTTCGTGGCTGCATTCAGACAATTCTGTAAGAGGGTGGTCACAGATAAATTTGAGGTCAGATTTCTGAGTATTCACAATGTCTATTGACAGGACCACCCTTAAGGATACGTTGGTTAGACATTTCTTGGCATACCAGGGCTATGTTTGTCTTTCACAGTCACTGTTGACAGCTTCTAGGACAGCTACTGTTTGTTGTGCCCCAAGTCTACCTGCACTTTACTCCAAAAGTCTGCGCAGCAGTCTTTGCCACTATACCTTTCTGCTGTGCTGCTGCATTGACAGATAGTATGCTTATGTATGCATAACACTTTCATTTTATAGTCTCGTAGACTGTCACAAGCCTAATTAGAGTTGCAACCTGTCAGGTAGCCCACAGGATTCAAAACCTGAATCTAAGCAGTGAGGACAGGCAACTGTTGTTTTTGTTTGTTAAGGTTCTGTTGACACACCTGGTTTTGTGAGACCAAAATAGAATATGGCCTGGATTTTTTTTGTACTTCTTTATTTTGCTGAGTACAAATCTGAAGATCCCAGTTAGGAAAGAGGGGCACGTTCATTTGTTCCCACTCAACTCCAACTAAAAAAGATTAACTCATCCAAGAACACTAGCTTTCTCCTTTACTGATTTCTATTCCTGGATTGCTCATTCAGTTGTGCAGACAAAGCTATTCCTAGGGCTGTGCTTGGGATGGTGCTGGCAAAGACTGGAAAACTCTACTGGGTTGTTGTGTCATGGGTTGAAAATGAGCAGCCACAGAACAAAACTCCATAAGGTGCATTGATCATTAAGACTTATTAATGAGAGACCATGAGTCAAGAAATAAGAGATAAGGCAATTGGTCACCAGTGCAGAAGAAACATCTCCACTCCCACAAAATAAAAGAGGAACAGGTGTATTTTTTGTGGAGAGGTGTTGCTTGAGAGAAGGATTGTGGTATGGGTCAGCCAGTGAAGTGGCCTCATTTATACCAAAGTTACTGATCACCTCCCAGCTGAAAGATGGTGTGGTGCCACATGAGTGCCTGGGATCCTCATGATCAGTAGATATAGTCTTGGCTGCAGTTATGTACATCAGTGCTGTGTTTCCAACAGCCAGGTTAAGCTAGCATGGCTTATAAGATAAGCCTAGTATTTGTCCCTGTGGTGCTGTTCTCCCCTATACTCCAGTAGTGGATGTGCCTCTTTTCCTGCCTAGACTTAGAAATTTGTCTTGTCCTCTCTCACGCTTCCTTGCTCTTGCAAGTAAAAGCTTGTCATCAAGACGCCACGATCTGCAGCAAGATCAGTCAATGCGCTAAAGAGCAGCAGCAGATTGAAGTACTTGCATGGGGCGTAGTACATGGAGTCACAGGGTGAGAACAGTACAAAAAGCAGGCCTGTACAAAAAGTGAAATGATTTCTGAAAAGGTGTTGTTGGACATGTTTGTAGCTAGCGTTGATAAATCCATGTGGGCTTTCCACCCTAACTGCAAGGTAATAATTAACTGAGTTTTTAAAAATTCTCATTGTACCTACTAAAAAAAAATCAGGGATTTTTCCAGATCAGTGAGACAATGTGTGAATGAAAACAGAATGAATGAGTCTGAGGAGAATGCTGTTATCATACTCCTCAAAAAACCTGACATGCATTGTGGCACTAGCAGTTGTAGTGTAGAATAATAAAAACTTATTTATGTGGCCTTCCCTAAATACCATGCGCACTTTCCCAGGCAAGACAGTTGCACAGTACCAAAAAAAAAAGGGCTGCAAAAGTTTTGCATTATAAAGAAAAGAAATTTTAAAATAAATTTAAAATCGATATTATTTATAAAATAAAATCTTTATCTAAAAAGAAACATTATAGTTACAATTCTTCTATATAGTGAGAAATAAGTCAAAACTATGAAAAATGTCTTAGATGCTACTTTAAAGGAAATTTCCTAAGTTTGTTATTAATAAAGTATTTGTGTGGTAAAAAGACGCAGAAAGAAGAGAAGCAATATTGTAGAAATTAAATACATGAAACAAGATACAGTCTTCATTTTGGCCAAGACAAGGGATTAGTATCATACTTGAACTAGATAGTGTACATACCAACAGGGAGCAGGTGCACCTTCTCGCCTGAATGAGCTGCTCTTCTCGCCACTTGATAATACCACAAGTCTCATGGGGGCAGAAAGCACGTGGGCTGATGGCAATACCATATTTTAAAATTCTCTGTTTAACTGCATCTTTTCTATATTTTTTTTTTCTCATGTTAGAAGTATCTGGACAGACTGGATCGATGGGCTGAAGCCACTGCATGAGGTTTAACAAGGCCAAGTGCCGGGTCCTGCACTTGGGTCACAACAACCCCAGGCAATGCTACAGGCTTGGGGAGGAGTGGCTGGAAAGCTGCCTGGCAGAAAAGGACCTGGGGGTCCTGGTGGACAGCCAGCTGAACATGAGCCAGCAGTGTGCCCAGGTAGCCAAGNAGGGTCAATGGTTGGACTGGATGATCTTAAAGGTCTTTTCCAACCTAAACGATTCTATGATTCTATGAAGTAGTGAAACTGGTGTTAGCACTATTTGGCAGAACATACCATGGTATTGTACTTGAAGGTGTAACTATTCTTTGTGTTACGTGGCTTAGAATCCAGTAAAACCTCTAAGCCCTGGGGCACAGAACACACCAGACCTGGTACTATGCAAGTACATGCAATTAACCGTTGGCAGTAATAACTAATTTGTTTTTTTTTTTAAAGTCCTCAAACTTGTGTGAAGAAAATTGACTGTAACTTCTTGAAATTTCTTCTGTTCGATTTAATGCTGTAGTTCATTTACCATTGCTGCAGACCAAACTAGTTTTCTGAGTTTGGTTTGTCATACTGTATTATGTCAACACAGGCATCTTTCCTTCCATCGGTGTACTTCAGTGCTTAGTCAGCCTTATTTAACCAGTAGCACAGCTTTGGTTTTGTTCTGAAACACTATTCAGAGTTAATTTTCATTCTATGAATAAGACTTTCCACTGTGTCATGTATGGGGAAGAAAAAAAAAAAAAAACGGACAAAATTGGAATCTGTCAGTCTGCATGACAATTAACAAATATTTTAGAAGGCATTCACAAAATTAACTTGGATGCTATTTATTGCTAGATTAATAGAGAACATCATCATGTGTCCTTTATGTCTTTGCTTCTTGTGCTGTTTCCTTATCCTAAAACATTACCTTGTTTCAAGCTCCTTGGTCATGCTGATGTCATCAGTGTGCTTGGCTTTAGTGGGGTCTAACGTTCCTTTTCACTGAGAGAAAATCTCATTTTCCCTTTATCTTCAATATCAGTACTTCATACTGTTGTATCCCTGGCTCAACCTTTACATGAAAAATGGGGACAAGGCATAGTTTTATGAACCTCTGTCCTGGTTTGAGGTAAAACAGGACTAATTTTGTTCAGTAACTTTACTTTTTAGCTGGGCCTCTTCTAACTGCTGAAATTAACAGCATGTTGTGCAGAAAACTGTTCACTCTCAGGCTGATAAGACCCATGTTTATAGCTGATGCCAAGGAACGGTATGCAGAGAGGTTCTTGCTTATACTTATTGCTATAACAACCAAGGCCAGCCAACTTTGTTACTTGCCCCGTTGGAGGGTCGGAAGCGGAAAAGCATAGAGGGGTCACACCTGCGTGGAGGAGCGGACAGGACAGGTGACCCAAAACTGACCAACAGGGTATTCCATCCCATCTGCCTCATGCTCAGTATAAAAGCTGAGGGATCAAAGGGTCAGCCCTTTTTCTTCAATGGCCGACGTCCGAGGAGGACTCTGTCTCTGCGTCTGCCTTTGATCCCGATCCTGAATCCAGATCCGGAATCCAGTTCCCGTCCGTCACTGAGTCCAGTTTGGGATTTCCCCAGTGCCTGCTGGTGACGTGATTGTCATCCTGGAAGCTTGATACGGTTTTGTATATATTTCATTATTTTCTTTTTATTATTTTATTATTAATATTTCATTAAAGTAGTTTAGTTCCTTCTAAACTCTTAAGTCTCTCTTTCTCTCTCTCTCTTGCCTCCCTTCGGGAGCAGAGCAAGAGGGAGCGAGCATCTGTCGTTCCACCGGATTGGGCCAATCTGGCCCAAACCACGACAACCTCATGGAAATTCTAGTTTGACCTTAACTCAGTTTAAGTCGGCTCAGTTCTTATTTTGGGTAAGCGTAGGGAAGAGAATAGTTTTTAAAAGAAGTAATGATGTCACACTGAGGAAAAACAAATGGTTCCCATTGGGGTGGGAAAAAGGTTTTCTCAGTATTTAGTGGAATTTAGGGAAAGGATATATGAAGCATGTAAGCATGCAGTGGTGCTCCTCCCAATACCTATCAGCACTGGCAGGCTGTTCTTCAGGGAACCCAAGTCAAAGGTTGAGTCATCATTTTTGGAGGCTACAGGTAGGCTTTCTCTGCGATCCATTTGTCAAATCACTTTTTGTGTCTGTTTATCATGTAACAATATTTTTTGATAATAAATGCCACAAAATAATTTATATGTATTGTATTGATACACATAATAATTGATATACATAAAATGGATCATTGTCCTAGGCAAAGCCAAGTCCCCAGAATGTGAGAGTTTCTAACATACAAAGAAAGACCTGACATAGTTTGGGACTAGTAAACTCTTTATCAAAACACAGAACTGTCACAAGGTGTAGAGGAATAGCTAATTTGTGCATTAAGATGTGTGTCTTTTATGTGTGTCACAGTCTATATGCTGTGGTAGAATTGAAGTAAGGGAAAAGTTTCTTTGTTTTGGTTTTCTTTTTTTTATTTTGGAGCAGAGATCATCTTTTAAAAGGTTGTGAAATGCTAAATGAAAATAAATAGTTGAGTTAGAAATTTAGAATTAATCTAGGGAATTTAGAGTGGTTGTTCTTTTAATATATTACCAACAACTGCATAATAACGTTTATGGAGGTTCTTTCCTGTTCTGTTCCTTGTTTTGTTTACTTTAACAAAAACAGAATTAAAAAAAAAAAAAAAAGTCTGAGGGCAGAAGTGATTCATTTCTCCAGGAGATAGAGGGTGTAGGTCAGTAACATTTTCTTTAATGAGGGCTATAAAAACGATTAGGAGCCTTCAAGGTCAATTTATTTCTAAAACTTTTTTTTCAAAAAAGCAATAATTAAAAGCTGTTCTGTATGCAAATTACAGTTCTGTATGAGCTGATAAGAATGAAAAAAATGTGAACTTCCACAATAGAAATGTGTGAACATTCCCACAACAATAATGAGGTGAACTGCTGCATTCCCCTGAAACTTTCTGCCTGATGTTTTCAGTCAGAATAAAAAGAGATTTCCCCAGTCTTTTTCTCATGGTTCTAGTCAAATAATGAACTGACTGCCTGCTCATATTAGAACATCCAGACTACTGTTTTCTGCATATTTGTCCTAAATGATTAGAGATACTTCTAGTCTTTTGTACATGGGAAAACTGCGACCAAGGCATAAACTTGGACAGAACGTATTTGGAGATTTTCCCAGGATGGACTGAGGAAACTAGATGGAGAATAAGAAAAACAATAGATTAAATTCTGACCCCATGAATTTAATGGCAAAGCTGGCAGTAAGTTTGGCTTTTGAAAAAATTAATGTTCAGAGGTAGTGTCCTGGTTTGAGTGACGCAGGACCAATTTATCCTCTAATACTTGGGAAAGTTGCACTTTTAGAAGACTCTGGTGTCTGAATTTGTGAAAATATTTACTTTATACCCAGCTATTGTGTGTGGGTTTCAAGGTCTCAGTTTTTTCGAGCTCACCAGGTGCAGGGATGAGGAGGAACGAGACCTGAGCACTTGACCCAAGCTGGCCAACAGGAGTAATTCATACCATGAATGTCACATTCAATATAAATTAGAAAGCTTGCTGCAAAGTTCTCTCTCTCGCTTGATGGCGGTGATCCAGAGAACTTGCCCCGGTGCCAGACCCCTGAGGCCTTCCCTGCCTCCCGAAGCCGTAGCACTCGCAGTGTCCAACATTCACTGTCCACTGCTGGGAGTGCACAGCTTCCTACTGATAGAATGGGCTCAGTATAATCTTTGTATATTTTATATTGGTATTGGGATGAATATTGGTTCTTTAGTGTTATTAATGTTAATTATCCAGTCTTATTCTATTAAATCTGTTTATATTTCAGCCCCCAGGTTTCCTTTTTTTTTCCCCTTCCTGGGTGGGGAGGGGTCATCGGGTGATAGCATAATTGTCTAAATGACAATAAATTGTTGTGGGTTTGTCGAACCATAACAAGTAGTCAAAAAGACAAATAACAATAGTGTACTAGGAAGGGGATAGAGAACCAAATTGTCATTATATTTCATGAGCAGTGAGCTGTTTTGACATTCATGTCAAAAAAAGATATAGAATTTGACGTAGTTTAGAGGAGGATGAGCATGAACAAAGTAAGGAATAGCTTCTGTACACAGAAAAAAGTAAATAATTTGGAACCTCCATCTTGGAAAAGATGCTAATCAAGGAGAAATTATAGAAATTTCAAAAGTTTTGACTGGCACGAGGAACAGTGAATAATTAGTTGTGCTCATATCAAGAAAATTGGGCACAAAATAGATTAACAAGCAGCAGACTTAGAAAAGGACAGCTTCATGCAATTAAAAAAATAGATATCCTTACCTTAGGATGATTGCAATGCCAAGAATATGCATATGTTAAAAATTAATAGAGAAATTCATGGATGAGAGGTCTGTCAGGCAGTATTAAGCACTCTGATAGAGAAGCAACCTCCAGCTCAGAAGGTCCCTAAGCAGAGGAGTGCCAGAAACGGGCAGGATTTGAAAGGGAAGCTTCTTCAGCTTTCCCTGTCTTTCCAAAGGGTTTTTGGCACTGAAAGGTCAATATAGGAAGCTGCACAGTCTTTCAACCATTCCAGTTGTTATCTTTTGGTTAGTTCCGCTCAGTATACCTGTTCTTAGGACTTCAACAAAGGCTAGGGTTTTGATCATTTGATACAGCTAGGGGATAATCTTCATGATAAAGGTGAATTTCTTTTGGCTCAGAATACTGATTCCAGAAGACTGATTCAAAGCCATTTACATTATTTAAACGTACCATATGGACTGCATAAAGAATCCTGAACATTAAGGGCTGTCTAGCAGCACAGGAGAGGTGATTTTTTGTATTTTTGTTTGGGGTGTATGATGTTTATTTTATAAGACGCAAAAGAATGCTAGGGCTTCAAGCTACTTCTAAGACTTATTGTTCCCTGTCCCCAGTAATAGAAATAGCAGAGATGGATACATGGTATAGTAACACTTTTTCTTCTGTGTTGTTGACAAGGATTTAGTTTAACATACTCTTTCTGTTTCATTTGTGTTCTGCGAGTGAACGGCTTTTCTCTTTGGGTCGCAGCTCAATAATCATTAGAGTAATGGGGGGAAAAGCACAGAGGGTAATTATAGAGGAGGAGTGGTGTTGAAACTCACCATTTTTTAATAGGTGATTCAAATAAATAAATTTTAATTAATTAGTAATTAAAAAACACTGCAATCTTAGATGTAAAAATCCAGTTAAAGTGGCAGGGGTCTTCTTTCTTGGTGATTGGCATTTCAGGGGCATTTTCTTCTTTCACCCACCAGAGGGCTCCCATTGTGTAGTTCTCCAAAATCGTTTCCACGCCTGAGGCAGTCAATAGGAGGTTTGCCAGAGATCGCAGTAGAAGCCAAATCTTCAAGTCCTTACTTTGAGAAATTTCTCATTTCTCACAAGTTTTAGCATAGCAATAACTTCAAGAGTTGGTTTATAATATATGAGTGATTTTTTAGTTAAGTGTATATCAACTTCGAAAGTAAATCCAGTTTTTCAAAACTAAAATGGGTTGTTCCAAATCTTAATCTTTGTCTGTCGAGCTGTGTCATTATTGATGGCACCATTGCTTTCCAAAGCATTCAAGTCTATAATTCAGTTCCATCATAAAAATTTCCATTTCTGTAGATATACAAAACTAGATCATACCTAAATGTTGCTATTTCTTCACTATTATGTATTTAAGAATTAATCCTTTTCTATTATTGTATGACTAACTTATCTAAAACATTCTTTCCCATATTTGCAACTTTAGCATTTCCATTCTGAATTCTATGAACTTTGTAATTCAAAAATAGGTGGAAAATCATATTAAATCTGGTCGTGTTGATCTTTTCACCTTCATCCTCCAGTCTCTCTCAGTCTCCTATTGTTACATGACAGACAAGCTAGTAAACGTTTGTACAATCCTCTCTCTCTTTTCTGTACCGACAGACCTCAGTATCTGTTCACATTCCTTTATTCCAGCAACCATGTTGTTTTGTCATTGAAGTGCTCAGTTCATTCACCAAAATCTGTCCCCCTTTTTGACACTGCCTATTAAAATATGGAATATCCTTCATAAGCCAGTCTGCAGAGCCTTCATTCATGTCTTAAAATACTCCTTACTACTAGGTTTTGGTTTAATACCTAAAGTGCCATGCGACCGGTTAATGGCCATGAAAGTCATAATTTCTGAAATTTTTGTCTACATGTTACTTATAGCTCCCTTTTATAGAAATAGTTAGTGTATATATGTATTAGTATAGTTCTTATTTATTTTTTTTTTTATTTCATATATTTTACACTGTGTTTTAATTAGATTAAAAAATCTTCTGTAGTGAAATTGGTTTTTTGCTTCTTACCACAAAAGGTCTTCAACACAGTAATACAGTGCATGCTAGCAATTTAATTTTTTATGTAATAAACAAATGCAAAACAAGTTCTATTGTTTTGGATGATTAAATCTTGAGATGCTTTCTAACATTTACTAAAAAGTGTACAGATAGTATTTATTGGTACAAAATACTAGAAATGTGCAGATTTTCTGTAAAAGGATGCAAGGTGGGTAGTCACATAATTATGTACTTGTTTTTATTTTGTGTGTATATTTGCTTTTATATTAAAAATAAACTTTCCTGCTTCTTCACTGTGTTATCATTTGCTTTCTTACAGTCACCAAAGAAAAAAGGACCATGAGAAATTCTGCTCTATTTAAAGTAGCTGTTTGCTATGATGCACTCAGTGTCTCTGAAGTTTTAACCAGAGGAAAGAGGCAGTGCACAAAAGAATCAAGTGCACAGGTCATACCTGTTGGTAGAGGCGAAGGACATAAAGACATTTCACAAAGCATGTTTTTAGTCACTCAGAGAACAAAAACTCTGGTGGGAATTTGGTATGGAGAAGAGTTCAAAATATGTACCCAGATGAGTTGACAGCCAAATTATTGTTTGTTCCATGTTGGCTACATAAAAGATGTACAGTAAATACAATTTGCAAAGAATTTGCTTTCTGTGTCAGTATACTTGTTATTACAAAAGGGCATTTTATGGTGTGGAACTGGTCTTTGATGACCATGGAGAATAGAAGTCTTCAGGACACCTAATAGCAGCCTTCCAACACATAGGAGGAGGTCATCAAGAAGATGGAGCTGAGCTGTTCAGAAGTATGTGATGGGAGAATGACAGTGGGCACAAGCAGAAATGAGAGAGGTTCTGACTGGATATGAGCAGAAACTTCTTCAGCATGAGGACAGTCAAGCAGTGGAGCAGGTTGCCTGGAAAGGTTGCAGTCTCCCTCGGAGGCTTTCAAGACCTGACTTGCTGCAGCTACACTACTATTTTGGTAGTACTCTTCCACCGGTAAAGTAATTCTATTGTAGATGTTGCTTAAATTGCTCCCTCTGTTACCTGGTTTAATCAATTGTTTATTTTCAGGTTTTTTGTTATACTGTGTTATCAGTTCAATTTTATCATGTTTGCACATCGTCTTCACTGTGTGGACACTGTATAATATCACTGGTCATCTAGCAGGTATGTATGTTTTACCTTGTTTTCTACAGCATCAGCTTACACTTGCTCAATTTTATTTCTGTGCATTTTTAAATAGCATAGTGTGTGATATTTTCTAGCATTTTATAGTTTTGTTAAAAACATTTTCCAATGTATGAGCATTTGTATTATGATTGTTATTGCATTCACCATCCTCTTTGCTCAGGTGCAGTTTTACACTGATAACCTTTGAAGCCTTAGCCATTGCAGATGATATTGGATGGGTTTTATTCCATTTGGGTTTTGCTGAGTTTTGGCATAATTCAAACAAATAACACACTACACCAATGTGTCAAAAATACTAGCACTTTCTTTAAACACACCTGACATCCTTAGGATAGACTTTTAAATAAATCTAAAGCATTAATATTTTTGTTGTTACTAGCTATTTTCTGCTTCGCAACAAGGGCTCTGTAGCTATGTCTGTATTGGTTTTTGAGGGCCTCCATGTGACCGCCGTTAGAATCTGAATGTTTCTGTACATAAAGAAGGTCTGTAAGCACAGCTTTGGTACACCTTCTCATAGGAGAGAGAGCAGGTCTGAATGATACTAATGACTGACCAAATAGTTTTTGAAATATAAGCAGTTAAAAGTTAGGCGAGGCATTGCTAAGCAACTTTAAAACTTGTTTCAGTCCTACTTTTCCCATTCCAGTTTTCCAATTTTCAAAAAAATAATGTTCTTACATGTACTTAGAACATTCCCTTAAAATTTGGAGATTGCTCAGCTGGCTTACTGCAAAATTATCACATTACCTCTAGATAAACATCATTAAAGTGAGCACAGGGGTTGGCTTTACTTGGCTAGAAAACATTGTGAATAGCTTGCTGTTGACATGAAAATGATTGAGTAGGAAATATTTACATGTCCATTTTTGTAGGGCAATTTAGATTGCCCAGGAAAAAGGTGATACAGTGAAATCAAATGTAAGGTTACAGTTGCAGGGGCAAATACTGTAGGGCTAAGCTTACTGAGCAGTATACAGCATTTTGGAAAGTTGTAACTCAAGAGAGGTAATGATAGCTTCACACACACTCTGGTGGCTTAAAAAAAATGTGGCCTAACAGAAAGAAATATCAAGCAGCAGTAATTTAGCTGTGTTACTATTTTATATGGTATTGGTGCTATAACTATGCCATTATGTTAGCTTCCAGCATCCAAGCATTCTGCTTTCTAACTGATATCAATGAGCAGGAATGGTTCCAGGAAAAAAAACTCCAAACAAACAAACTCCACCACCAAACCACACTGCTTCATAGTGAAAAACAGATAAAACAAAAGAAATGCCCCTCAATCCATCTTTGTTATTCAGGAGAAGAGTTGAGGATCGTCTTAAGTTTGTACATGGAAATAAAACTTCTGATACTGTAAGGATATTTAACAGATAAAGGCATATAATAATCCAAAGGCTGAAGCCTGAAGCTAGATAAATTGAGAAAAACAAGGTACATGGCGGAGGGGGGGAGTCATGAATATGGTTACATATGCAAATATTAGCCTTGGTATGTGGTAGAATCTTTATAATTTCATGTATTTAAAACTGGGTGATAGATTTTTCAAAAAGAGGATATATAGCTCTTCTATAAATTATGAATGTGTCAGAAATGGCTGAATATCATTTTATGGTCTAGATTATGAAAGAAATCAGGCAAAATAGTTATGACGGGTATTTTAACATCAGGAAGGAAAGAAGCTGCCAAGACAGGACTCCCTGCTCTCCCCTGAGGGAGAACAGAATTTTCTCTGGAAGTAGTTTAGTGTGCCCAGATAAAAAAAGTCTCCTCTGGACAACTGGCTCTAGGCAGCCCTGCTCGAGCAGAGGGGTCAGACCAAGTGATGTCCAGAGGTCCCTTCTAACCTCAGCCATTCTAAGAGAAGCATCAACAGTATCAGGCTGGAACAGAGAGAGAAACAAGCAAGAAGCATAAAGCTATAGTCAAGGAAGGCTTCTTGTGTCAAAGATAATACCCTAATCCACGTCTCAGTGATGGCAGTTATGAAAAGACTTCTTCAGATATCTGGAGGACTATGAAACCTAAGTAACAACGGAAAGCTGCAAGTTTTTCAGGAGAATGGGATGGAAAGACCTATCCTGCAAAGGTACAGTGGACTGTGAGTAGATTTGTTTTCAAACCTTTTTATTTAATCTGTTTCACCTAATAGAGGTGAGCTGCTTCCACTTAAGGAGTTTCTTTGTTAAAGGTTCTATAAAGTCTACTTTTTGATATGAGGAATCTTTTGACTTAATAAATTCCAGAATAACATGCAGGTAGCGCCACTTCAAGAACTTGACCAACATGCAGTTAGGTAAAAAGACCATGGCCTTGAAAACACATTGACAATATCAAAACCTCATTCAAAACCTGCTGAAAAAGAGGACAAACATTTCCTCTCATTAATTTGCTTATTCATGCCATTTAGCTGTCTTTCTGTTACAGCTGGGGAAAAAGCATAATTTAGACTGTAGATAGCTGTCTAGATCACTAGTGGTTGGTCTGGAAGTCCCAGATCAGGAACTCCAGAAACCCGTGCAGGAGGGGAAAATAAGGAATCTACACGCAATAAAGGCTGGAAGGGAATGAGAAAGCAAAACAGAGGGAAGAACATCAACCATACTAAGAAAAACTATTGTGTTAACTTCAGCATACCATTACTGACTCTATCATAATCCAGACAAGAAGTCCGCAAAATCTCAGCTTCTAAATAATATTTTTCCAGTCTCTGGGTCACAAAGGTTTGTCATCTTTGTTATTGTTCAAGTTACGCTGTTACCACTAAATACAGCACAGCCTAGGATCAACAAAAGCCTTTCTGGCAAGCACTGTCACTCTGGTATATTTATTTCTTAATTGTCTTCTCCCTGAAGATGACAGGAAATGTTGGTAATACTTTCTGTTTAGAGTGGAATTCTGGCTTGATTGAAGTCTCCGATACTCCTAGCTCACAGCAGCTAAAGAGAGGTCATAGAAACCAGGTGTGAAATTCTGACCCAGCTGAAGTTTATAGCAAAGCATACCTTGAATTCAGCGAAGCCAAAATTTCACTCTAAAATAACTTACCAACACTTCCTGGGATCTGCAGAAAGAAGAAGCATTTTACTTGCACTACGTAGTTCTCTTTTGCTTATTCTTTCCAGTGGGAGTCTACAGTGGAGTTATATAGTAGTGGTCTCCCACAGGTAACGGGAGAGAATGACTCTGTGCTAAGAAAGCAAATCTGAAAGCAGAGGGCAAGGTCATCAATGGAACTGCTACTAGTCCTGTAGGAGTAAGTTTATTTGGGGAGAAACAGTAACAGAAGGAATGACAAAAATTCATTTCTAGATAAGGATTATTGAAGATATCTAAGAAGGTTTCAGTTTTTTCGTTAACCATAGTGACTTCTTTTTGGTTTCAGGGTTACTTAATTAAAAATTAAATTGATGAAGCTATTTTCAGAGGTTTTTTTCATTGTATTGTTTTAATAGTGAAGTGTATTTCTTTTATTTTAATTTTTTCCTTTGTTGTGGTGTTCTTGTTCTTAATGTTGATAGGTTTTCAGTAAATCATTGTTAAAGGCACTTCTCAACTGTCTCACAGTTATGAAGAATTTTTAATAAATTCGTTAACTTCAGAGAAAGGTAAATACTACTGAAATATGGGCGGGGAGGTGGAGTTATGGCTTGATTATGTATTTCTCAGGCATCAAAAGCATATCCCTTGGCTACATCAGAAAAGTAAGATCAAATCCTTAATGCACTCTAATATAAAGTCTTTGTTTAATGTCTGTGCCCACTTACACATGTGGAATTCACCATGTTAAACAGGAAAACTTACAAGGCTCTAAAATTGATGACATCTAAAAAAGAACAGCCTTGCATGGTAATCTATGCCAGAAATGGTTAAGTGCATCTGATTTCATCAAGATTAGCTTGTAATTCTTGTAAACAAAGAGATGAAAAGAAATCCAGCCCAATCCATTTGGCTACTTTATGTCAAAGGATACCTTAGTATCTTAATTTTAGCTTTTATTTCTTTCATTTTATCTTACTGCCTCAGCTCCTGATTGTCATACCAATAAATAGCTCAAAGAGAAAGTAGAAATAAATCACTAAATTAATTTGATGTTTTCTTTTTTGGGTATGTTTAGCTCTATATTAGATATTTTGTAATATTTAAATAACGTAGATTAAAACAAAAACCAAAACCAAAACAAACCTGTGGAAGTAATACAAAAATTAAGAACTATGTGCATATAGGTGAGCAGTGAGAACCTCCCATGGGCTAAATATCAAAGAATCTCCCCTGCCTCCTGCCCGTTTTCCTTGTCTGGGTTTCCTTGCCTTGATAGCTTGTTGGTTTGCTCCAGTCTAGAGACAGACTGTCACCACGCAGGCAAGGCAAAGGATTGGGGAGTGTGGTGGGACCGGGTGTATGAACTCAACGTAATAGCAATGGCATAGGCTGAGAAGTATTTAAAACTTCTGAACCAACGTATGAGATGAAAGAAAATACAGGAAGGTGGGCATCTGAGCAGTTACGACTACCTCTCTGTAGTCCCTGAGACCATCTAGCACATAAGCGAATTCTTTTCTAAAAATTTGAAAATTTATCTTTAATATTCCAGTAAAATCACAGGAGGGGAAGTCATCCACTAAAATTACTACCTAAAATTTTATCATCTAAGAGTGCTAGTTGAGGATTATATTTAAAAAGGATATGCACACCTTTACTGTAGCCCAAGGTAAGTTTTGTGTTAATAGAACTGTTGAGGACTGCTGCTCTGTAAATGGAAAGTTTTTACATGGATGTAACTGAAAATTCTTATTTAATCATGTCTGCTACAGTCAATGCTTGTGGAATATTCATTTAAGTCCTCTGTACAGAAAATTTGACCCATTTAATTAAAAATGCAAACTCGCATTGATTTAAGTCAGTCCCATTTACTTTGTGAACAATTTACATAATTTTAAAAATGTGTTATAGTAGTGTATTTTTTAGTCAATTTTTAGCTATTAAAAAAAAATTCTAAGTATATAAGACTACCTTATCTATATATAAAAGCTGTGCTGGTCTTACTAAACAAGTTTAAACACATTTGTGTTGGATGTCCACAGATTGTATAAAACCTTTAACCAAGCACAGAGTTAGCCTGCCTAAGTTCAGAAATTCAGCTGTCAGGTTGAAGTTAGGAATGCTATCACTCTACAATCGAGGAAGAGAGACACTTGCAGAAAGCAGTTAAACCCAAATCTGGATTTTCCAAGGGAAACTACAGCCTTAATTTAGGCATCTCAGGTATGTCACATAACATGACTTGAATTCGGGTTTCACCACACTTGCTGTTTGGTTACATCTGCAAGACAGGAACATAACTCAATTCCCTTGGCCTAAACTAACTGATACTGTTTAAAGCTGGATTTAAACTCATGTTTAAATTGCTTTTGGCTTATTAACTCTGTGGTCTTCACACTGCAGAAACATGCCAAATCAAGGGAGCATATGTAGACCTTTGTCCTCCCGTAACTGCAGAAGTGTGCTCGGACGTAGACAGCTTCTTCCTGGGTGCACTGGGAACATTCCTCCAGCAGTTTGCCAGGCTGTACCGCAGGCAGCCGTGGGATACACTCACACGTCCCACTGATTTACGTAGTAAAGCTTAGTACCAGGGAGGACTCTTGAAGGCTTGCAAGCTTCATCGTTTGTAACTAGACTAGTCTAATTCGGCACTCAAACCTAGGTCCTGATTGCAAGAAATACTTCTGTGGGGAAGATAAGCCCTGTGTGAAGACAAATGTGTGCCTGATGCAAGCTCTTGTTTTCTCTATGTATTCTTCTACTTACGGGCGTTCTACGGTTAGAGTAGCCTTTTTTTTTTTTTTTCTTTTTTCACTCTTGTCAACAGGCTTAGTTTATTTAGTTTCAGCCTTTTTTCTAATTTTATTCTCCAGGACTCAAATCCTGTGTTGAAGTAAATTTTAAAGTTCCCTAAAGATCAGTGAAGTATCTGTAACCTATCAAGAGCTCCTTAAAGAAATAACCTCTGTTCTAAGTTCTGGAAAATGGAGCAATATTGCAATAGGAGAGATGACCTCAATGTTGCTGATGAATGTCTGAGCCACTTGGTTCTAAAACAGTTTGTGAGTTCTTAGACTTTTTTTTT
>VYXH01005871.1:170407-231220 GCA_013397275.1 Burhinus bistriatus | reverse complement strand
TTTTTTTTTTTTTTTTTTTTTAAGAATCTGGCCTTGTGGTTTTAATACATGAACCAAAGTTACTTCTTCCCAAATAGGTTTGGAGGCATGTCAAGCTATAATTATTCATACTGAAAAAATTTGCGTGCACATGATTGTATTACACAAAATTTTGTATCTTCATGAAAAGTGTTTTCCCCCTCACGCACAAGCTGGATCTAAGTTTGTATTCTTCTCTTAATACAGCCTGATAACATCTCAGCAATGTAATTACCTTCAGTAAAATTTGTGGTTTGGGCCTAAGGTCATCTTCCTACCATAAGTTTTATGATTAAGTACATTCTTTACTATGTATCTATCTATGTCAGACACTACTGCTATAATAATTATAGATTATATCTGCTGGTTTAGACATGAACTCTAAATGCATTTGAATCATTTTGCACGTGAAAATATGGCCTCACTAAATAGTTGCAGGATGCCATTTTAAGTTGCACATTTTTGTGTCAGTAATTTTACCACTTTAAGTGGTTCCAGCAATAATAATTGGTTCCAGCACAATTAGTCAATGACTAATTGGCAAGATTAGGTTAAGTCCTCAGTTAAAATAACCAACAGGATATATCTGGATTCCACTTATCAGGAAAGGGAAGAAACCAGAGCAGTTCCCAGCCTCTCCAAGCTTCATGAAAATGGCACGTTCATGCTAAATTGCTTGGCCTTGCTCCAAAAATAAATTCATCCATTGTGTCCAAACCACGTTTGATGTGCCAAAAATAAACAATTTAGAGATTGATGGAAATGTTATGCTTGATACACTGCACAGCTACATTTGTTTTAAGAACCTTCCATTTATTTAAATGCTGGCCTTTCCAGGAGCTGGTGTTTGATGTTGCATTCCTAGTAAACAGGAAAATTTATTTGAATTGCCGTGCATAAAGATACAAATAGTCACGCAAACACGGTCTGATAGGTTCTTCCTTTTGACTGTCATTTTCTATTAGTGCACAAATTCCTTACCTCTCAAAAATACATATATATACAAGGTGACGTAGGATGTTAACTTGCAATATGTATAGGTCAGTAGGCTGTTTCAGAGGGCATGTAACAGCTAGATTTTTTTTTGCATATACTTCTGTCTCACTTCTAGCTGCAGCCTTTAGATGCTATTGAATTCAGAGTTCTTTTACACCTGAGATCCTGACTAGATAGCTCTAAGCTGACATCAAGCTTACATAAATCTGTAAAATTACTGACTTAAAAATATAACATTGGTTAAATCCTGAGAATATTTACTCTTAGCTGAAAGGTCCATAAAGTACGTGGATGCAGAGATACAAATTAAATACGCGTTTTATTTAGCTTCCCAGATTATTGTGCCTATTTATTCAGCAATACATATGAATAAAATACTTGTCATTTTATCATTTAATTTTTATGTTGCTTGACAGTATTGAAATTGAGCATTAAAATAACATAACAGTAAATAACTCTGAATGAACTCAGAGTCCTGGATGCGTTAATATAATTGTAGCTACTATGTTGATAAAACTGAGGGTCACGTATATCAGTTAGTCTTGCATAGGCAAATTTATAGAAGTTACTTTCTGGAAATTTGAAACGATTCATAACTGGACCTAAAAGTGGTTTATTGAACATTGTAGTATTCTGTTTTTAAATAAAATTTGGGCAAATTACCTGGATAGAAAGAACACAACGCTAAGAGACACTGGCTGGTACTGAGACTTAGACATATTTGTTACAATTTAAAATGGAATTTTAACTGACATTTCTTGGACTATCTATGCTTTTTCTTCCTAAAGTTTAAAAAAAAGCATACAATATTCAGCATTTTGATCTAAAATAAAGTTGCCCTTTAAGCCTGAAGGGCTTACACAGCTTAGTCTATTTGTAGGATCTTAAACTTTGCTGATACCTTTCCTTTGCTCTTCACCTTTCTTTTTCTAATATTTGCATTATATAAATTTTAAATTAACATATTTCACTGCTTTATAGATGTTTTCAGACTGCATGTAGGATTTCAGCGTACTTACACAAAAGTATTGGGCAAACACCTGTAATTCCCAGCACAGCTGCCTAAAACCTGGCTTTTCATTTTGTGTAATGACTTTTAAAGACATATGGGTACTTCAGCCTAAAACAAGCCAGATGATGTGCTTTGACTTGGTTTGGAAAATCTCCTTTCAGCTTTTCTTATCCCTAATCAGCTGTTTGACTGCATACTTTTTTCTTGTACAATACAAAAGCCACCAAAAGGCACATATTTCCTGCATTACAGGTAGGATGGATTCCATATGAAAGAAAGAAGAGGAAGAAAAACAGTGGTAAATGTTCAGAATTTTTTCTTCATTATGTATTTCTTTGTGTGGATCATGAAACAATAGCACATGTGGGAAGCTGTTTGTTGTATGGCAGTATGGTTATATACATGTGTTTATCTATCTGTAGGAAGACAAAGTAAAGTATGCCTTTTAATCAATTAAGGACATACACATTTTGACACTGTAAATCTTGCATTGTTTCTGTAAGCCTGGACTGGAGTGTTGTTTTACTGAATTCTACAAATCCAGCACTATTTCAGGTTTGAATAACTTCACTGAAAATTTGTACTAACACTTTAAAGAGTAGTGTATGCACAGAAATGTATTTTTCTGGAATGGTAATGAATACTTTACAAATCATATGATACAACTATTGACATGTTTGCAACTGGTAAATATAAGCAATATATCAAGACATCAATTTATTTACTTTGAAATGTATATATTTTGGATTAAAATGTTATTATTAAAAAAGAGAAACCGATTAGGGCCAGATAGTACTAAACATTATAAATGATACAAGTCCACATTATTTTTTTTGAGATTGGGGTTATCAGTGGCGTTGGAATTGGAGATAAAGTACAGACATTTTTTTGATTGCCGTACCATTATATTTATTAGTGTTTGGTTATTTTAAGACATGTTACAAAGTGCCAAAGAGTGGAGAAAATGTCTGAGCCAAGACAACTAATACCACAGAAGTATAGTGGTAAGTATTGTCTGTGCATGTTTTTGACAGTTATTTTGGCCCCTTTACTGAAAATCTGAGTGCTTCTTAAGTATTCAGAAAAAGAAGTCACAGTTAGGATTTTTTTCCTCTTTTCTTCTCCTATAGAAGAAATGAAGTGACATCCAGATTTTCTGTTGGCTTTCTGCTTAGGAGTGCTTAGTGTGTGTGCATATGCATATAAATAATTCCTTTCTGATGTAATTTTTGCCAAGGTTCCCTCATTTGAGTGACATTTTTGCCCCATTTACATCAATGTTAAAATTTCCATTAACTTTCCCAAAGCTGGGATTCCACCTGTTTTGTCTAAGTTCATTATAGTTCAAGCTAATGTATTTAAAAGCATTTATATTTTAATTGCTTCAGTAGAATGCAGTTGTCATGACCGGCAAATCTTGCAGAGGGCAGAAAGGATCATTTGGAAAGGAACAATCCCACATAAGGGCTTACACAATGGAATAGAAATACTAAGCTCTACATTCAGTGAGAAATAGCATGGTAAGGGGAGTTTCAAATTAATCTCCTTTAAAAAAAATGTTTTCAAGAAGAATACTGGTGCTTTTAAAGAGTTTTGTCAAAGTTTACAGCTTCATTCCTGCATATGCATTGTCATAAGCAACACAAGTTAAAAAAGTGGGTCTAACGAGATGGAGACAAATCTGTTAGCACCACACAGACAAGAGGGAATTATGCTGCTTGGCTGGTTTGGGTATCTAATTGTGCCGAAGAAGAAACCAAGGTTGAAAATGAGTGTCAGCAATAAAGAAAAATTTTCCAGAAAATAGAAGTCTGTCCCTTTGCCCCCCAATTCTCTCACTTTTTTCCCCTGCACCTTGCCTGCAACTGCCGTTTAGTAAAAGCTGTTTAAGCGGAGCAGTTCACCCTTGGCGCAGGAGATGGAACGTGCTCTGCACGTCTGTGCCTAAGTATGGTTTCAAACTTCAATTTCTCTCTTTTCTGCTTCTTGGTGTATTTGCCTTGGCTCTTGCCTGGATCTGGGTCTAATCCTGTCTTCTGGATGTCAGTAAGAGTTTTAGCCAAACTCTGAGATAGCTGGAAAACTGTGTTGCTGCAAAGATAACATCATCCATTTGCTGGGGGTGCTTCAGCTCGTATCATCAGTTTTTCCCATACTTCCCGGATACAGAGGAGATGAGAGGATGTATAGACAATGTTTTCTCTGGAGTGCACCAGTAACTGTTTACAGGTGAACGAGAGTGCAGGTGGTTGGGATTTTTCAGCTGTTTGTGATAACAGAGATTTTTTGCCAGTTGTGGCTTTGCTTCTTATATTGCCGGAGGCAGAGCGAGAAACCCTTTTTTTGGCTCATGACAGAATTTTGTAAGCAGTAAGGTTTTCCTTGTTCCCACTTTTCATGTCACTAGACCTTCAAGACTGTATTCATTAATGTGAGCGGTGTTGTCCATAAATACGTATGGTGGCAGTCCCTAATGTCGAGGTCCTCAACTAGTATAAATCGGTGTAATTCCTTTGATTTATGTGAACTGGCATAATCCCGTTTAGTTGAAAATCTGGGCCAGAGTACAGGAAGCATATGTATTAGCCAGGGAAGGTTGTAGTGGTTTCTAATTCTTCTACTTACTGCTTTCATACAGATGTAGAGACTTCTGAAGTTGACATTGTCCAAATAAGGTATTTTTAATTTTCTATTTGGACTGTCGATATCTCTGTAAGTGGAACAACATCCTTGGTTTTAGGGGTTATGTTTCATTATTGCTTCACAGGAAATGAAGACCCAGTTTGGATCTGGACTTTTGAGCAATACTGAAATGTTGAGGGACAGAAATATTTCTTTAAAGGGTTAAATTTGTATGTGCAAAGTGTCACACAATTAAAATGTTCAGCTAATTCAGAACTTACATTCATTGAAATTAATAAGACTGCGTATGTTCATGTAACACAGCTGAATCCAGATATTTAGGGCACATAAAATGAAGTACACCAAAAAGATTTTAAGAATTTTGTAGCTTGAAAGAGCAATGAGAAATGCAGTTCTTTTCAAATAAAAAATGACAATGCCTTTCACTAGGAGCAGAGCTTTTACAAAGGGTCTTTCAACGGAGGATCTCACAACTCTGCTTGAAACACTGAATTCGGGCTCAACACTGAAGCCTTTATCAAGTGAACAGTTTAAAGGGAGGGGAGTGCTCCGATGATTTGTCAGCTGTAGGACTGGGCTCTTGCGCCTCGCCCTGCGAGGGAAGGCAGCTTTACTTTCTATAATTTACAAAACGAGCAAGCGAGAAGTGTGACTTGCCTAAAGTTACACCACGAGTCTGCAGCAAAGTTGTGGAATAAAACACCCCAGCAGACATGTACATAAGCTGCAATTTCATCTTTCTCCCGTGATTCTAAGTTGGGAAGAACAACTGTTTTGAAATTTAAACCAGAAAGACAATCATGTCTTTCCATGTGATTTGTTGGTTATCCTGGCGAGTTATCTTGGTTGAAATGAGGAAATACCTTTCAAAATGTGTTGCGGGGGTGGGGCAGGGAAGCGAAAAGCTAACCCTATGAGTTTTCTGACCTGAAGACCAGTTGAGCTAAATTGATGTTAAGCTAACAAATCTTCATATAATAGTCACCTGCTTCCTTTTTTTCCCCGTCAGAATGATTCGACTAGAAAAGGATGAAATATGTCTTGGATATATAAAAATGAGACATGTTTAATTAAAGCTCTAAGCTCTACTCCCTCTGTCTTCTGTGTATCTATTTCTAGTCATTTTACTTTTCTCTGTCCTTCTATCTGGTTTACATCTTTAAAATGCAATACAGAAAACTGCCGCAAGCACACTTGGAGAACCGGAGAAAAGTGCAGTTTCACACATTCAGATGAGAGCTAGTGCAGTGCTCAATCTCACCATTTCATCACAGACAGATGATATTACAGTACAAGAATATTCACGTTTGTAAATGACAGATTTTAAAAGGCAAAACAAATGTCAGTAATCTGCTGTACTTTGCAGCATCAGTGCCATAAATAGGTGCACTGTCTCGGTTACTTGGGTGGCTGATTTTTAAATTTATGATAAAGTATATAAAATTAATGATGTGTGCTTACACTTCAGTGATAAAAGCCAGTTTCTGCCGGTGTGCTAATGTACATAATTGGTTCTTTACAACTAGAAACGAGATATTCTCATTCATGCATTCATACTCTGGCAGTTTAATTTATGGAACTGGATTTTTTCAGGGAGGAGGGAGGAAGAGAGAAAAACCCCATTTCATACATTGTTACTGGACTTGTGATGTACAAGTATGATTATGAAAAATCTGTATCTGGGTGGCTGTTTGTCCTTTCTTGCAGAGTATTCTGTGCTCACTGAGTGGGAGGGTCACACTGTGTGAGACTAATAAGGACAGAGCTGCATCCCCCTCTGCCACTCTTTGGAGACTCACTCCAGCAACTCGGCGCTACCGCAGCTCTGTACAGGCATTTTCAGTGCTTCTGGGGAACATACTAAAATAAAAATTAAAGGTAAGCAACTCATTATTTGTAATCAATTGTCTAAACATCTCACATGCGCACACACTACAATATTCATGGGTTTTGTGTTTTTGTTGAAATAGCCGTTTGTCACTGATTTTGCCAATAGTAACTATGTGTTCTATAAACATAATGTACACAGTAAGCTTTTAATGTACTATAATCAGTCTATGCTATAGGATTCTGCTCATGATTGCGTAATAAATACATTGTATATATTTGTGGGTGTCTATAGGTATATGCTAAGGTATGCTAATGAAAAAAGTCCTACTAAATTTGCAGTAACTTACAAAACCGATTGAACTATTGCAAGTTACCACACTGCTGAGCATACTTATTAATTGTATGCACATATTCACGTTTAAAAACCTATCTATTAGCGTTTATCACTATAATTAGCATGCGTACCGAGCGGCCTACATCCCGTCAAGTCGAAACAGACTGGGGAGCCGCGGCAGGGCTGGGAAGCGCAGTTAAATGCTCCCCAGGAAGGGGGAAACCGGCGCGGGTCCGCAGCTCGCGGGCAAATCCCGGGGGATGCCGAGCCGGAGGCGCCTGTCCCCGGCAGGCAGGCGCCAGAGCTGCCGTGCCTGTCCCGGAGCCCACCCACGCCCGCTGCGGGCGGGCAGCGCCTTCTCCCTGCGGTCCCCCTCACNCGGGGCGAAGGGCGGCGGGTAGGAGCCCGGGAGCGGGGGTGCGGGGGCGAGGTGCGGAGCCGAGCAGCGGGGAGAGCTGCCCGGGCCGGCGGCTGGGCGCTCCCCGCCCAGCCCCGCCGACCGAGCCACCCGCTGGTCTTGCCGCCTGCTGGTACAGACCCTCCCTCCGGCAGCCCCAGCTCGCTCCGAGGGAAATTAAACTGCCGGCACTGCCGCGTTACCGTCGGAGCCGCCGGGGGCTCCGGTTGTGCGAGGGAGCGGAGCCTGCCGAGGCAGCCGGCGGGAGAGGACCCCAGCCCGGAGGTGGGGTGGCAGCGAGGGGGTGGCGGTGTTAGTCACTTAATTAGCAAGAGTCCCTCAGGAAAATGAGACCTCTGGCGCGGCAGCTCTAGTGAATGACTGATGCCTGCTTGTAAAGCAGGTGCAGGAAATTAAATGATAATGTTATGGGAACGGGCATCCACTTTGCTGCCGTTGGGGAGGCTGAAAAAGTTAATGACGGTGTAGTTGCTGTCAGTACATGCGACTGACAGAATAGCTCTGATGATGATGAACAAGGTGCTTTGGGAAAACAATTGTATCTTAAGTTATGCGATTTGTTTTTCTCGCAGAAAATGCGATTAAAAAAATACCTGTCATTTTCTGTGTTTCGTTAAATTCATGTGTATCTATACTTTGCAGTCGGCTTCGAAGAAAAGCTGATACTGTCTTTAGAGGACAAAAGATACGTTGTTGAAGCCAGACTGTATTTTTGTGAGATTTAATCTGTAAACTCAGTGCAGGCTTCTCTAGGTACTTGTATATTTTGCAAGGCAGAGAAATATTCTATTTTGCTTTCTTTTGCACTTAAACTGAGACAATTGTATATTGTCCTTGTTCAATTTGAACACTACTTCAGCAGTCACTGGCAGTGTTGTGACACCAAAATCTTTAGCTAATGCATTTAAAATTGAAAACCTGGGAGAAAAATAAAAGAAAATTACTCGTTACTAATGAAATGAAAATTTGGTGCCTTTTCAACTAGTATCTCTGAGTTGATATTTCTAAGGTGTTACTTCTGAGTTTAGTAAAGAACTAAAGGAGTCTATTTGTCATTTATTTCTAAATTTACACAAGTCTTTTTTTGTGACTCCTTAAAACAGATAAATGATACATTTTGCGTGTGACAAGTGACTTCCTCTTTTCTTTACAGTCAAGAAATTCTTGTTTGTAGCTTTCTGATGGGGCAAGGGGAAAAGAATAAAAAGATATTGTTCTGAATATCATTATTTTCTGTTTCAGATTTGTAGCTGATTGTTCACATGTGTCCAGGGGGAGATGAAGTACGCTGGATCCTGCATAGTTTGGCTTTGTATGGCAGTCTTCCTCCTCCTTCCTGTTTCTGCTTCTGTGGCTGTCAGTGACCAGACAGGTACTTCCAATTTTCTTCCCCATCACAGACCAAAGGCATAAATCCCAGTACTGAACAAATTTGAACAAATAATGACAGCACATGGAAAATAAGCAGTACGAGCAGATAAAACTATACAAGATATTTTTAATCTTTTTTAAAAAGTCTAACTTTGAAGCAGTTTCAAAGCAGCCTTTCTGGTGCTTGGAAGATTCATGCTTGGAAGCAGTTGTAGTTCCTAGGAGTTTTGTTTTGTACGTTTTCAACTTACCATACAAAATAAGAGTCTAAATCAGGTCTTGCAAAACTTTTGTGAACAAAATCATGTGGCTTTATTAGAGCAGATCAGCGATCACATTGACCTAAACAACCTAATGCTCATGTTAACCTCACCTAAACTTAATCCCCAGACCAGGTCATACATTTCACAGCTGTGGAGTTAGACAAAACCTTGTGCCTAGGAAGACAGGGAAAAGGAATATAGCGATACTGTTTAAGGTAAAAGCTGCTACCCAGCTTCTGCGAATTTTCTCATACTTCTCTCTTTTCTTCTCTCTCTTACTGTCCACACATTATCTAGCTCTCTCGCTTAAACTCTACATTTACTCTCCAGAGTGTGGTAAATTCTATCTTAAAAGCACATCGCGTGTGCTTGCAGAATAAGGAGTTGTTGGTTTTCTAGAATTGCCCAGCCTCAGCATGTACCTCAACTTCCTAGAATTTGCCTACAATTATACAGCAAGGAGACATGCTTGT
Source organism: Burhinus bistriatus (assembly GCA_013397275.1). Lineage (NCBI taxonomy): Eukaryota > Metazoa > Chordata > Aves > Charadriiformes > Burhinidae > Burhinus > Burhinus bistriatus. Next base: position 221,862 of record VYXH01005871.1, on the reverse strand, counting down.
TGCTAGTTGACTAGAAATAAGAATAGTTCTTTTTCACTAATTCTTTTAGAAAATGAAACTTATTTTTAGTTACTCTGGTTTTCCAGAAACATGATGAAAGATAATAGAAGCTACACATATACAACACCTTTGAATCTCCATAACACACTTGAAAGTCAGGCCCAAGAAATTTAAAAAGTTAATGACTAGGATAATAATCCTTTTATTACTTCTGGAAAAAAAGAAATAGTAATATTTAATTAATAATAAGTGTAATGTGTGGGCTCTAAGTTAAGAATAATGCGTTGTGAAGAGCCTGAATTTAAGTCAAAGACTTTTTTTGCCTTATATTTTTAGGGCAGCAAGGCTAAGTGCTCTACTGATGAATTATTCTTAACCCCTGTGAGAGAGTGAGCCTACATCACAGCTGTGCAATCATTCTCTTCAGCTGTCTGAAAGAAGCAACATAGATTGTCTCCTCTGTTGTTGCTAGCTGGTGAACTGTAGATGGGCAGTTTTAAAAGTGCTGAAGGTTCCCTAGTGATATAAATGAATAAATGTAAACTTAAAAAATTTTAAAACAAAATGCCAGAAAGTCTCTCTTTTTTTTTTCCCCCTAATGAAATGATGTCTTAGTAAAGGGTGGACCAGTCATACAAGAATGTGACAGATACACTGAACTGCTAATAACAGTGTATCTGAAGTTTACATTATGTTCTGTTAGAAGTTTGTGGCTAGGCATCCGGCAGGGAAATTGCAGTTCTTCTTAAACCGATTGCCACAAATGGATCAAATATGAGTCAAATTGAGCCTCTAGGAAGAAGAGGAGAGATTGAACCTCTCCTGAGAATAACTGATGGTGTGCAATTGAGAGAGGCTTCTGCAGTTTGAGGTGACGCAGGCAGATGGTGAGGAATGACAAGCAGATAGCTGCCAGCTTGAGCAGCTCTGCCAACAGCAGGGAATAGGCTCAGAGTGAAGCCTCAAGTGGATAACAGGAAACGAGACTCTTCTAGAGACTGAAAGGATGGTTACTATCCAAAAAAGAAATACAAGGTATACACCAGAAAGCAGGACCTGAGAAAGAACAGACCCTGCGACGGTGCAGCGGTAAGGGCTACAGGTGTGTCAGCAAGCCTTGTGTTCATCTGCCCTGTTCAGCTGAACCGAGTACGCCGTGTTGCGAAGTTTTCTCATTCTAGTTTGATAATTTGTATGCAGATGAATCTGTTACAAATTAGAAATGTGCTTACTTCAAGAAGAGGGAAATACCTAACCTCTTCTTTTTTTCTCTCTTTTTTTTTTTTTCCTCTTCTCTCTCTCTCTCCCCTTTCCTTGACTGGCTTTGTCTTGGCCCTTGTTCTCTCCCATGTACCAGTTCTGTTTGGATCAGCATCTGTCCTTCAGGCTCTGCCTAGGCATTCCTTTTGGTTTTCTTCCTTCAATAATATATGCATAGTGTTTATTTCTCCGTGTGCTAATATGAAAGCTTTTCCAGCAAAGCTCGTTTAGATAGAATCTTAGATTATTGCATTTTTATCCTGAAATTTCTCACTTGGTCTACTTGAGTCTAAAGGAACGACTTTCAAATGCAGGCAACACTGTAAATTAAAGTTAATTCGAAGGAGGGGTGGGGTGGAGGGCAGAAGCGCACTAGGGGAAGGAAATCCCTTGTGCAAGAGAAAGGATTAACTTGTGTACGTATGTAGGGAGAGCTTTCTGAGGTAGCGTTCTGAGTGTACTTTGGGACTTATTCAGTGGGTCATTATTGTAAAAAAATGAATACCTGTATTGGAAAAATCTCAGAGAGTGACAGAGTATGCTGGATCTCCTTGGAGCAGTCCTCCTTAGGCTCTGAACATGTGCCAGTAACCATTAGATTCACATCAAAGATTTCTTTCAGTTCTCACTTGTCCAGAAGTTTTGACATGCTAATCACTCATCAGAAGGAAGCACTCACTTCTAATGACAGAATATAGCAAATCTGAGGGAGAGGGTTCAGGAGTTCTCCATAATTGTGTTTTTGATCTGACTTTAAGAATATTTTCTTCATGGTGTCAACTTACATTTTTTAATTGTTGGGAACATTTGGTTTTGGAGCATGGACATGAGCTCTTTCTGGAGTGACACATGAAGTTCTAATTTGATCATTCCTGAATGCTTCGTATTAAGAATGTTAATACTGTGTCTCATTCCCAGATCATTGCTGCTTTTTCAACTTTCTTTTACAATTACTGTTTTTCAAAGTCACTTGCTAACCCATGAAAAACGTAGTATAAACAAAGTCCTGGGACTGTCAGGCATGGTGAATTTCCATTGCCTTTTGACGTGGAATGTGTTGTGAAAAGTATTGGCTCTAGATCATAATTTTAGATAGGCACTTTAACCCAAATACAGTGAGCGGTTTCAAGTATGCAAATTGGTTCAGCTTTTTGGTTTTCATGTTTTAGTACAGCTAGATACTTCTCAAAAATCAAGATAATGGCTCTACAGTAACTCTCGTATACAATGTATTCATATTATTAATATTTAATTCTGAATATTTAAGGTTGGATCCACAAACTATTGTTATCATTGCAGTGTTTAAGCAATGCTGCCACCCTTGGATTCCTTCACTTGCAGTTAAATACTAAGTCTTCTTGGGCAGTGAATAAGGAGCTTTAGGTATCTAGGAGAATGTCGTTCATGAAAGCCTGCACTCTAGAAAGCCACTTCAGCTAGTGAGTAAGTAGGATGTAAGAGAGACCCCAGACCACAAAGGGGAACATTCTGTTACACACACTCTTGTAATGTGAAGCCTGTAAACAACATTAGTCCATTTTTTTTTATGGAAAGGTAGAGAAAGAAAAAAGCATCAACTCCTATGGCCAAAATATTCACCTGGGTTATGAAGTCCTGTTTTTTACTACCTGCTCTTCCTCATGGGAGAATCCAGTTCTCCACGGTCTAGCATGAGCATCCTAATACTTGAACTCCATTGGTATGGATTTCCTATTCCCGCCTGCCAAAGCTTTATGTTATTTACATTACTGTATAAATGGTCACCAGACTTGGAGTTGACTTCTTTCCTGTATCAACAAAATTGTAGATTCAGTCTCCTTCATTCCGCTTCCCACCTTTGTCTTCATTAACATGGATATTGTTATGTAATATGACGTGGCTTATAGGGTGAAAAAAGGAAAACAAAAAAATCGCATCTGATTTTCTAGTACTTCTATACAGGAGGCTACAGGTACGTAGGAAATGTGAATTCTTGACTGTGTTTGAAAGCAGGCCGGCTGGGTCTGCTTATCTTCAGTACGAATACTTTTGAGGTGGACTCGTATGTCATTGCTGACATTTGCAGCTATGTCGCACACTCTGAAGAGGTTCCCTATGCCTATATATTTATGAAGCCTGATCCAGTAAGAGCGTGAGACAAATCGTAGCTAATATGGGTTTCTGCCTGAAGCTTGAGTCTGCCATAGGATGTGGGTATATATTAGGTGGAGCTTTGCTGTTTGGCCATGTTCATTTGGCCGGTCATGCTTGTTGATGGAAACGTGCACATCGGTGGTGTTAGATGGCAGCTGAAAACTTCACCTGACATAAAGTTTAATTATAAAGCAGCAGATAGGTACCTGTAACGTGAATCTAGCCATTACAGGTTACACCTGATCTGGAGAAACCAAGAGTACTTATGGGAAGCTACAGTTCCCAGTCAGGAAGTGCACACAAGAGATGTCTGTAAGAGTGAGACCGAAGCATGCACCAGAGTCTCCTCTGTCCTTGTTTGCACGGAAAGGAAAACTGGGCACGGGGCCTAGATGGAGGCTGCAGTGTGCTTCAACAGGTGCCCTGATCATTCCAGGAATTCAGAACATGCCACTGCATGTTGCAGCAGATAAGTCTAGATGCAATGCCATTACTTTAATTTGGTTGCATAACACTATTAGAAAAAATGCCTAAAAAAATTTGTTACTAACATCTTATTGGAAAGACAGAAGATTAGTAATCTCTGATATACCTGCTTGATTTGCATAATTACATGTTTTCAAAATTATTAGGTTGATTTTACGATAATAAGCTCCTACATAAAGCTCATTGATTTCTAAAGATTAAGGTCTGTAATTTGTCCTATGGATAGGTGATGTCATTAATTTATAGGTATGTTGACTTCAGCTTTGACATCACCATTTTAATATGAATTGTGGACCTCAGTCCAGACAGACCCAGTTTTATCACATGCAGAGCAATCTAGTGTATAAATGTAAGCTCGTTCTTTTTACTGCTTCATTAGTTTTATAGTAATGTGTTCGAACAGGGCAGGTGGGTGCATGGTTTCCATGCCTCGATTAGTGGTAAGGGTTTGTCTTGTTCTTTTTCTTTCCTAAATGTCTTCATGTAGATCTTCAAATTCAGCTGCCCACAGGATGAATGGGTAAACTGTCTGTTTTGGCTCATGCCAAAGGAAACTTAAAGATCTGCTAGCAGTACTAAACATCTTGGGAGAGGCTAACTTTTTGACTGTACAAACCATAACTGTAGAAAGAATTTTCATCAATCTATAGCAATGAAAGTTGTCAGTCTTGGGATGGAGGGGTTTTGGTTTTAATATTTTAGAGTTTTGCCTTAGCTCTCTGGTAAAAAGAATAACAGGGGCTAAAGGAGTGTATCAGCAGCATGAGATAGAAGAAAATTCATAGTAAACCTTACAGTTCTTCCGGGGATATGGAATACAACCAAATAAGTAACACTTAACGTGGCTTGTCTGTGCTGTGACTGTTATGCCACTGATAAAAATAGGTCCACAGTCCAGTCTGTGGCATGTGAGGAATCGTTGCTATCATCTGGATAACACAGAAATTAAGGCCTGAGTCTTTATTTGGACTTGGAAGAAAGTGGCTGAGGGGAATAAGTTAAAGCGCTGTAGTCTTTTGCCACTCAGCCCTCATGTAAGTTAATGCTGTAAAAAAACTGACAGTTGTGTCCCAGGTTCTCTAGAGCTTACCACAGAAGTTCACGGTAAAATCAGCAATAAGTCATATCTGGTTGTTCTTTTTGGAAGTACTGTAAAGTAATTTAACCGAAAAGTGCATCTGCCTCGCAGTCTTTTTGTATGTATTAAAAAAACCCTTTGGTTAGAAAACACGTAGATTTAAGAAAAACGTTTGTCAGTGTATGTGTGACATGCTATTGTGGCTTCAGCCATAACATATTTCCTTTACGCCAACATGTTTCTTGCGTCTATACCTGTGTTAATCTACTGTAACCACATTCATTGTTTTAGAGTGGCTGTAGTTAAAAGTCTACAGTTTAATAATCCATATAAGTGATTGAAGGCTGAGGTTTGTAGATTAGAGGGGTACTTAAGGTGAGCCTGTTTCTGTCCCATAGCATGTATGTGTATATCAAATGGTGTATTGAAATTGCTATGTTAGTATGTAATTCCAGTGAATGCTTTTCACACTACATAAAAATCCCTGCAAAACAAAAGCGATGCAAGATTTCATTTTGGTTTCAGAGGTTTCAACATGAATATTCTTTACAGTTCTGCATCTTTTCTGGGCAAAGGGAATTTACAGTGGGAACTACTGTTGTTTTTAATGCATATGTTTCATCTCATTTTCCATGAAACTTTAAGGTAAACGTATGTACATACACAGATTTATGTTCATATATGAAGGAAAGAAAGAATACATTGTTGTAGTGCCTTAAAAATAAATCAAATTACAATTGATGTTACTTGTAATTGTAGATTGCAATTTAGGCATAAAGGACATGGAGCTTGAATCTTATGAAAAACTGTCATCCACCCGCTCTGTTCTTTAAACCATTGACAGTTTTCATTAACCATGTTGTCAGGAGGCATCTTTCTATCTAGATCTCTATAACATCTAGATCTCTATAATATTCATATCTATATAATTTAGTTTCACTTTTACTGTTTTTTCCAGTTAGCTATTCTTAATCCAGATCAAATACTGTAACATATTTAATAGAATTCAAGACTTTTGAAGGCTACTATGCTTTGTACATTATTACAGAATGAGTGACAAATTTCACATGGTTTAAGATTACAAATATAACTATTTCAAATGCCAACTTTCCGTCTGGATGCTCTTGGAAATCTTTCAATATATAGATGGTTTCCAGGTTAGTGATAGGACATTCCTCTTTACTTTTTTCATTGAACTGACACTTCAGAAAGCCCCTTGACCTTCACTGTTCAGCAGTTTCTGAATTGTTCAACCATCTTTTTAGTTGCATCAGTGCAACACGGAGCTCTGTGCTTGATAAGTGCATGGGCCAAATCTTGTCATCTTCTGTTTGACAGTTTTATTAGGGTTTAGCGGGGCTCTTTGCAAAGTTTGTTAAAGAGCGAGCCCTTTTTCTGACCCATGCACAAAAGTGACATTTCTCTGTATTTTCTTCTTAAAGTGTGTAGTCTTGTGTATATATATAAAAAAAAAAAAGCGAAGAAAGGACTTTATGCAAGTAAGATACTGCATATTAATAATATAGTGTTTGATCTAAGTGTTTAGTTAGATTTAATCTTAGAATTTACCATGTTGCAGATTTTAGAACATTCTGCTTGTTTACCTGAATACTTAGGTTCAGGCTTAATCAACTGTAAAGCTGCTTAATTTGCAACCATTTTTTTTTTTTCAAAATATAAGTATTGCTTACATTGGTTTTTTTATATGATATGATTATATCCTTGATAATCCACATTTTGAAATTACTGTTCACTGAAGTAACAATAGATTATTGTGATGGTAATCAAGCATTTATGCTTTGTTTTTTCATGTTCATTAATGGGGGAAAAAGAGATTTTTCTAATAATATAGTCAGAAATACAAAAAAACCTAACCCTTACAACAGATGTTATTGTTTTAGTGTATTGTAGATGGAAAGAGCTTGGTAAGAATTCAGGGGTTTTTTTTCTGGTTATATTGTTCATGTGAGCTTTAATCATAAACAGCTGAATTAAAATGTGATAAGATTTGTATGTGCTTATATTATTTGAAGTGTAGTATGGAATCTGAAATATTGTAGCTGTTATTTAGATTTTGTAATTTGGTTTATTGCTGTTTTTCATATCTTAAAGAAACAAAAAGAAACATTCCTGTTAATATTACTACCAGTGTCATGATTGTTCTGATTCATTTTTCTTTGATAGAATTTAATGGTAGATACTAAACTGTATTCTCTTGAAGGTGCCGTGTGTCCTTTAATGAAAACAGTTGTCCATCATCTCAAACAAATCAACAGAGACAGTCTTGGTGTTTCAGGTAAATGACTGTATTAATACAGATATTTAAATTAATTGGCTAGTAGTCGATCTAATCATAGTCTTACTGAAGCTGGCTTTAAAACGGAAAGGACATTACAGAATGCCACCCCCATGGTCCAAAAGCTGCTGTTGTTTTTGGGAAGGTGGGGTTAAAATCAGAACGTGTTGTTCTTGGAAAGTAGTGGTTCAAGTTCTGCAGCCACACTCATTTCCGTTGTTTTTCCCAAACATCCTTCGCTCTTATCAGTTCAGATGATAAAGGGAAATAACAAATGCATTTCTCAGGTTGCGAAGTCATCTACTGAGTGAAATTTGCACTGATAGCTTCCCTGTTGATAAAAAGAATATTGGAAGTTTCTCTGACTTTAAGTCCTGGTTTTCAAAATAGCTTGTCAGTCTGTACTCTAGAAAGTCAACAAGCATGCTAAAAGTCAGTATTTACCTCCGTTTTTTAAATTCCATTAAATAAACTAAATCATTGTATCATATTTCACAGGGTTTGATCTGGCAGAAAGCTTTTCTTTGAGGCAAACATCTTGTGGAGGGGAAAAAATCTGTTTTAAACTGGGAAGCGCACCTCTTGTCAGAGATACGAAGTAAGTAAGATACTACTTTCATCCTAAGTCTTTAAAAGATGGAGCTCAGACTAAATGCTACTAATGAACTGAAGCACTGAGCAGGGTATCCAAAGGATGCCACAGAAAGACAAGTATGTCAGTTTTCAGGCATTTTCATCTGTAACAGTTTTCTCTTCGGGAAGCATTTCGATTCAGGTGTGTTTTTCTTCTGGAATCTGGAAGTATCTAGGTAGCAAGTTAATTGTGAACATCTTTTTCTCAAATTCTGATTCTGGTACTGAAAACTCTACTGTTTATACGTAAATATTTATAAAACAAAGGAAACGAAGAACTTTCATGGTATGACAAGAAGTGTTATACTTACCTTCCCTCAGTGAAATTGGCTGTCCTCTCTCTCATTGCTACGGGCAGGATTAAAAAGAGAGAGAGAGAGTCACCATTTCCTTAAATGCTGTATTTTCATGATCCTTCCCCCCCCCAAGTGGAATTGGCATTTTGCCTTTGAGCAGAGTGGGATGAAAGGCAGACACTGCATAAAAAATCAAAAGGAAGGTGAAAGAGAGTAAGGCACAATGGGATTGGATAGGTTTAAGTTTGCATGGGGACAAGGAAATGGCAAGAAGCAGTTAGGAATGTAGTTTCAAGTTGCCCATGCTCAGTGGAGAGAGAGAGGATCATGTCAGAGCTTCTTGGTTGAGATGTGCTCCGAGTCATGGGACTGTGGTTTCGGTACAGCGTGTTCTTGTGATGACGAGGGAAGCAACTGTATTCCCATGTCTTCAGGTTGGGTATTCTCTGTTGCAAGAGGTCTGGCTCCGGCTTGCCTAGGGAAAAACTACACCCGTTCCTCGGACTTCCCCTTCGGTTGGGTCCTGGGCAGAGCCAAGAGGGGCTGTGAGTAGCGTGAGGCCAGGGGAGAGGGAGAACAGGGGGTCAAAGGCACCCATACACAAAACAAAGTGATCTTTGTGAGAGGACAGTGATTAAAGAAATAGGACCTAAATATTCTAGATTACTAGATAGACTCTGAGTTTTTCTGAAGTATTAGATACTGTAAATGTTAAATTTTTATGCTTGTGTACTCCTGTACTTTGTTAAACAAAGTGATCACTGTCTTTTTCTTTAAATGTCTTGAACATTTGCTATTGAAGAAAAAATTACTAGATAAAATTACTTGACACAGAGAGCACTCCATTTTTATTAGAGCCTTCCCAGTGTTACCAAGATTTTCTTTAGAAGAGGAACAGGTAAAATTAGGTGCCACGCATACATGTCTTTACTAAAAATATTTTGAAAGTTTGTCAGTAAGAAAACTTTTTAAAATCTGTTATTCATTTTACAGATTTTTACAAATTTTTTGCAATGGATGGGAATTTGAGGGAAACGTGAGACTATAGAAGAGCAGAAAATCAAGGCAATAACAAAAAATTTGGTGCAATTTTCCTTTAGGAATAAAAAGCTAAGTAGTGCTTTTTGTGCGGTGAAACACATATTGCAAGCGGACTTATTTTATTCTGAAACTATAAGAGACTCAGTGGCAAAAATGGAGTGAGAGGAGCTAGAGATTGGAAATGGATGAATTATTTGAAATTCATATTACTTTGAAGGGAAAATTCATGATTCGAAAGGATCGGTTTCTAAGAATTCAGTATTTTTGGAAGGAGTCTGATTGGTTGATGTTGAAAAATGTCAAGCTTTTTTCCTAGCTTTTATTAGTAGGCCTGAATACTAATGTCTGTGCTTTATTTATGTTCTTCTTTTACAAACAGCTTATTAGTGAAGGCAGTGGAAATGGGGAATTCATGTCATGGCTGATAGCTGTGGCTTAGCAAAGCCTTAACTCTTAGCAGTTGCAAGAAAAATACTTAGAAAGACAGAATATTGATTATTTTTTTTTTTTTTTTGACTTTCTTTATGGGGTGGGAGAGAAATCTAACTTTTTTTCCTTACATTTTATCTGTTCAGCTTTTTTGAGGGAGGATGACTCTTTGAAACAAAAATGGCTAGTTTTTCTTCACTTTCAGCATAACTTGGGCAGGGAATAAAGAATTTCAGTAGAGTAAACCTTGAAGGCTTTAATGGTCTCTTGCTTCTCACATTCTTCTTTGTTCCTGTTGTTTTCTTCTATGTATCCTCATTAAAGAAAAACTGAAGAGAAAATCTTTCCAGTTTTCCCTAAAAATATGCGTATCTAATGGGTGAAAACTGTAGCTGGATGAAGCAACTGAGCTGATTATTAATAAAATGCGTAACAGTGCCAATGTATGAATGAAGTTAGATTGAAAATTAATATCACGTTATTGATGTTAATAAGGTACAAGATAAGCTTCTCTGTCATCTTGCTGTGGAGGTAAATAGTACCTCTTACAGGGTTAAAAGTATTTTCAGTAACATTCAAGCATTGCAGAATTTCCATTAAATCCTAGTTGTTCATGGAGTTAGCCTTGCTCATGCTTTTTGAAGCTTTCTTCACAGAGAAATGTATGTCATAATTAAGAACAGAATTTACTTTTTTATTCAATATGTTGAATCTATAGTAGCTCTCTGTTGTTGAGATAACACTTCAGACAAGGTTTGTTTTTTTTTTAACAATTATTTGTTTAAAGTATTTTTGATAGTCTTCTGAACTGAGTTGGTTTTTAAAAATAAGGGCAGAGGGCAGTCAGGAGCACAAAGTCAGGTTTTGACACAGTAAGGTGACAATGAAGGATAGGATATCTGTCATCATAACCTTATAATTTACTTTATCTCAGTTATCCATGTATGATATCTTGTAATATATTATCTGTATTTAAATCTCCTTCTCTTACATTATGTCAGATTGTGTGGTTCCAGACCCCTTGCATTGTTAGATGCACAGAGGTTTTTAGGATCGTTCTGCCTCAGAAAATATCTTAGTAGACGTGGCGTGCAGTAAGCAGCAGAACAGCGTTTGTTATCCATCCTGCAGGAAACTGAGAGTATCTGATTAAGCTGACTAGCAAGTATCAAGTAACTTGGCACATCTCTTCTTGCATTTCATTCATTCAGTCGTAGTGTGGGTAATAGAAAGCTATGCTGTGCCATTTTTCTTGTGTGATGCCATTTTGGTTTTTTTCAATGGGGCTGGAGTAGTGTTGCAGCTATTTATATGTTGTAAATAATTTACAATGCAGTGTCAGCTTGGGAAATCGATTATGTCTATTTATGTTGGATTTCAGTTGTATCTCTTATCTTTATCTCTTTTTGTGAGGCAGTTCTGTACATGTTTTCTCTTGTGATAGAAGGTGCTTAGCTTTTCTTACGCTCCACATAAATGGCTATTAAATATTAATTTAATTCTAATATATTACTATTTTCAGGATTAAAGAGTGACTTTAAAATTAAAATACTGAGTTACATTTTGCAGTTCTTATGCAGAATTTAACAGAAGTTATTCCTGAGCAAAGTAGTATAGTTGAGCCTTTGAATCCTAAAGAAATCGCAGTAAAATAGTTATGCAGACAATCTGATTTTATAGTCATAATAATAGTAATTGTATAATGTTTTAATTTTATTTAATTAAATACATTATGGTGTCACATTTTGTTACCTAGTTTAACACATACTGCCTATGTAGCGTATTCCAGTTTGGCACAGAGCTTGCTGACAAAAGTGGCTGAGGGCTCTGCGCTGATAGCAACTCCTTTAGACCTGCCAGCAGTATTCAGTACTTCTGGACATGAGGCCTTAGAGTAAATAGCAGTATGCTGAAATAATTCCACTGTCCTTCTCTAACGATGCATCGCATGTCAGTTGTTCCTCATTCTCACTTTTCTGGGTTGCTGGTGGGCCATTTTTCTTCTCCTCTGAAAGCGCCAATAAAGGAAATAGTTGATTTCGGCTGAGTTTCAGGATGTTTTTGAAATGGATGTTTATGATTAGCAAATCTTAACGGCACAGTCATGGCTTTCTTATTTTGTAGTTTGTTTGGCTTGACAAACCATATTAATTTACTGTAGAGATTATCGTAGCTGGCTGTTAAATGATCTCAGAGTTACTGCAGTTGGGATTACTCTCACGACTTTTTTAGGAATTCTTCCCCTTTCGGTATAAGATACTGCGAAAGAGCTTGGATTTTGACTGTATTTGGACTACTGAGCTCCATCAGCAATGCTGTCACTCACTGCTGCCAGGAGAGCTGTGGCTGTGGCTTGGGCCATATTTCAGAGAAAGTGTTTCACCCCCTCGTCATGTCTAGTTGCTGGATGCAGAAATACTCTTCCCACTTCTGTCAGTATATTCCAGGCTTGAGGATTCTTTCTGCTAAGACCAGAAATCAGTGATGAAAGAATATATGTGTGGGGTTTTTTTTTTTTTGTTTGTTTGTTTTTAATGCTAACCTTTTTAATTGCAAAAAATGCATAGAGAATTGCGTTTCCCAGAGCACCTCAAACAAGACAGTTTCTGTGCTCAGCCTTTTCATAGCTAGCGCTTTGCTCCCCAAAGGCACCTACGTCTGGGTGGCTTTGCTCTGGTTGTATCTGCTGAGACTTCTTGGTTCACCAAAATGATAAATACCAAGGTCCTTGCATATGACTTCAGCTGTCAGTGAATGTCCACATGGGCATAACTTCTGATTAGCTTTGAACATGGCTTGCGTTTGGGGCAGCAGAGGCAGGTTCAGCAGTCATCTTGAAAAATATTGTTAAGATATATATTAAGAAGTCATATACCTATTTCTTAAATGCAGTATAGAATGGATAGATGTGAACTTCACCAGTTTCCAAAAGATTTCATCGAAAACTTTTAAAACACCCACTGAAAATGACAATGGAGTGGCACCCCTGTTTGGTGGCAGTAGTAACAGTTGTGCTAACCAGCTTTTATCTGTGCTTACGCAAAGTCCTGCTAGCCTTTGGTCTATTAAAATATTAGATAGTTATGCAAGAAACCACCTCTCCCTTCCTATATTGTGTGTTTATTTGAGGTCATTTGAGCTGTTGGAGCCAACAATGCTAAGACTGAAATGTCTGGTATTTTGGTTGCAGGGTATTTTCAAGAAAAGGGCCTTGTCTCTGGAATTTGCTTCCTGAGTGTGGGAGCCTGAATTTAGTGCAAATCCTGATGCTTTCTTCAGGTCTTTCCAAGTAGTGGATCAGAATCTGCAGTGATACAATCTTTCTTTTTCTGATTCTGGTTGAAAAGTACTGAAACTGTGTGCTTCGTGTTTATTTCCAGAAACTCCAAAACTCACTGCATTTTATAAATTAAAAATAAAGAAAATACAGGGATTACTGTTGAAAGAACAAACTGGAGCTGTACCTACCAATTGTTTCATTTCATAACTAAGGAGAAAACCGGGGCCTCTTACCATGAAAAATGATAAGACAATGCTGCTTTTAAAGAACAAAAACATGTGAATGTCTTTTTCTGCATATTTGGGCTTGTTCCTACCTGACAATTTACAAGAAATACACCAAGATCTTTTTATAAAATTTAAAATTCAAACATTAACTGATTTTAATTGCTATATTGGGCTTGAATCATCCTATAATTTAACTTGCAATTTACTATGCGGAAAGAATTGGGAAAGCAGAAGTAACAAAAGATAGATGGCAGAGTGGAAGAGTATATACAAAAATGTATAGTACTTACATTGAAAGCAGACTGTGAGGGAACAGAGCAGAAAAAACATTTTAATTATTCCACTGACTGTAGCAAATCTGAATTCTTTGATCTCTGGTGTGTTCCCCAGACAGCAGAGCACTTAACGTGGCAGCATCATACCAGTTGAATTGGTAAGACAATGCTGGATGAAGCAAACTGTTTCTTTTCCTTTTTTACCCCAGCAATATTATTCTTGCTGTTGAGCACTTGCAGATAAAGGGAAGGAGCTTTTGGGAGATGTGTACTTTAAGGGCACTGGTCCACAACAAGAGTGTGCAGGAGACCAGCAGTGTTTGTGTGGGTCTCCTGTGTGCCTCGTGGTTCAGGATGAAACTCAAGGTCGGCAATAAGCATATCACAGAAGCACTGGATGAACAAATAGTAAAGGCAGTTTAGTTTCCTTACTTAAAAAGCTTTCCTTAACTTTAAAAACATGTATTTCAGTTCAGATTAGTGTTACTTTTTTCTGCTGCCTTTGTTTTAAAGGAGAAATCTGTCCAGCCAAGATTATTATCACAGAATCACCACAGAATCACAGAATCACCAGGATTGGAAGGGACCTCTGGAGATCATCTAGTCCAACCCCCCTGCCAAAGCAGGTTCACCTAGAGCAGGTTGCACAGGATGGCGCCCAGGCGGGTTTGGAATGTCTCCAGAGTCAGAGACTCCAATCCACCACCTCTCTGGGCAGCCTCTTCCAGTGCTCTGCCACCCTCAAAGGAAAGAACATCCTCCCCATGTTGAGATGGAACATCCTATGGTCAAGTTTGTGCCCATTACCTCTTGTCCTATCACTGAGCACCACTGAAAAAAGACTGGTGCCATCCTCCCAGCACCCTCCCTTTAAGTATTTATAGGCATTGGTGAGATCCCCCTCAATCTTCTCTTCTCCAGATTATTTGGAAGACTATTTTTCTCTTCTTCCAGATTATTTGGAAGAAAATAAAATTAGGAGTTCGGCTTCAACAGCACTTTTCTCCAGCTCTCATCCTCATCTCACTTCCTCCACATCAGCATCAGCTTCTCTGGTCAGCGGGACCGGTGGCTGATCCCGGTAGCTGTGTGATCTCCAGACATCACAGCGGAGAAGGAGCAAGAACGCGCTGCTGGGACAGGGGGCAGCCTGCCATTAGCTTAAGCTTAACCCTGAAACCGCACCTTCAGTTTAATGGTTTAACCTGCCCTGTGGAGAATAATTCTGTTGTTCTGATTAAAACAATGGCATCTGCAGCATCTAAGCAATTTCACTTTTGCTATATACTCCTATATAGAATTCCTTTTTGTGTTCATCTGACGTGAATGCCAAAAGTATTTTTCAGTTTTTGTATTGGATAAGATAGCAAAACTTAAAACATATACTGTCATAGATACCGCAATTGCTAGGCAAAGTTATTGTGCTATTAGATTTCTAGATTCAGCACAAGCGATTTACCTGGACGCCTCCCTATGGCCCTTGTTCAAAACATTGGTCACAGGTTCTGCCATAGGTTGTTCAACTTAGCAGTATGTTAGCTGAAGAGGGCCTTAAGTGATGCCTGACTGTGGGGAACTTTGACAAGAGTTTACACGTCTCTTACTCCTTGCCAAACATACTGACTTCTAAAAGGTTTCTAATGTCTTGGGTTTTTTTCTGCCATAATTTTTGAAGAAAAGAGTCCCCAAAAAGTGAGTACAAGATAGTACCATAAATCAATAGGGAGGTTGCAGATCTAAGTCTGTAACAAGACCTGTGTTTGATGAGAACGCTAGTCAGAATAGTCTTAGAACAAAAATACAGTTGCAAATTTAATACAGTTGAAGTTTCTTAGAACTATAGTGTAAATATGGGTCTATACAGCAATGCTGTATGCAACCACACAGAATTCAATGAAATGTACTGGATATAATGCATGCAGCTGAAGATAGACTGTAGCCCCCATATGTTGTAGTATAAAATTAGAGATTGAAAGATCATTTATCAGTTTTGCTGATTGGGCTGAGAGGATTCAAGTATCTTTGTACAATGCATATGATTTCTTCAGCTGAAGCAGCGGTGCCATGTGCTTCAGAAGTCATTTATCAGCAAACTGAACACTGCCCCCCCCGCCCCGCCCCGTAATAAATCAGATTATTTTTTTTCTGGCTTTAGTGATTTAATACTTCATGAAATGTAGTTTGCATTAGCTATGCTGTCAGGCATTCCTCCTCTTTAAAGTTGCACCTACAAAAAGATGTTTGTGCTGATACATCTGTGTCTGTGCTGGGGCTTTGTTGTTTAAAGATATCATAGAAATATCATTCCCTTCCCCCACCATGTCTCTGAGTTTTCAGTTTTTCTATCTAAAAATAGTTCATGGGCTCTCTCACAGTGAAACTGCTTAGTGCTTTTTTCATTACACTGATTTTCATTTCTTTTCAGTTGGTTGTGAAAGATTTTTGGCCTCTAGCATTTCTCTGTAGTTAGCTCTTCGCGGTTTTTATCATTATGCCATGAAACATTTTGTATTTATGGAGATAAATTGCCAAATTTTTAAAAATACTGCTTTAATTTTGCATGAACGGTACAGTCCATGCCCTGGATTTTTCACTTGGAGTTCTGGGTATCAATTTGGTTTTAGTCGTAAGTGTACAGAGTTTGCTGATTGCAGCCTTGTCTCAAGTGAATATTTGTCATGTCACAAACTCATTTCAAAACTTGGAATGATTTAATAAACTTCAACATGAAGAACAGTCTGTAATCTACAGAAACTAAATCCTGATGTACAGATATCAGTATATTAAGAGAACCATGTGCAAGAGATCATGTTATTTTTGGATTTAGTCAATGTGACTAGTTGCAGAATCTCAGAATTCTATTTAAAAAAAAAAAATCCTAAAAATACTCTGCGATTAAGCATGACAATACAGGCTTTGAATAACTTGTTGATGGTTCCTAATATGGCATTAGGCTTTTAATTGTCATATGAAAATGCATGTATCTTTTATTTTAGGGATTAGGCTGCTGTTTTTTGCCATACCCATAATAGCAGTGTTAATACTGAAGTCCTTATCTCTTTTACTCAGTTTTCTCTGTGAACTGTGCTGAGCGTTTAGTAAGAAATGTGTGTGTTCATAATCTATGGTGAGCAGTGTTGATTACTCAAATGCTGTTGAATGCCTATCCCATAAAATAGCAATGGCTATTTTATGGCTAAGAAACGTGAGGTTTGCTTTGGACCACTCCTGAGAAGTAACCACGCAGAAAGCATCATCAAGGTGCTGTGAGTCCACGCACCTTATTTTTTATAGAATCATAGAATAGTTTGGGTTGGAAGGGACCTTAAAAGGTCATCTAGTCTGACCTCCCCTGCAATGAGCAGGGACATCTTCAACTAGACCAGGTTGCTCAAAGCCCCGTCCAACCTGATCTTGAATGTTTCCAGGGACAGCACATCTATCACCTCTCTGGGCAACCTGTTCCACTGTTTCACCACCCTTATCATAAAAAATTTCTTCCTTATATCTAGTCAAAATCTTCCCTCTTTTAGTTTAAACACATTGCCCCCCATTATCTTACTGGATCTGCCTCTAAATGAGCAGTTTAGAATGCTAGATGACTGCCAGTTTAAATTAATCTATGAAACTAAACAAAAAAAGATAATAGTATTCACCAGGAGCACATACAATAACAGGAACCTTTATTGACTAGGGGGGAAGAAGTGTACTTCCAGGTCCAATTCTTGCACTCGGGGCCCTCCATGCTGGATGTGCTTACTTTGAAGTACAGCACATGCAATTGCAGCATTAAATTATTGCTGTTGCTCAGGATTGACATCTAGCAGCTGACTTGTGCAGGATTAGTAGATAATGCTCACTCATTTTATAGGCAAAGGTGTTATTTGGAAACAAGGTGTTTTGGGAGGGGAGTCATCTAGTGCAGTAGGTTGTTTTTTTTTTTTTTAAATATCTCCTGTGAAATTAAGTCACTGAGAATTGAGAATGTTTAACATAGGACGTTTCATTCCTGTATGAACTGTGGACAATCTGTGGTAAAGACAGTAACTCATAAGAATAATCATATGGACAGAGACACTGGAAGAAAATGTACCACAACAGGACCAAACATAGAAGATAAGTTGTAGCAGTAGTTCAGTAATGAAACTATATATGATGACTTGAATGTCTGAAAATGTTAGATGCAAGAAATGCCATCAGACTTCTGTGTTTACTCAAAAAGGAGCAGACCTTGAAACCATTTCTTATTTTTTATAGGTTACTCTCCTTTCCACAGAGCTTTCTTTAAATTTAGGAAGTGATAAATGGTTGTATTGCTGTTAATATGTGGAGACAGATATGCTATGCTACCAGGAAATTACATAAGCTTAAGATTGGTTTGTTGTGAAAATGTTAGGAGCACTAAAAAAAACACTTTGTGATTGAAGATAGCTGATATGATTTCATGGAAAGGAAAAGTCATGACTCATTAACTGGTTGGAGTTCTTGAAAGATCGAAGAGTTATAACACAGCCTTGCTTCATTGCTTTCCTTAAGGACCAGTTAGCACTACTAATATGAATCCATATTATGCCTAAGATGACTTTTTTTACAGCATCCTAAGTTTTGTTATTGCAATTACCTGTCATCTCTTTAAATAGCTTACGTTGGATTGATTTTGTTCTCATACACAAGTAAATGTGTACTTCTATCCAACTGGCTCCAGGTGGCCCTGCCTGACCAGGGGGAGTTGGACCAGGTGACCTCCAGAGGTCCATTCCAACCTCAACCATTCTGGGATTCTGTGATTCTACTATAGACTATGCTGTTAATGGATTTTCTTCCTTAAGAATATAGATTCCCATAGTATTGGGTACTTAATTCCATTGTCAACCAAGTAATTTATAAGGTAAGACTGAATTCACCAAAATGCTGGTTTTGTCATAACAAGGTGAGGGAACAAAGTATTTCCTCTTTAAAACTTCCAAAATATTTCTTGCATCTTATTGTGTGCTTAAATGTTACAATTTTATACAATGCAGAATATGGGTGATAATAGTGATATTTTCTTTACTGTCATAACTCTTCCATACTTCATCTACTAGCTTGAGGTTTGTAGTAGGTAATATGATGTTCCTAGAGTTTTCGTCAGCAGTAAAGATTTCAATCTCAGCCTTAATATTGAAAAATAAGATCATTGTTCATTCTAGTTCTGTTACTTTTGCATAGAAGTTACACAGAAGATTTGGCCTCAAATTAAGTTATAGTTAATGGATAAGCATGCATTGTTTTAATGCAAAATTTTTGTACTGTGGAGCCTTCACTGTTTTGAGAAAAGTTTGTAAATTCCCAGCATATCAAGCTTCCTTGCTTTGATATAAGGCATCTGACCTGTTTCCCCAGCCTGAGAAGGCCTCCTGGTAATATCCAGTGTTCTTTCAAGTTGGGTTTGGTGGGTTCTTTTGATGTGAAGCTTAGGAAAAATCCAAATAAAATGTTCATTGACTTATCCAAGCTACTGCTGCTTGAAGCCTCCCTTCAACACTTCTGTCTTGGGCCTAATGCAAGACTCCAGCTCTCTTTACAAGCTTTTTTTGGTTTCTCTCCCAGCCCTTTAAAGGGAATACCTGGCCATTTCCCAGCTTGGTCTGATAGCAACATGGTTAGCAAGTCGCAGGTCCTTGACCCATCCTTTCAAACATAGTTATGACTCAGCAGATAGCAATGCAATGTTGCTATTTCTTTAGACTGGTATATTTTAACCCCATTTAATCTGTAATTTACCCAAAATCTCATTATTACAGAAAGTGTGAGAGATGTAGGCTAAGCTGTATGTACTCTTTTTTTTTTTGCTTGACTTTTATTAGACAACTCATTTCTAAGTCCTAAGACTTCAGAAAAGTGGTCATTCCTAGTTTCTGAAAATGCTATTAAGTCTATGTGATGCAAACGATTTTTTTTTAATCTTTTGTTTTCCATATTTGTTCACTTAGAATCTGTGAATGTTAACAATTTTTACAAACTGTAAAGAAGCACATCTAATTAACCTTCCAATTGTAAGCAGAACACCAGGCTTAAATATTCGTAGACTAGTCGTGCTGCGTGTAGGGGGTGTTAAAGCAAAAGCATGTTCTCTCTCCGTAGCTTCACTCTTGCAGCTGACAGAGCTACTTATTTCAGGTCAGACCCTGGTATCTGGTATCATTAACCTTCTTTCCTACTCTGGTCTCTTCTGTTGGTAACTTAATCTTCACCTCTTATACCTTCTTTTTTTGGGGAGATTAGCTGGGACCAAGATGGGTAGATATATCCATCTATAACAGTGTTGTAGGCTCCAGTACCTTCGGTGTTGCTGGCGCCTTTTTTCTCGAGCCCTTCTTAGCATGGCCTGCTTGTGACTTTAGCCTGGAATGAATTTATTTGTAGGCAGTCCTGCATGATGAAGAGGAGGAGACTAGTTATCCAAGCAATTATTTGACTAGGTTAGGAAAAAAGCATCCCTTAGTTTGGATCAGCTGCACTCCATACAGCTGTCCATTTAGCTCGCCCCTTCCACTGCCAGCCGTGCTATTACGTTCACCGAGCACTCAGTATTTTCATACGAGGGGTGCTAACCTGCAACATGGGTTGTCTTTTACCATCAGCCAGGGTTGTCTAGGTCCTGGCAGAATGAACCAGGGAAGGAGGTGGGGAGCCTGTTCCGAGTGTAACCAACTGTTCACTTTGTTAGCACTGGTTCCATTGATTCATTGTAAAAAGCTACCAAAAATTTGGGATGGGGATGGGGGGAGACTAAATAGGAAGAAATTGAGTGTTCTAAGGAAATGACACATTTAGGCTGGGCAGCACAATGTCATGCAGAAACACGTAAGGTAGCTCTCACAAGACCAGCATGAAAGGTAGGAGGGTGCGAGGCTCTCAGCCTGCAGTTCTGCTGGAGCTGACTAGCCCTCCCATGTACTAGACTAAAAAGACCGTTCTGTTTCTGGAATTGGCTGGCATCTTTAGATACCTGTACAAATGTCCATACAGTGCTGGTAAATTGGTTGTGAAAACTTCCAAGGAGAGATGGATACTTAGATTTCTTCCTCCTCTAGTGAAGGTTATATGGATATATGGGCCAAGAAAAAAAGAACATCATTCCTGATTTCCTCCCTCTTTTCCAAAATATAAAATGCATCATCTGTCTTCAGACTGAAATGATCATGGCTTCCAGTAGACAAATCCTTTATTGTAGCCTGCATTTTCTTTGCTTTTCCAAACAACAGCAACAACTGATATCTACAAATAATTAACACTGTACCATAGATTTTGCTTCAGGGTAGGAAGTACGTAAAAATGCGTGCAGAGCAATTTTCACTGCCAGTTGACTTTCAGAGGTTACAGTAATTATTTTTTCCTCTAACATCTTCAGAGGGTTTCTTGCTCAGCTGAATAACTCCACTCCACTGTAGATAATCATATTTAGCATAAGAATTTAATATCTCATTGAATACAGGGACTGCCAAATAACAGGCTAATAACTAGGTCTGTTGCCTTTGTTCCATTTCTGGGAGAAAACTATAAGGACCACAGAAGTTATAGAGCTGCTCATAAAATGTCTAAATAAAGACACAGAGGTAGATATTAAAAGAAGTATGTACAGTCTCTTTAAAAGTAGTTAAGTTCACATCCTCTTCTCTTGATGGTTGCCACACTTGGAAAAATAGAGTACCATGATTGGATTTTAGGACATTAAACACAGCAAAATGTCCTTGAGACACTATGTAAAAATATCAGAAAGCTTGACACAGTTCTTGAATAACT
The DNA here is from genome assembly GCA_013397275.1 of Burhinus bistriatus. Lineage (NCBI taxonomy): Eukaryota > Metazoa > Chordata > Aves > Charadriiformes > Burhinidae > Burhinus > Burhinus bistriatus. The sequence continues at coordinate 200,643 of VYXH01005871.1, read as the reverse complement.
TGAGGAAAACTTAAATCTCTGCCATTTTTTTTAGCAAGTCAGCTTAAAATTTTGAACAAAGACTGTATCTTAGAAGACAGTCACAAAATCACTGAAGAAACAGACAAATGATTGCAATTGTCCAGATTTACTGATTTCTCTGAGTTACTTTTACAACTTCAGTGTAGCTACACAATGATAGGGAGATGCATGCTGGTACTGGAGAGAGCTCTTCCTAACTGACATTTTTAATTTTGATATATGAGCGGATTTAGCATCCATGAAATATGGAGAAATGCTCAGTGAAAAGGCACTTGGTGTGAGAAACCTCACTGTATTTACACGACTCTAAAAACAGCAGAATTAATATGTCTTCTTATTGTAATATCCACATGAGGAGGAACAGATGGTACTGAAGGTATCAATTACTGATGCATCAGTATCTGCTACAGAGGTGTTACCTGACTGCCACAGCTACTGAAAATACGTATGAGAAGAATCAGGTTGGAAAAAACAGACTGGGGCAACAGAGACTGGTTTTGATTGCTTACTGCTGCCAATATTAGAATCATAGAATCATAGAATGGTTTGGGTTGGAAGGGACCTTGAGGATCATCCAGTTCCAACCCCCCTGCCATAGGCAGGGACACCTTCCAGTAGATCACAGGTTACTCAAAGCCCCATCCAACTTGGCCTTGAACACCTGCAGGGATGGGGCATCCTCAGCTTCTCTGGGCAACCTGTTGCAGTGTCTCACCACCCTCACTGTAAAGAATTAATTCCTAATATCTAATCTAAAATTGCCTTCTTTCAGTTTAAAACCGTTACCCCTTGTCCTATCACTACACTTCCTGATAAATAGTTCCTCCTCATCTTTCCTGTAGGCCCCCTTTAGGTACTGGAAGGCCACTATAAGGTCTCCCCAGAGCCTTCTCTTCTCCAGGCTGAACAACCCCAACAGCCTGTCTTTGTAGGAGAAGTGCTTCAGCCCTCTGATCATCTTCGTGGCCCTCCTCTGGGCTCCAGCAGGTCCATGTTGTTCTTATGTTGGGGGCTCCAGAGCTGGACACAGTATTCCAGGTGAGGTCTCACAAGAGCAGAGTAGAAGGGCAGAATCATTTCCCTTGACCTGCTGGCCACGCTTCTTTTGATGCAGCGCAGGATACAGTTGGCTTTCTGGGCTGTGAGTGCACATTGCTGGCTCATGTTGAGCTTCTCATCAACCAACCCCCCGAAGTCCTTCTAGGCAGGGCTGCTCTCCGTCCATTCTCCAGCTAGTCTGTATTTGTACTTGGGATTGCCCTGACCCACATGCAGGACCGTGCATTTGGCCTTGTTGAACTTCATGAGGTTTGCACGGGCCCACCTCTCTGCATGTTTCTCAGTCAGCAAGTGATGCCAATACATGGAAAACCAATCTGGTTTGAGCAGCATCAGTCAGAGGGGCACCAGAAAGTGTTGTGCAATTGCATGATTAGGAGAAAGCAGATGCAGAGAAAATGTTTCTCTCTTTTGCGAAAGAAGATGACTTCCACAGTTTTCTCATCTGTGTTCCCCATCTCTCAGACACCGAGAGCAGTATGTTTGCTTGTTGTCTTGTCATCTCCTAAGGAAAAGAAACAGTCTGAATGCAAGACCTGTATTTAGTGTAAGAGCTGAGTGAATCATACAGCTTGACCTCAGTGTTTCTGAATCATAGGTAACCATGCATTAAATGTTGAGCTCAAAAGTGTCTGGAGGAACATCTCAATGCCTGTATACTGCCAAAGCCACCCAAATCTTTCTAGTACCCTATACATTTCCTTTACTTGCTTTGTACATAAAAAGGCAGCTTACTGTAGTGTATCTATGGTCTGAATCCACTCTATTGCATTCTGTTTTCTTGAGTTTTTTTTCCGGTGCAGGTATGGGAGGATCCTTTGGAGTATGAGATTACTTTGAGTAAAATTTTAGCTTGCTGAAGTGGTCAGGCTCTGGCTTTCTCCACTTTCCTGACTCGTTTTCCTTCACAGTCTTCACTGGTGGTATGGCTGTCAAATTCTTTGCCTTCTCGTGTGCCTCTACGTGGAAAGATGCTTACTACTGATTAGAGCAGCTTAACTTACTGTGCACCATTCAGGGTAAGGTGTGATATTTTGGGAGGGGAAACATGCTGTTTGAATATAGTATTTTATAATGTGATACTCTTGCTAGTTTCTGAACCTGTTCTGAACCTGTCATCTTTTTATGTTTTAAAATATATTCATTATTAAAAAGGAGGGAGAAAGAGTGGATGACTCTGTGCCCAGATCACATATTCTTGCTTTTGGTAGCCTTTGGTCTTTGCTAGGGTTATTTTTATTTTCCAGGTACAAGGGAAGTTTACTGACTGCTCTGAGACCTATTGGTTCATAAAAAAATAAAATACCCAAGTTGAGCAAGGCAAGTGTGTGACTGTATCAGAAGTGCTGAAAGTTGCTTTCCACAAGATAAGACTCCAAAAGTCTAAATGTTTACCTGAATTTTCTCAAAACTTTATCAGGCTGCAGAATTCTGCTTAGGAAAATGAGAAGAAAAAGTGTTGCATTGCCAGTGTCCATTATTATATATTACTGCTTTTAAGTCTGTTATTCTTATTGCTGCTGACTGATTTTTTTTTTTTTTTTCAGAAAAGTTAAAATGCACAGAAATTGGCTAAACTTGGAAAGGAGACATAGTTTTATTAGGCTGACCTCTTGAAAATCAATGGAAGACTGGACTTTGACTTAATTAGGGCCAAGAGTTCACCAATAATTCCTGTAAATATGGATACAGAATACTTCTGCAAACCCTAGGGGAAAAGTACTCTGCACAGGCATAACAGTTTTGGTATTTCTATTTCTCTTTCAAACCAATCTTTTTTTTAAAATGCCCTTTAGAATTTTGATAGCAATTAAACTGACTTTCACCAAAAAAGATTTTTAAACCACCTGTGTATTAAAAGTGACAGCTAATCTATACCCGTTCCATAAATGAAAGCAGAGGCATGATGCAGTATATGAACTGTTAGGTAAATCACATTTCTCAATGTTAAAATAATTTGCAGCTTTGCTTTAGCGGTACATTTTCTGAGTGGGTTGAGCTCTCCCAAAGTAATTAATAACTCTTAAGCTGTCTGAATAGTTTCCCTTGAGTTGCATCATATAATGTGTCATATGAAAACAACTTGAGGCCTAATGTAACATGAAACTGTAGAGTGCATCTTAATGTGATTTGAGGAAGATGGATGAGAAGGAACTTATTTCTTATTCTGGGTAACAAACAGCTGTTCTTAGCTTTTATTTGAAAAGAATTTAAAATACCCTTTCTAGGGAGAAATTGGTAAATTGTTCTAGTTAGTTATTTCCCTTTCTCCCATTGTACTATACAAGTTAAGCAAAAACTGAGAGTCAAAAGTATAGTAATTTGACGTAGAAATATTGAGAATAATGTGGAGATTTTTTGTATTTGGTCATCTGAGCTTTACTTTTTTATTCATAATGGATCTCAGTTTAAATCCCTCAGCAAACACGTAAAGGTTAAGATTTCGGTGTCTCTGCCAAGGTAGTACTAAATAAATCATTACCCACTATAGGAAAGTTTAAGCTAACTCCTTAAGCTCTGGTCACCAAATTATTGTAACATTGTCATATTACAAGTGACATATACCAGGTAACGGTATATGTCAGCTGGGAAAGATATGTCTTGCCATAAACTCTAAACATCTCTCACTTCACTCTCAGGAAATGTAAGTTGGCTCATCTTTCTCTTCTTGGAAGATATTCAGCAAGCTGGAGGCTTCATTGATACTTGTAAATACGGAAGTTTATCATATACTGTAGTGTATTCTCATTCGATATGGAACAATTAGAGTTCATAAGGTTTAAAAATAGATGCTGCTTTTCCATTAGTGCTTTTTTTAAAAATAAAAACAAAAGGTAAATAAAGGATTGCCTTACTAAATTTGATAGGGGTAACTCAATGCTACTTTACAAAGATAGAACTAAAACTGTTTATAGCACAGTGAATACACAGTTAATTCATTTGTAATTACTTCTTTTAGCATGGTAGCAGTAGGAGAACCAGCTGGTATCTGCATTTCAGAAATTTTCAGAACTTTTAAGGAAAAAAATGAATAAGCGAATATTTTGCAAAAGAAATCAGTCTATACTTGATCATTACAAAGAGTGGAAGGTATGTACAAATATAGTTGTAAAGTTCATGCACAATTCCTGTAACTGCTCTTCTAGTAATCTCATAATGTACAGTCTGTGCTGTGCTTCGGCCACAGCACCTGTTTTTAGGAAAAATGGAACAAAAGCCTTTGCAACTCTGAATATACATATGCTTTGATAGAGTGGCACATAATAGTTGTAGGAATGTCAGTGTGTATTTATTGTTCTGGATGCATCTGCCTGATGCTTCAACCTGTGGAACATGAAGACATACCTGAATGTCTGGATTTGTAACATATAAAAGTATGATCTAAAACCTTGTATTGTTAGGGATTTTCCTGCTTTTTATATTTTGTCTCCTCAATCTGCAAGCTGGGGCCTCTATAATTCACAGTCCGCCTCAGTCCAGCAGGCTAGGGTGCTGTAAATTCAAGCCTGCGTATTTAGTTCATGCGCTTCAATTCCTGCTATTGTTTTCATCAGTTTCCACCGAGGGTGTGCTTCGTTTTGAGAATACAGTGCTCCATTCATCCACTTTCATTTTTTATTATATACTTCTGACAACATGGACAGAGGGAGAAAATCAAACTATCTAAATTCCACCTAAAATATAATTTAGTCAGACTTTGGGCGCCTGAGTCTCAGACTATGATTCAAATTCCTGTCTCTCAAGCACCACCTAACCCCTGGGGGCACCTAAAATGAGTAATTTTGGACAACAGATGTACCCCGGCATCTGGGCATAAGTTCCAGGGAAGCTCAGAAGCACCATGGCTTAAGCAGCCAGGCATGTAACTCCCACCCAAGTTTCACTGTGACTCAAATGTAGAGATGCCTGAACTCTGCCTACGTCCCCAGAGGTGCCTAAGCCATTGACTGTGTTTAACTCTCACATAATAAGCTTGGACAGCATTGAATTTAACACAAACCACAGCAACCATGAGCACTTTCAGCATAGAAGAGGGAGAGAGGACCTTTTAAAAAGCCTTAAAGGTTAGAGCAGTCATCCAGGAAGGATATTTGGTTTGCATTTTCCTAAACTAAGGAAGCTCAACAGGAATGGGAGAACTTGACCGTTGTCCCACTGTTAAGGGTATTTCCTGGGAGAAGAAAATCTCAGATTCATCTTTTTGCTGTCAAGTCTGATTATATATTTTGGTTCAGATACTTTTGTTCAAGAAAACATAAGCATCCCCTGGTTCAGAGATCAGATACCAAGGATGCCCTCGTTTGCCTGTCTAACTTGTAAATTCTTTTTTGTCTTTATAGCTGAATTTGCACACTTATTAATTGCTACCCATATTCCTGCAATGTTAGGGCTTTCTTAAGACCGGTCATCTCTCTTACTTCTTTTGGCTGAGACACCATGCTGTACTATCCTAAATTAATATTCTCTATACTTGTGCTTTACATCTGTAGGCTTTGAGGTGAGCTTGGTACAGGTTTCCTTCATCCTTATTCTCTCTCCTTTTCCTATTGTTCTTTCCCTGTGCCACATGGAAGGGGTCAGTACTCTATGAGGGAAGTACTTGTTGAGCTGTGAACATGTGGAACAACTTTAGTATTTTTCATTAACATTTAATGCTGCTTCTTTACTGTTTTCACCCTGAGCGTGACATCTCATTAGTTTTCTCATTAGTTTTTAAACATTGGTAGATGCAACCAAGTGAAACAGTATATTAAACATTCAAAGGACTTCTGAATTTCAAATTCAGTATTCTGAAAAATTTTGTTTTGGCTTTTCTCATGTTCTGATATGAGGTTTTATGTTCACATTTCTGTTCTGACCTTTTTTACCCCATCAAATGTCGTTATATATATTTATTGTTTAAAACACATACTTACTTTGCCTATTTTTGAGGAGTTTTTAACTGAGTTTTACAGAGTAGAAGATACCATGGTAGTAATGCTTAAATTTTGCTATAGTATCTTACTGATCATCTGTACCTAAGTCACTTCAGTGCTAGATGTGTGCTTTTTATTCTGTTATGTTCACTTGCTCCCTGAATGGCTTCAAGAGCATAGGGGAAATCATGTATAGTAGTAGATAGTATGCTGGTTTTCTGACTATTTTATACCTTCATTTTTTCCCTATTAGCATTCACCATCTGGCTGGAAGGTGTTGAGGGTTAAGTGCGTACTTTAAAGCATCTGTTAATAACTTCTAAGTCACCAAGGAATGTTGATATAGTTACACAATGAGAACTCTTCTCAGAATAAAGACATTGCTTCTGTTAAATTATGGTTTTGGTATACAAAAGTTGTATACCAAATTTGTGCTGTATACCAAATAGTTGTACACCAAATTTGTGCTGTTTGTTGGCCAAACACTGGAACAAGTTTCCCGGAGGGTTGTGGAATGATCTCCGTTCTTGGAGGCTTTCAAAACAGCTGGGCAGGACTTATAACCTGATAAAATTTTCAGGTTGGTCCTGCTTTGAGCAGGGGGTTAGATCCATTGACCTCCAGAGGTACCTTCCTACCTAAATTATTTTGTGAATCTGACTGAATTTATCCTTGGTCCAATTCTACTTGAATCTTACCTCTTCTGTTGACTTCACTTAAATCAGCGTAATGCCCTTTGGAATTATTTGAGACCTTGTCTGCTTTTCTCATTTCTCCCAATACAGTTTTCTCTGTCAGTTCAAAGGTAAGAGAAGCTAGGGTGAAGTCTCCCCGTTTTTCATAATGCTGACCTATACCCTAACCCTTGTCCTGTTTCCCAAATGGTTTGATAAACAGTTAAGGAAGATAATTTTACCTCATGTGCACTCACACACAACCAAAGTTTTCTGAGAAAATTCTGAAAGAAACAAAATTTTAGAAGACTAATACTGTTATTCATTTACATAGCTCTGAAAACGTCAAGGAAGCTTACAGTAACAAGCAACGATGGTGAGGAAAACAAAAAAAAGGCAAAAAATGCTCATATTTACTAGAATACCTACCAAGTCCAGAAACTGCTTCCGTTTGTTTTGCAGACTTATCATACCAATCATGTTTTCCCCTCCTTTCATTCAATGAAGACTTCTGATATTTCACTTCCACAGTTGTCTGCCCTTTGCCTGTGAATGTAAACTCCCCTGTGTCTCCCAATATGGAACTTAGCTGGGAAAGCAAATTGATTTTGGAGAGCTGATCAGATGCTCCCACAGCCAGATGTCCTGTCTGGGTTACAGCTGTAACCCTGAGATGCCATATCCTTAGCTTGCTTGGGGTGCTGTAAACCGTAGGACTGATCACATGTCCAGATAGTTTACTGTTCTGCAGAGACACGCACAGGTATTACTGGTGCCCAATGATGTTATTTTCTTTGTAAATCATAAACATATTCTTTATGCTATAATTAAAATACAAAGTAGTATGAAACCTAGATCTAAGTCCTGCAAAGCCTGCTCACTTTTGCCTTGCCTTTTGACATTGAAACATCTATAGCTGAACAACAGAGCATATGGGTCCACTAACAATGTGGGAGAGCAGCCAATTTGGTCCTGGGATAAAACAGGAATCAGCTGTGGGAAATAAGCCAAAGATGTGTGATTCCCACATAAGGGTCTTAAATAGGTGCTGGTCCATAAAGAAGCTCTTTGGCAGGATTTAGAGCAGGCTTCTCTACATAGACGGCATTTTTCCTAAGTTAACTGAAGTATGCGGATTTCCAGGAGGATTGTGGGGTTATTGTCTTGTCAGCTGGTGATTTTCTGTTTTTTTTTCCCCTTTGTTTTGGTTTTAGTTCTTTTAATAAAGCCTTTATAGCACACTACTGTGCAATTGTAATCCCATTTATAGTTTTTTAGAACTAAACCATTTACTTCATGTGATTGCGGAAAGAAAAATGGAGGAAATTTTTCTGCTGCGTGGGGCTCTCAGGTTTCCTCTGCTCTGTTACAGGGAATGCCTTTTGCAATGTGGCTAGTTGGGCAATCCTGACAGTTTTCAGCAAACAGCAATGTTAACACCTCAGCTACTCATGCGTTGTGTAGTGTTTGCATCTTTGGTTTTCATTTGTCTCCCCTCTGTCTTAGAAAAGAAAAAATGCAAAATGCAGAAGCTGCAAAAGAAAAAAAGTTGATTGCACCATCCTAATTTTAGTACAGAATTAGTATATATTTAATGATTACCAAAGTCTGTAGAGTTGACTTACAGGCCAATTTAATTTTTTTTCTGAAATACAAACTTTGCAAATAGATTGTAGCAGTGGTATTGTACTGCATTCTGTGATAGAGGTAGCAAGTCAGACTTCTTTTTAGAGGTGTCAACGTATCTTAGGTAAGAAAGGAATAACAAAATCAAACAACAGCAAGTCATTCATTCAGAAATATGTTCCTTATTTTTGTTCAAGCCTGCTAAAGTCCAGCTGTTCTGATACTCAAGATGTCCAAGTCATTGCTTGTGGAGGTCACTGGATCAAAACCCCAGCTCAAAGCCAGACCAACTTGAAAGTTAAATCAGGTTATTGTGAGCCCTGTCCAGCTGTGTTTTGAAAGACTCCAAGGACGGGGATTATTCCACAAATCCTCTGGGAAACTTGTTCCAGTATCCCAAGCAGTAAATTGGGAAAAGCAGTATTTTAAAATATGTTCATGTGTGGTATTCACTTTGCAGCAGTTCTTTTAAGACTCCTACTTATAGTAATCACAGATTTTTAAAAACTTAGAAGAAGAAATTAATTAGTGAAATCTTCAGCCATTTATTCTTATAAATAGATTGAAATGTACTTTTGAGAAGAGGTACTTCTGAACACAGAAGCCCGTGAATTACTATGAGTGTGAGTGAGCATTTGGCTCCTTGTTTTCACCAGGTATTATGTCTGTTAATTCCTTTTAAGCAGTGTTTGTGTGTGTAAGAATAACAAGAAATCTTTCTTTTCCTCTCTCCCATGGTAGGCAAGTATTTCCAAATGGGCTTCCTGAAGAATACTCTCTAGTTGCTACGTTCCGTGTACGGCGAAATACCAAGAAAGAGCGTTGGTATATATGGCAAGTTTTAAATCAGTATGACACACCTGAGGTTAGAGTTGTCTTTGATTTATTTTTTTCATTAAGTTTCTTTTTTTTCCCATATAATATGGCAAATGTAACTTAGTGGATGTTTCACCACTGGATTTAGCTACAGGTTATATAGAGTAGACAGACTGTTCTGAAATAATTGACAATTTATCATAGGAATGACAGAAATTTAACAAAATGTGTTGAGTTAAGACTGCAAACTAGGATAAGAAGGCATGTTAAGATTTATAGCTGATATGTATTTACAAAGTTACGTAGAAGAATGCTTCATAACATAATTCTTGCTCAATCTATGTAGTCAAAGTATTTTTATTATATATAGTTTATATATGTGTTTAATTCTTATACCCTAACTTTTAGATGACCACTTCTTTTATTTTATTTTGCTTTCAGATCTCTGTCCTTCTGGATGGTACAAAAAAAGTTGTGGAGTATATGACCAAATCTGCTCAGGGAAATATACTGCACTACACTTTTAAGGGTCGAGAAATTTATCCATTGTTTGATCGCCAGTGGCATAAGTTTGGTATTAGCGTGCAGTCAGGGATCATTTCCCTGTATTTGGATTGTAATTTAATTGAGAGAAAGCAGACTGATGAAAAATTCATCATTGACTTGCAAGGAAGGACTCTGATTGCTTCTCGTGCTGCAGATGATAAGCCTGTAGATGTGAGTAGTATGAAAGGAAAACCAGATAACTTGAAATCGTGTTTTAGCCACGCTCTTATTAACACCATTGTAAAGAATTATGTAGTTAAGAGGTTCAAAACTGGTTATTAGTTTTGAGTGTGTATTCTTAATTTGAAGTACTTAAGTCTTTTTCTCTAAACAATATACAGGGCTGTAGCATCGGCTAAGACAAACCTTCTGTTGCCAAAGTAACTACAAAAACTTGGTCCTTGTTTTAGGAGTTTATTTTTCTGTGTTCACTTTGGATTAAGAGCCACGTAGTTACCACAGACATATTACTATATTTAGAGATAACTTCCAGTGGTAATTTTTTTCTTTTAATTTTTATGAGATTTGTTTATAAGTTTGTATAAGTCATCTGTTACAGTTTGTTTCTCTGTGATAAAGGGGAGACACAAAAAAATTAAGGATTACCTCTGTATGAAGGTTGTATCACATTCCAGGGTAATTCAGCTCTGCAGAAATAGGGGCGCGCATTGTTCATAGCTGTCACTCCCCCCTCCAAGTGATAGGGATTAGGAAGTGGCTGGAGGTGTGTTTCCTGCAGCCTTTGGTGCAAGAATCACCCAATAATATTCCGGGCTGTGCTCTGTCCTGGAGATGCTCTCCTCTGTTTCCTCGTGCAGAGAGCTCAGAGCAAGTAATGTGAAAGCTCCAGGAGATGTAAGTTTGTTTTAAGTACACCAGCATCCAGTTACCAGGTTTAAAGCATCTGACTTGGAGTTTATAGTGACCATCTGAAAGTTTCGGCTATATTACGTGCACTGTACAGTTCCAGATGAAAACAGCACATTGGAACTGCAAGATAGCATTGTGGGAGGAATCAGTCCTGTGAGGCGCTAAACGCTTTGGCCTGGACTCAGAGCTCTTACTTCACGGGGCCAAGCTCATGCGCCATTTTCTTTTCTAAGACCAAGTTCAACTTTATTTGAAATGTATGTACCATCTCCTCGTTTCCAAGTAGCACGCAGGAGAAGGAGCAGATTCTTTTTATCTTGCGTTGGCTGCATGGTGCAGGCTGGATAATTCTGAGTGGAAGTTGTCAATCAGGATTTCCACATTTGCAGGAAAACATTATGGGCAGAAACTTGATGAAGGCAGCAGAGCGGAACCTGTACTGACAGTCACTCTTCTCAATACCAAGCGCAAGGGAGAGAGTAAGAGGATACAAAACAGATGCAGAAAGAGGAATACAAGAGCAAGATTAGCTAGTTAAAATTAGATGATACTCATCTCACCACTCCACCCAAAATCTCTGAACCAGAAGCTTTATGTAAAGAATTTGTGCTTTTTGCTCTTTGGGTGATTTAGTGGCAAGGTCCAGGCAAAGGTCTGTCCAAAGTGATAGAAGATGTATGTGAGAGAAAGCTTATCAAACCTTTACTCTAACTGACTGCAGGAGAAAATTATGTTCCTTAAAAGAAGGTTTGCAGAGGATGTCTAGAGGGCTAAAATGCCTACATAGCATAGCAAGAGCAGTACAGAGGGATGCAACTTACACGACGGTAAATTAAATCTAAAATGTGATCTATATCAAAGTATTAGGCTGCATAATTTGTTCCTTAAGTGAGGAGCTGTGTAATTGTTTTGGCCTTGTCTCTTCTTCTAGCATTTCAGAAATATGCAGTGTTTCAGAGAGAAAGTTTATTATGCCAAGATAAGAAAATCCATGCTGTAACACATTATCTTTTACATCTCATATTAGTCTCTTTTGTATTTCTTAATAGATTGAACTTCACCGCCTAATAGTTTATTGTAATCCAAAACTTGCAACAGAAGATACATGTTGTGAAATATCTGCAGACCTGGTGAGTTATTTGTTAAAATGCAAATGTTAATACAAAAGAAATTGCTTCATTGTTTCTTATTAAAAAGCTGTAAAGAAATTTCAATAGAAGTGTTAGATTAATTAGCTCCTAAAAATGAATCCTGTATCTGGAATCATGGTACTTTGTTTCTTGCTGCCTAACTACATGACACAGTGGAACTTCAGTAAAAGGCACTAGGTGCTGCTAGTGCTTTTAAAATGCATTTCTTAACATTGATTAATATCTAATTAGTAACTGAGGAAGTCTGAGAGTAGGAAACAAACCACTGCAATGACCTGAGGATGGCTTCAAATAACAGAGGCCATTTTAGTAACAGATGCATCTAGTGAAGCATTACAGATGATAGACAAAGCCCATGAAAGTCTGCATGACTGGAAGAGAAGAAAAATAGGAAGGTGTTCAGGGTGTTCCCCGTATTTCAATACGCTAATGTGGAGGAAGAGATGTTTCACAATTGGCAAATACCTTCTTCTTTATAATGCACATGCTGAGGTGTATATATTGTTTAACATAAGGCAAAACGTTGATTTAGTTTAGAGAGTTTCCTTTTCCCTTTTGTTTTGATAGACAGAATCAGTATAAACTGGAAGACACTAGAACTATAGAAATGCTTGAAGTTGTGGATGTGATTGTTTTGCAGAATCAAGCCTGTTTGAAGGAAAAAAAAAAAAAAAAAAAAAAAACTCAGAAAATATGTTGAAGTATTTGTCTACTAGTTATGGATAGGCTGTAAGAGCAGGCCCCTCTGACATAATGAGAAGTACCATCACTGCCCAGCCTGCAGTCCACAAAAAAAGCCAGAGCTTGCAGAAGGACTAATTGATACCATCTCTAAAGAGATGAGAGAAAAGGGTACCTGGAATGGGGGGATAAAGCTGCCCAAGAACAGAGGAGCAGAAGACTCTGTGGGAACTGACAACTGATAGGTGCTCAGAAGCATGGGAGAGGCTGGATGTAATTTATCAAGGGAAATTTCAATTTTAAATAATAATTTATTATTCAAATATATTTCACAATATATTCCTGATGATAGTGCAGGCTTTCACTTGAATGTATAAGCTCATGGATAAGTGAAATGACTGGATTTTTTTTCTGAAGGTTCCAGGTTTGTGCATGGAAATACAATTTATTTAGCAGTTATGACACAGTAGCAAAAATAAAACCAAAATAAACCCTACCTACATATGAACACAAAAAGATCAAGGATAGGCTTTATTAATAGCATCTTAAAGATTCATTCAACTATATAACTAAACGCACCATCAGTTTCATTTGTGTGTATTATGTTGAAGATGTAAAAAATGATGGAATACTTGTTAATTACTTTCATGTTGAAATCAGCATTACATTTTCTGAATTATTTTTTCATTACTTCCTTACCAATTATAAGGGCTACATTTTCACTAATTTAAGGGAAGGAATTTATCCTTGGGTACAAATTTCTACACTAAGCTGTAAATCCACATGGGAATTCCTTTGCCAGAAGGCTTGCAAGAGACCTCACTACATCTTAATGAGACCTTCTGAAATTTATCAGGTTCTGTTGACTTGTCCTGTAGTATATCTTCAGGTTGGCTTAGGTCTCACGAGTTATAGACAAGTGAATACTGGGTTCAGGACTTTTTGTTTGATTCCAAACTGTGCATGCCCAAAGTATTTCATTACAAAAAAAATGACAGTTTTCCCTCTCACTCTCTGACATTTTGCGTTTCGGGGTGGGGGGTGGAGGACAGAATGAGACTGAGAAGTAGCCTCTTTTTTTTGTTTTCCCATGGGCATTTTCTGCTTCACTACTTCTAATTTTGGGAGACTTTATTCCTCTGTCTGGGCTCTTTTGGAAGAAAGAAGTGAGACAGATCAGTTTTAACTGATATTGATTTTAGTACAGAAAGATCACAATGTCTAGACTTCATTTTACTACAGCTTTGTCCTCTGTTTGGCAGTTGTTGTGGCTTCTCTGTAATGTGGTGCGTACAGGAGTATTAAAACAGAGAGTAACTTAAAAATAGTGTTTGGATGGTATTTATCTATTAACCCAAGTAGACCAAAAATCGGAAAATCTTCTTTTTATTTTAGTGCCCACGTGAGGAGAGGTTACTTGCTACAACTTCATCACCGGTGACTGTTCATGCCAGTAAAATACACACACTTCCAGGAATGCAGCAAGAGTCTAGAGAGAGATGCCACTGTTTTCCAAATAAAGTATGAGGTTTTCCTGTTGCTTTTTAGTGCATCATGCTGTTTAATCCTGATAGGTATTAAAAAAAATAAAGATTGATTTAATTTTTTTTTTTTAGTTTTGAAAAATATCTTACTGGTTTGTTGTGTTGTAATGTACTTACTTTGTATTTCCCAGTTAAGAAGCAGTACATTTTAGATTTAAGTTAGAGTTGCAGAGGTCTGTAAGGTTTAGTTGTTTGAACACACACCCCAAAAAAATATCCATGGTAAAAGTAAAAATTATTTTTAGGCATTATATTTAGTGTAAATGTTTTTAGTTGAGAATAAATTACTTTCCACATAATGCTTTTTTTAAAAAAAATCCTTCTCCTGGGTGTTGTGCTATATTTATTCTGAGTCATTTGCTTTGTTAAGATTTTGTGATAAAGACAAGGAAACCAAAACAAATACATATCTGGGATCTGCTTCTTTGTTGATTTTTTGATTTCTTTTAAAATCAGGGAGAAGCAGGATTGCCAGGAGTGGCTGGTTTGCCAGGCCAGAAAGGAGATAAAGGTGAAAAGGTAAAATATCAATTGAATTCTCTCTTTCAAATCATTATCTTTGGCTTATCTTTCTTAAATAGAATCTTTATGGATTCTGTTATTCCTTAAAGGAATCTCCCTGTACGCAGGTTAAATCCTTTATCAGTCAGTCTCCGGTTCTGCGCCTGGGCTTCCTGCCAGGCAACCTACAGCTGTCTCACTTTGGGGTTCCCCCATCAACTCCATGGAACACAGTTTACCTGCCTGGGAAGCACATGCCTACCCAACCTGTCAGCATGTCCTCTTGCCTGTTCCCCTTATCCAAAAAAAGAGAAGTTGTGTATGTTGCCTGTGACAGGGATTTTCCTATATCATGTGTGTACATCGCTGCTGATGGACAGAATCCTGTGCGGTGGATTCATCCTTGCAGTCATCAGTAGGAGAGTATGAATTCACTTGTATGACCTCAGCACTTTATATTCTTTGACATCACCCTTACCTGAAACTTTCTTAATTTTGAAGAGAGAGGGATCTGACCTTGGCAAATCCCTAGGACAGGCCAGTTGGCACTCCTTTCCTTGGGCCTACTCTGTATTTTTGTTCTGTAATGTTTACTGTGACATTCCTGTGTTATTTAGCTTGAGGGTTTCCTAATAATAAAGGTCAGCATATCAGATGTTTTCCCTTCACACTCCATTCCCTAAATTTGGTAGGAGGATGCTGGATTAGGTCATGTATGGAAATATGTTTTTCCTGTGCTAATAAAAGGGGTAACTTGAACAAACCGTTGCAAATCAGCCAGAAAGACAGTGGATAGGAATTCTGAGTTCAGGGAATGTAGTATAAGAAGAAGATACCTGGAATGTCCTAATCCAGGGGTTAGGATGGAGGTGTCCTAACCCAGCATCCTCTCTCACAGCACAGTTTCATATGTGATCTGAAATAGTTTGTGAAGACAGCCAGCGTTGTGCCTAGGACTGCAGTACCTGGCTGAAATAGGTCCAGTTCTGAGAGGGCTTATCCACACAGTGAGTTGAAATTAAGTAAATTCCTTGATGGTGTCTTCCCCCCAGCCCTCAACTCCTCCCTTCCAATATGTATTTCATGTTTGATACTAGTGTGTCTTTTTCCTAGGTGGAAAAAAACAATTCAAGCACATTAGTTTCTATAGTCCAGCTGAACCTAAAGGGATTGCTGGCAGGTTCAATTTAGTCATGAGTTTTTGCTGATCCTAGGTCTGAGTATATAGAACAATTGTCAGTGTTAGGGTTAGCCTATGTTACCAACATAGGGAGTTTCCTAGCATTTATTTGGGAAACGGCTCTTCTGCTCCTGACATGATCTATTTAGACTATTACTGCTACTAAGACGAGAAAGGAGACTTCAGAAGTCTAATTTTTCTACGATTCCATCTCACAGCAAATTAGCAATATTTAGCATGTTAAGCATAGTACCTCTAAATAAAGCATGTGGGTGCCTGTGGTCACCTCCTGTTCTGTTTGTTTTACAAAGGAACCCTCATTGCGTTGATTCAAAAAACATCCAACAGTCAATGAACTCTTTCAACTTCTGTGCATCACTGATAGCAAATTGCATGAGGCTGTGTCTGACCTGGTTGGTCATTACAAAGTACAAAATTTTTGGTTTAGATGTAAATCTGAAAATCATTAAGCTTGAGATTCATGAAAAATAAATCTTTCAAGATTTATATGAATAGATATTTTGGTAGTGGCCTACTACCTGTAAGTCCAACTTTGATCTGTTTATCACCAGCCACTCTGATACTTCACTGAATATTTAGAGCCTGAGCAGGATTATGTGCATCCAGCAGTTTAGCCTAATGATAGTAAATTGACATTTGTGAATGTCAATTCACAACATTCAATGAATCAGCATGTTAAAGTCAGAGGTAGTACAGCAAACAGCTAGAAAGCTGCTTAATTTGAACCTTCCTTATAATTGGCCAGTTGTTGCTACTTCCTAGCTTTGTGTTGGGTTTTTTTTTGTTTTTGTTTGGGAGTGTGGGAAGGGCACATTACTGCTGTGATTAGAAGGATGGTCTCACTGTTGACCTTTGGGAGCAAACGAATACTGCCTTGAATAGTGCCTATCGTGACAGAGTTGAATGACACGTCTTCTGAAGCTTTAGTACCATTTTTTTCTTTGCCTCTGCATTTATGCAGGTTTTCGGTAACACTTGCTCTCGATGATGGCCTTGTTACATCAATAATTAGAGGTGGAGAGGCAGCAAGACCCAAGACCATTCCAGACGTGCAGGATACACGATTTATTGCCAGATTATGTAAAGGAGACTGACAGACTGTGGTTGGATGTTTTGTAATATGTTATACATTAAATAGGTAGCTTCTTGATGACTTTAGCTGGCCACTCACAAAAAAAACGGGATTTCTATAAGTTGTCTGATGGTTCTGCAGCCTATGTTTCCCACTTTGTCATCAGCTCCTCATTTTATTGTTTACTTTTGCTTCTAAATCATGTTTTTATTAGCATGCAACTAATTATATTTGAATATCCTTGCCATGGCAGCATCCAAGTGAAAACAAGTTAATGTTAATTTTTTAGCTTCTCTCCTAGGAAATTTCTGTTTCCGTTGATATTACCTCTTGTTCAGCAAAACATTCCTTGTCCTTTTATTTTATGTTACCTCATTCCAATTTCCTGTCCACTGGAATTGATCGTATGACTGAATTTACGTGTCTTTTTGTTGCTAAGGGATTGCAAGAAAGTCTCTACATATACAAATTGGTGTTAGGCTATATTCAAGCCCCCCAAAATTGCCCTTCTCTTTAATCTAACATAGGTTTCCCCTAAGATCAGACTGTTTTGCCTGCTCAGGAAGATCTAAGCTATCACCAGTACAAAGCATGACACCTGGTAAGCCATTTTTAGGCATTTTGAATTTAATTACTAGCCTATTTCCACTGCATTCCTGTACACTTGGCAGTACTCTTGGCAGTCCTGTGCTCTTGGCTCATATCAGTACCTCTGAACGGGTCTGAGCCAAAGTGTCTTGTGGGCCCAAATGACTAAAGTGCCATATTTTCACTAGAACAGGCATTCATGCAAATATTGATGCATCTCTGGCAATCTGTCTCTCTGAATGTACACAAGCATCACTGATCAAAATTATTCCATTTGCGTGAATGACCTTCCTGTTTGTATGCCTGGCCTTCCATTATGGTTTCATGAGGACATTATGGGGACAGTTCTTCACTCAACAATAGAAGTACTGTCTCTGGTGCTTCAGGGGTGAAGAAGCTGCTCAGTTTCAAGGCTGTCTCCTTTCTTGAATGACCAGACTGTCCAGTTTGGTACCATACACTCCTTACTGCGTAGCAAAAACTGCCTCGGGGCAGTAGTCCCTATCTCTTTTGTTTCCCATGCAAGCTTGGATCCAGGGATGTTTTGTCTGCAGGATTTTATTTGGTGGGAGATCAGCCTCTGCAGCTCTCTGCAGCAAGGGGCAACCTCCTGTTCTTTCATGTCTGAATAATTAAGACTCAAAAGTTACTAGGACCAAGTTCACTGCTTACTCATCTCTGCTCTTGAAACACACTTTTTGGACTGCCTGATAGTTTTTCCCCTTGGATGAAAACTGAGAGGCAGCAGCAGTCAGGTGTACAATATAGGTTATCCCTGAATAATATACCCTGTTACTCTCACGGTAGCTTGGTTCTTAGCACAGTGTGTTTCACAAATTTCAAGTGGTCACAAGTCAGGTGGAAGTCTCCTGTGATTTAACACATTTTGGTATCTGTTCTGTAGAGCTAGGTTTCCTCTTCTGCTGGGCTGAGTGAGAAATTTACCGTGTTTTCTGTTTTGGAAGCAATTTCTATGACTTCAGCATGATATATATATTTACTCAGACTCTTGCAAATGTATTCATTGTTGGCAAATGTCTTTTGATCATGATGTCAAGGTCCTGTTTTGTCCTCAATGTGTAGAAATTATTCAGAAAGACAGAATATCGATCGCGGTAATTGGAATGATTACATATATACAGAATATACAAACATTTTCCCTATTGAAGAGGCTAAAAAAAGTAATTGTATGCTAGCTATCTTTTTTATTTTTATTTCTTTTAAGCAAACTTAGTGTTCCTGAAAGATTTTAAATTGAAATCCAAAGAGAATTAAATATTTTGATATAGCATTAAACCATTCAAAGCTGTGTTAATAGGTCATTGGTTAATGTTCTAAGTACAGCACGGAGCAAAAAGCCAGAGGCAGAGTGCTTTCAAACGTTAAAGTACCTATTGATGCACACCGTGGAGGAATTTATTGCTATTGAAGTGAGCTTCATTAATTTAAATTTTACTTAAGGAAAAAGACGTTTAAAAGGCCATTTTAGGATTGGTAGAAGTAGGTTTATGCAATATATTGTTGCACTAGGAAAATATTTATAATAGAATGAGGAAAAAAAAAGAACTAATGGAGAACAAATGAGGTGTTTGACTGCTCTTTTTGCCTATTTTCCTTGCTAGTGTTCCTTCTGTGTCATTCCTCTTATAACCCAGGTCCACCTGATTCCACCTAAGGCATATCTACTATGTTATGCAGACTTGAGAATGGTTCCTTTCTGGTCTGATTTTTGTTGCAGATATTGACAGGGACCTAGAAGCTGGAATGCATGAAAAAAAAAAAGTGGCAAAATACGTCTGGCTGTCAGTGATGACAAAGTCAGGAATTCCCAGTGTACTTGGTAGACTAAAATCTTATTATGGGCAAAAGGGAATGCTCCACACCTGTGGAGCTAAGAATTTATTGGTAGTCTGACTTAATGTTTTAACCATCTAATAGTCCAAATTATCAAATTAATATGGAAAACGATTATCAGTAATACAGTTTAATTTGTTTTCTTTAAAAAAAAAGTCTCAAATATACACCTCTTTTCTGTGTTACTGTATTCACCGTTCCAGTATTCATCTCAGTCCTAAGGATCCAGTTTAAGTCCTTCTCAAGAGGGAATGGAGAGGGTGGCAGGAAGTCCTCAGCACTCTGAGGTGCTCAGAAAGTTGGGGGGTGTCACCTCCTTCCCAGCAGGGCCACCCCAGAGCTGAAGCTGGAGCAGGGGAGGCAGCAGTCACTGGCCCCAGCACAGGGGTTAAACCAGCAACACCCAGCTCGGGCCATGGTTGAGCCCCTGCAGTGCTGGGTCAGCACCAACTTGGGAGCTTCTACTGGGACTAACCGGGATGATGCTTCCTGGGCTATATATTCCCTGCTTCTCCGCCAGTGCCAGGGAAACCTTGGAGTGGTGCTGCCTTTGGGATGAGTTTTCTTTTTCATTCTTGGCAAATTCTCCAAATTTGAATTTATTGTATTCATCAAGTAAAAATTCCTAATGAGGTTTTTTTTTCCCAGGTCTAAATAATTCTATCACCATTTTAAAATCATGAGAACTGTTTACCTGTGTGTACATCTAAGTTTTAAATTTTAGCTTCCATAATTTCTTACAAGGACTGCCTCTGACATTAATCATACAGATGACTGATCGAGTATAAAGGACGAGTTCTCTGCATTACCTCTTTCACCTTCCACTTTATCACTTTTGGAAACCCTGCCAGTACCATGTCTGCTGGGAGCAGCTCAGTTCAGAGTGTGCTGGTATTTCTTTTTTGATAATGATACACATTTTTCTTACTGAATGTTTCTGATGGTGTTGGCACACATAATTATGCAGAGGTGAAAACTGAGAAAGCTAATTTACTTAGTCAAATCTTACAAAACCAAAACTGATTTTAGTTAAGCAGTATTTTGAAAATTGTCATAGGTTACTAATTTTATCTGAACTAGTATGTCCCCATTGTAGACAAGAGCAGTGTTGTAATATTTTAGCAGTGTGAGCTCAAGGCCACATTAATGTCATTCTTTCTATTTATTGAGTGCACTTGCTTTTATCTTAGTATTAAAATCAGAATCTGTACCTGGTTAGTACAGAACCCTGCTAGGAATATTTTCCTCCTCTCAAAATTTCTTGTAGACTTTGTTTTCTAGATTAAATATTAATGTGTCAAGTTAATCCCACTCCATATCACAATGTAAATTTGCTTTAAATAAATCTGCAATTTAAGAGACAAAATAATATATTTAAATAAAATACTTAAAAGAAAGTTTTTGGGTTTTATGTGATAAAGGAATGTAATTTATTAACTTAAATAATTACCACATTTGGTTTTAAGCTATCTTTGCTGTATGTGATTCTTCAATAGTAATGTGTGGTAGAGGAATCAAGGTACTGTATTTTGTGTTTGCTACTAGCATATCATTTCTAGTTCTGAAACAAGAACGTTGAATAAAGGCTGAATGGTGCAAAGAGGTAAAGGTCAAGTGCTTTTGAAATTCTTGCAGGTGGTCTCAGATGTGCAAATTGTTTCCACTTCAGATAGAAGGTATCCTTCGGAAGAGGCTTGTTTGCTGTCTGCAATCTCTTTTTAAGAATTTAGTTTGACTTGGCTTAAGTTGACAGAAACTTTTTTTTGGCCTTTTTTTTTTTCCCAGCCTGCTGAATTTCCACCCTGTCTGCTTATGAGTTTACTGAAATAAACATTGTCAAATACATAGTAGTCATCCTATTGCATTGTTTGCAAGAGATCCCCTTCTGAAAAACGTGCTGTGGCTTAAATATTTTATTCAATAAGTATCTTGTGGCCAATTGAAAAGGATTTTCACTGGTACCCCTAGTAGAAAATCCTGACAGTAGACTTCAAGCTCACAGTACTACCTTTGAATGCTGTTACACTGAGTGTACCTCGTAACTGATAATTGCCAGCATTGTACTGCTAGTATTCACCAGCTTATGAAATTGTTCTTCTGGCAGCGTATGTTTCTGTTGGCTTTGGTGGTTCTAAGCAAATGCGATTCTTTATTCTAATTCTTCTTCTTAATTTAGTTACATAAGCTTAAAAAACTCACTTGCCCTGTGTGTCAGGAGTTAGAATAGTCCTGTTAAGGCTTAAAAGAGATGAGGTGGATGTGGGCCTAATGGTCAGGAACCCTGCTTTTTTACCTCATTTTATACTTTTGGCATCTACTATGTAAGAAAGAGAAGAGGATGCTTGTTCACTTTTGTAAAGGACTTTGAGTTCTGCAGAAGCAAAGGAAAATGCCATTATGCAAAAAAAAAAATAGCCAAAACCCCTTTTAAAAAATGCATTTGCCCATTGTTTTATCCTTTTTATTCTGTCATGCTGCCTGTGTGAATACTATTATAGGTTGTACAACGTATAGTATCTGATCTTTAAACTCATTAAATAAAAGCATGAAAAACTGGAATCTTTCAGACTGTATTTATTAAAATCACAATTACAAGACATAAGCATTACTTCATTATCTAATTTGCCGTCGACTTGTCTTCGAGGTGGGGAGTCTGTCTGTGGTTAGTGGAACAGAAGTGTAAACACACGTTGGTTAACTGGCTAGTATGTCATATATGCTAAAGGTTTCCTGGCGTGTAGCAGGCTGTGTAATTTTAGACTATACGGTATATAAAAATACACTGCTGAATGTAACAAAGTGGTTCTGGTCTATTAAAATACTGGCAAGTGGCATAAGGGAACAGCGTGTGCATAGATAAGGAGTCACTCTGTGGGTGATTAGATAAGGTCCAGGGGGCCAGTCCTGCTTCTTTATCTCTCATAGTGCCAGTGCGTTCATGCTGTTTGCACACACAGGATTTTGAGAGAGAGCTAACAGGACCATTCCAATCTGTGAATAAAGAGGACCTAGGACATGGCTCGTATGCTACTCCAGAGCCTTGCTGCTTCCGAGCAGTGGTTTAAACTTACAGCTGGAATGGTGCTCTGCACCCAGGAGTCGCTCATTTTGATTGATTTGCTTGGCTCAAGTGTTACAAACAAAAGAGTTTTGAGCCAGCCTGTGCACATGCAGTTATTTTGTGATGGTTTCTGTGAACGGTTGTTAAGAAATTGAAATGGGGGGCAAGGAAGGTGGGTAAGTTTTATGGTGGGCGAGAAGCAACAACAATAGTGTTAGGGTATGACAGTTTACTTCAAAATTATGGTGACAGTCAGTAGGACACATCATTCTGCTTTTAGAAGAAGGTAATGAGGAAACCTGACCTGCTGCACTTTGGCTTTTGGGGTTTTTTTAGTGTTTGGTTGTTGTTGTTTTCTTTTTTTTTTTTCTTTTTATCTTGAGGCTAGAGACAAAAATACTGAATTCTCAGGACTTACCTGAGCCTGCCATCCAGGGCCCTGGATCCGATCCATAGGCTTCCTGGGTAGAACATAAGGAGAGTTAAGCACCTTGGAGTGCAGTCTGCTGAGTCAGCAGCCGCTGCACGCCAACCTAGAGGGAATGCTGAGGAAAAGCATGTATTGTAAATCCTTCCTTTACCAGGACTTAAATGTTTTATAATGTCTGTTCTGGGATATAGCAAATACCATTGTTATGTACTACTTGCCAACCTTACTGCTCCTTTCTTAACTTCAGAAAGGTTAATAACTTCATTCCAGAACAGAAGTATTACGTTTACACTGAAAAGATAAAGGTACTACAGTATTTTGTCTATGAAACTCTTTCAGATTCTTGGTTTTGGTGCGGTTTTGGTGATTTTCTTGTTTGTTTTGTTTTGAAAAAAAAGCTTTACAGCAGTGTTTGTGTTCTGATACAGAGTTTTGGGATACTTAGCTGATGTTACTGTACCGTAACTACATCAATTAAAATCACTTTAAACCTGATGGAGAGACTTAGGTTGTAATTTAATAAATGGTTATGCACTTTACATGAGGACGGTCTCACATAAAATGCAGGAAGGGTCATCTGGGTGGAAACCTGGTCTCCTAGCTCTCAGGAAAGAGACCAGGCTGCTGGCATGTGGTTCACTTGTGCAGTTCCTCATGTTCCTCTTGTGAAATTTGGAACAACTTTAGATCTCATGACCACCAGTGTGGTAGCAGGCATCAGTGGTCCAGGCAAGTTGGGATACAGGCTGGGAGCACTCCCAGGCTGCAGAGGGCACAGGACATGTATGTTCTATGGCCTAGACAAAGCCTTTCTGCTGCTCTGTTGAGTTAAGTATCTTCTCTCCTATATGTAACAGAAGAAAAAGAAGTCACTGCAGCATTGTGTCTGTATCCCATTTGGAAACATCATAAGAAACTGATATTTTGTACTGCGGAGTGAGTTTATTGGCTACACTGATGAACTTTGCCTAATACTGAGAAGTTTCTGTGTATGCTGAATATCAGAATTATGAGTTTCCAGGATCCTGATATTTAAAAAGTTATGCACTTTGTGAGTTTAGAGGTCATGGGCGCTGATTCCTCACCAGTGGCTTTTGGGTTTGAAGTTTTAGATTTGGGCTCCAAACCTAGGTTTGCAACCTATTTTAGCAACCGATTATTTGTGTAGATATGGCTCTTCTGCTTATTCATGCAACCCTTTCTCTCAAAAACCAATTTAATAGTTAATTCTTTTCAAACCAGTGACGTTTTCTTCATAAAGAATTGGATTACTCCAAAAAAAGCTGCAGCATTTTCTGTTTGCTAGAGAATATTCTCTTCTTGGTACAAGTAGACAAACCTAATGTTTTGTTTTGTTTTTAAATGAAGACTATAATATGATTTCGGTGCTTTCATTATATTCCTCTAGCTTCCACCTGATTTTCATTTTAAACTTTGTAACCCTTATACTTGACAATATTAAGCAAAATTTCTGTGTTTGATGTTTTCTTCAATTATTTCTAAGACTTGTGGTCTAATTTGTGGCTGCTGGGATCTTCCATACCTCTCCTGATCATTTAGTCATTTGTTTCTTAAAACTAAAATGTTCTTATAGATTGCATGTGGTTTGGGATTTGGTTTCTCTGAGGGGGTAACAGGGAGGGAGAGAGGAACTGAGTTCAAATACTGTTTTATAAAAATATTGTGAGCACATGATTTTTAGACCAAAGAAACACATATTACATGTTGAGCTTTCTCAGCATGGAACATGCTCAACCCAGTGAAAATGGACCCAGTTGGCTTCACTCTGCTGTTGCAGTGAATTCCCTTAAAATCAGCAGACCTGTTTTTTATGGAAATGTACATGTGCAAATATTCGTCAGATGAGGGTCTTAATTGATGTTATAGGTGTTTTAATATGTATTTATTTTTTCCGATTTTAGCATTACATGTAAGGCATTCTCCTCCACAGTGGTTACATTACTAAGCATGACAAAAACAGGGTAGAAGATGCTTTTCTGTTGAATCAGACGTGACCTGAGTAGTTGTTAACCTCAGAAGCCTTTAGAACTCCTAACTGAATAATTTGTTTTGTAGGGTGAAATGGGTGCAAAAGGACAGGATGGTGTTGCTGGTCTTCCTGGTGAAAAGGTACGTTCGTGTATATTGAGATGTAATTTGACTGACGGGAAGCGTTTGTCATGTCAGTGGCTTCTCTGTAATTATGTACAGAAATGGGAGGACAGAACACTTCTGTTAGAAAATTAACTTCTCTTACTTGCACTGCCATGTTTTTGTAGCACACTGAAAAAGCCACTCAGACCAATAGTATTCTCTGCAGATGCACTTGTTTGGTTGGGTTTTTTTCAGGGGGGGGCGAGGGCTGTACAGAACCAAAGGAAGCCACTTGTTCCACTGTGCAGTTTGGAGTCTGCAAGCTTAGAAAAGAGCTCTTATGCTCTCAACAAGCCACATGGTAGAGCTTTGAGATAAAAACCACTGACCTATAAGCAAAGACTTGGGAATAGCCATGGCTAAGGAAGCGTGTCAGCCTACCTGTTTATTCAAGAGGATAAGTTTCACTTGATTTCAGAATGTTAGTGTGCAATTAAGGCAGTTGTACAGATTTCTTGAGTTCAGAGCTAGTTACCTGTATTAAAGTCCGCCAGTCTAAAATCCAACATCTTCAGTATAGAAGACAGCCCTCATAACACTGAGGAAACAGCATGTTGCTGGAGTTTCTTCTAATCATTTGGCCTCTTGTGATTTTTATTTTTTTTTCTTTTCCATAGTAACAGTTGAAAGAAATAGTGGATTTTCTGCATATACATGGAAGCCGGTTAATAGATAAATGAATGAAACTCTCCAGATACATGTGTTAGTGCACTCCACTGTGGGTTTTTTAATTTTTTTTTTATTATTATTTCAGAGATATCTTTAGCATCATTATTTCAGTCCTCAAGCCTCAATTCTGTCAATTTAGGTTCTTTTTCATCGTTTACTTCAAGTTTCTCTTCTTTCAGTCCCATAAACAAGTATGCCTTTTAAAGGCAGCTGTGGCTGTGAGAGGCTCAGAAATTTCAATATTGTGCTTTATTGGTTGACATGCTGCTTCCACATGTATGTACAATTTTAGTAATGGCAGAAGGTTTGGTTTATTTTGTAATTTTCCAGATTTCTAACTACTGAAAGAAGTAGAGTTTCACTTCAACTGTCAGGTTTAAAATCTGTACTTAACAGGATATAGAATTATGAAACTCTCTCTTATTTTTACTTACTGTTTCTGTCTCAAATTGTGCTATGTTAAAAGTGGGAGGTAGATATATAATATTACCAAAGAGGTGAGTTAAAATAATGTTTGCTGCTGTTGCTAAGTGATATGTAGTAGAAAAATAGAGAGCAGGCTGCAAAGATATTCGAAGGATTTTTCAGTGTTGAGGGACCAAACCATGAAGTGGCATGTAAAACAGAGAACGTAGTAGTAAGGTGATGCAGATGAAGAGGAAAAACAAAGCAAACATTATGTATTTCATGGGGTGTGGACTAGCTATTACTGTTCATGTGAACAATCTTGGAATTACACATCAGTGAAAATATCCACTCGCTGTTAAGTGCTAGTTAAATAAACAAATGTAATTTGTGAATGATTAGGAAGACGATAGGGAACAAAGCAAAAGCATCTTAATGTTACTATTATTAATGAAACTGTATTGTGCTGCATCTTGAATGATGTATACAGTTCTGGTTCCCACATCTCAAAGTGGATCTAATAGTACTGGAAAAGGTTCAGAGGAAATGTCAAGAGTGATCAAGAGCATTGAGCATCTTCCAGTTAAGGTGTGACAATGTGGACTTCAATTTGAAAAAGGGACAACTGAGATGAAGTATGTCCTATTCTGTGCTCTATGCAATCATGAGTGGAAGAGAAAAAGATTAATGGGGATTTATTTATTTATTTTACTCCCCTTTTCAATGTGTGAACTAGAGCATCAACCTTATCTGATAGCAAGTTCAAAAAGGATAGAAAGGGCTTATTCTTCCTATTACATGATTACAGTTTGAACACTCTGCCACAGAATTTAAACAGTCTGAAAATTTATTAGGAAGTTGATGGAATAAAAATCCATGGAGTGTGTCAGACACACACTGCTGCTTGTCTGAAAGTTTTTGAGCTGCAAGATGCTGAAGTCTGGAAAACCCACTGGAGAAGTCTTTATGGTTGCCCTGTTGTTATCTTTCCTGTAGCCATCTGCTGCTGCCACAATTGTAGTTATATACTTGACTAGAGAAACCTTTGATTTGATCCAGCTAGACAGTTTTTACTTTACTGTGCTCCCAGATGTGAATTAATGGAAAGAGTTATTGTAAAACATTGCAGATTGAATGAGATTGATCTAGAAAGAAACTGTGTTTTCCCTTGGCTCTTTCTGCCGTTCCCTCTCTGATGTTATCTCTCTTTAAAATTACCAGGCTACATTGCTTTTCCAGTACAAGTTATTACTACAGTTTCCATGGTTAATACTGTTTGGGTTTTTTTTGCTTAGCGCCTTGCAGATTCACTCTCAGGCCAAATCCCAAAGCTCCTGTTAGTTTACGTAAGGCTCAACAGTCAGATCATACTTAATATCAAGACACTGTACTTTTCCTGAACATTCTGACTCTTTTAATTCAGACTACATAAAAGCCATACCATTGTTGCAAATTAAAAATGAACTACCGTGGAATCTGAAACAGGCAAAACCAAAAACTGTTTGGGGGGTGGGGGAGAGGGAAAGGCGGCAAACAAAATATTTTGTATATGCATAGCTAGATGAAGAAACTGAGATCCAGCCACCCAGCTTCTGCTAGCTGGAGTTGTCATGTCTATGTAGAGTAGTGCTGCGCTGTGTGGAATTATTAGCTCCTTTCTGGAGGTAGAATCACTTTATTTTCCTCATGTTGTGAATGGTGTTAATGTGTTCTGTCTCTCAGTTGATGCATCAAGAGCTATGTGAATTTATGTGCGTCTGTTATTTTTGTACTCTTTCTGGGATGTTCTGGATGCTAAAAATGTACATAGATTCAAAGACAACTGAATGAAGTAAAGCAATAAAAATACTCTAAGCACTGTTATACACAAAGGCATCTCCTACGTTTCAGGAAGTTGAGGTGCAGACAGTGCAGTGCTGGGAGAGCATTCTCAGGAGCTACTGCTGGGTTTTTATCCTCTTAAACCCTTCAATACGCATTATCTTTTGTTGGAAATGTTGCATTTGTTTGACTGGTATGGCTATTTTATGTTTTTCTGCACTGTATTTTTCTAAGCTTTGTGCAGATGTGTCCCTGAGTTACTAATTAGAAATAGGAAAAAGAAAAAAGAAACAATACAATTATTTTTATGTAAATGCAGTTTGAGGCTTCAGAGAGCAGAGGGGCTCTTTCTCATACACCCAAAAACTAGACACTGCAGTACCCCATTGCTCATACTTCTTTCCCTGGGGAAAGTTTCAAAGAAAAAACACATGGGAAGTCTTATTCATGTTGCTACGAGTAAGCAACTATATCAATTCATTTGACCTATTTTAGTAGTTAACCTCAGAATGAGATAAACTTGGCTGTTAGAAGGCCTGTAGAATTGATTAGCTCAAACATACCTGACATTGTAGTGAAAAACTAAAGTTAGAACAATCCTATCCAATATATTTTATTACTTGAGAGACTCTCACCAGGAGAATCTCCCAGGAAAATGCTCCATGGTCATATATTTAATTTTCAAGATCTGTGTAAATGGAGGTGAGAAGTCTGTAAGGCTTCATATATGGCCTTGACTTTCAGGGATCTAAAGCGTGAAAATAGACTGTGTACCTCACATATCTTCAATCTGTCTTCAAATGTGACTTTTGGCCTTCTGTCATTTGTAAGACATATTATAGCTGACAACATAATTTCCCAATCACTAAATGCTGCGAGTGGTTTTGCAACAGTTGTGCTGGCTAATAGGTGCAGATCTCAAGGGTGTAGAGTTCTAGGAGGTTTTTGCCATTTGAGAGGTTGGATCTGCTGTGGGCTAATATGGAGAACCACATTTAAGTCTTGATGACTCTAGGGTGACATAAGAATAGCCTTAACACCCAAAAGAAAACAGATGAGTGTTCAGAGCATGGTTCTGCAGTTTTGCTGATTTTTCTACTGCAGTTCTCGTAAGCTGCCAAAGTAAAAAATGAGGTTCCCACTGACTGGCAACACTCCACAACATGCCTATCATCTCATCTGCCTTCAGAGTAAAAGAAGTCAGAGTGACAATGCTGATGACCAATCTAGAGAGTCAAGAATCAAATGCAGATCCTGTGGAGCCCTACCTCAGGCCCCCAAAGTCACAACACAGTAGATCGTGGACACCATCACATATATAACACTCTTATTTGATGTCTGACTACCTAATTCCTTCATCCCTGTCCTTTTTTCAGGGAACCGTCTTAAGAGATATTTTTTTAAACAGCAGATCCTACTTAGGTCAAGAGGAAGTTCTTGAGAGTACCAGAGGAGAGAGTTCTGTGGTGTTAGTTTATAGTTCTAAAAACTAAGAGAGTAGTAGTCCTCCCTTGGAAGGAAACTCACTTCATTTATAGACTACAGAAGATAGGGAATACATTGCCATGATCCCTTTCCTGCAATCAGGACTGATTTGTAGCTCAGCCTTCTGGGGACACTTCTTCAAGGTATCTGTCAAATCATAACAGAAGAAGAACTGGAATGTTGTGGTAAATCAGAATCACTATGCATGTGAAACCTTATGCCTTGGCCTTTGGAGCCGTTTACCAGTCTGTGAGGACAGATGAAACACATGTCGAGGGAAGCACTGTGTTAGCCTACTTTTTGGTGATTAGCAAGTGAAATTGTCTCTGGATACACTTCTGAAGCCATTTAGTATAATTGGATTGCAGCCAGAGTGCTGGCTGTATGGCCTGAGAAATTAAATGTGTCCCTGAAGCAGAGGTTTGAGGTGACTGGAGTGGTCTAAGGTGTAGGATGACAGTCACCTATCTGCTGCAAATCAGGCTCCACAAGTTAAGTAATCCTGATCTACCAGTTAGACTAACCTCATTACGACAACAAGAACTGATTGCTCTGCCATTAAGAACAGTTTTCACACACCATTGCTGGGTGCAGGGTCACACCACTGGTGTAATCTGAGCAAGGCCGATACACTGCTGGAAAGTATTCCTATTAAAAAAGTTTGATTATTTTCCTGGTGTTCCTGTCATATGGAAATGGTCAGAGGACTCTCCTGTTGGTGAGACCCACAGACTTCTCCTTCACTGAAGTCATAGTGGTTTATTACTTCCATACAGTAATATGGTTGCATATGGGCAGGTCCTTTCCATAGCACCTACCAGGAGACTGATACAGATCAGGATGGTCAACTTCACTCCTATGCATTTTGTATCGGGAGAGAACAGGGTTGGTCTCCCCACTCTTCCAGCCCAGGAAACAATTAGACTTTGCAGAAAGCATATTGTGTATTGGATCCTCCTTTTATAGTACACTTCTAGGCCTTCCAAATAGTCTGACAACTTAAGGAGGTGTACACTTTGAGCCATGACTTAAAGGTCAAGTATTCCAGCCTTAAAAATGTGGTTTTAGACCTTTTCTGATGAGAGGGGGGG